>SJYT01034651.1:436875-482950 GCA_006410635.1 Cephalophus harveyi
CCTTCCAAAGAAATCCCAGGGCTGATCTCCTTCAGAATGGACTGGTTGGATCTCCTTGCAGTCCAACAGACTCTCAAGAGTCTTCTCCAACACCACAGTTCAAAAGCATCAATTCTTCGGCACTCAGCCTTCTTCACAGTCCAACTCTCACATCCATACATGACCACAGGAAAAACCATAGCCTTGACTAGACAGACCTTAGTCGGCAAAGTAATGTCTCTGCTTTTGAATATGCTATCTAGGTTGGTCATAACTTTTCTTCCAAGGAGTAAACATCTTTTAATTTCATGGCTGCAATCAGCATCTGTAGTAATTTTACCATATGTAAAATAGAGAGCCAATGGGAATTTGCTGTATGGCTCAGGAAACTCAAACAGGGGCTCTGTATCAACCTAGAGGGGTGGGATGGGGAGGGACATGGGAGAGAAGTTCAGAAGGGAGGGGATATATGTGTATACCTATGGCTGATTCATGTTGACATGAAACATGATTCATGTTTGACAGAAAACAGCAAAATTCTGTAAAGCAACTATCTTTAAATTAAAAATAAATCAATTTTAAAAAAGGAAAGTGTAAGGGTAAAATGGAGAAAGAACATGAGCATATATGTTTATAAACACAGTGGAAATGTTCCTGGAGTTCTTATTTCACCACTCCACTAGAAGAGCCCAGACTCGAGTGGGCACAGATGGGGAGAGTTCTGTTTGTGGTCCCCTTAGTCTCCTTTCCACTTGTCCTTTAGAGAGTGAGACACACAATGACTCTAGCATTGGAGACATGTTTCTTTCATATATTTTGGGATAAAGTGAAGAAATTGCAGTATGTTTTAATGAGACCACCTAGGGAGGAACTAGTGATAAAGAAAGGAACATCAGTGGAAACACTGGCTTAGGAATGTCAAAATCTGCCTCTTTTACTTTACATGAGTTCTTACTGGACTCAACCCTGTGTTTTATGTATTAACATTTGAATTTTAATGTGTTAACATTAACCAACTTACTACATTTTACTTTTCAGAGATTTTGTCTAAAAGACAAGCAGAGATTGGGTGATTATAATATTTTAACTTTCTGAGAATGAAATCTACCAATCTTAAATAACCTATTGTTAATGTAACCTATGGTATTTGTACATGTTACAAAATTCATTGTATATGTAATCAGAAACTCTGTTTAAACAGATCACATGTCAATGAAAAACATAGATAAGTAGAATAAATAATATCAAATTTGATGAGAGAAGTGTTATAATGAATATAAATATTTGAATTGGATACACACAGTATACACAGGAGGGTTATTTAAGAGCCTCAGGTGTTTGAGAAGTTTTTTGAGAAGGAACTGAAGCTATATAACAGCCATATAATAGTACATATAAAATTTTATATTTACATGTACATATAAAAATACAGTAAGGAATGCGTGAACTTATGAAATTGAGAGAACACTTGAAAAAGTACAAGATAGCGCCACATGATTATAGGTAGGGAAGCCATGGAAAAATAGGTTAAAACGGTAAGAATAGACTTGGAAGAGTCTTTCTACTCTTCGGAGTTCTTGGTAATGTGTTCTGGCTTTTTGGAGGATCCATTGACTCAGACCGACTTCCCTAGCAGCTCAGACGGTAAAGCGTCTGCCTGCAATGCGGGAAACCCAGGCTCGATCCCTGGGTTGGGAAGATCCCCTGGAGAAGGAAATGGCAATCCACTCCAGCACTCTTGCCTGGAAAATCCCATGGACGGAGGAGGCTGATAGGCTACAGTCCATGGGGTCGCAAAGAGTCAGACACAACTGAGCGACTTCACTATTGGCTCAGACCAGAGGAAGAGATGACCATTGGGAGATAGCAATACTAGTTTGCTGGGAAGTAGTGAGATCATTGGAGAAGGCAACGGCACTCCACTCCAGTACTCCTGCCTGGAAAATCCCATGGACGGAGGAGCCCGGAAGGCTGCAGTCCGTGGGGTCGCTGAGGGTCGGACACGACTGAGCGACTTCACTTTCTCTTTTCACTTTCATGCATTGGAGAAGGAAGTGGCGACCCACTCCAGTGTTCTTGCCTGGAGAATCCCAGGGACAGGGGAGCCTGGTGGGCTGCCGTCTATGGGGTCACACAAAGTCGGACACGACTGAAGTGACTTAGCAGCTTAGCAGCAGTGAGATCATTTAAGACCGTGGCAATGGGGACGAAGAGATGCAAATAGAGGAAATATAGAGCAAATTGAGCTTGTTGACCGGTTGGATTTAGGTTGTGCAGGAGAGAGAAATCGAGGTTTTTGTCTTGGGCGGGTGCTTCCATGGTAGTACTCAGGATGGCCATATATGATCATACACGTTGCATACTATTGAAGGATGCACAGCTGAATGACTGTGGAGCTGAACTCCAGATGACATTTTGCTTTCAAAGCTATGCTCCCATGAAACTGTAAAAGATACTTACTACATAGGCTGTTGATAGCCCTAGAAGCAACCCAGATGAAATATAGAAAATGCAGTATATTTGGTTTAAACACTACTGAAAAAATTCATTTGCTGATTCTAGCATTTTAACTCACATCAGCCTGAGAAGAGTCTTCCATATATCTGTTGTATGCCTGAAGCTAAGACAAGACAGTATTAAATCCACTGTGTGGAAAACAGAAATACACTTCTCATAATCAATCCCATGACTCAGCACTACAGAGGATACACCCCAAGCAATTACCTCACTTCCTCCAAGCTTATAGTATAAAAAAAACCTAGTGCTCCTCTTTTGAGAGGACCAAAGAATGACATTATAACCTGCATCCCAAACCAACTGGAAAGGAGATGCTTTTCTCATCTTTTCTCCAAATCTTTACATCATTCTGTCAGACCCTTCTGTTTACCCTCACCAATCCTAAGAAATTGGTTTCTGCTTGAGTGATATAAATGCTGTCTGTTTGAGCAAGAGACTGACCCATTTCTCAAAATATTTTTTGTTACTGAGCATTGCATTTTTTTTTTCCTTCTGCTTATATTCTGAGCCTTTTCAACCCCTGTAAATCCACTAGCTCTCAACTGTACAAGGACTCAATGATCTCTCTCTTGCTTGTTTGTGTTCAGCCCTTTCTCTTTCTTTTTGGGTGTGCCCTGACTCCACTTTGCCTGTCTGAGGTGAGAGATGGTCTGTTTACCAACCACTGCCTCATCTTTGAAAGTGTCATCTTTTCTGAATCGTCTGTTCGTACTGGGTGGGCCCCAAGATGAATCTGGTTAGATATTATGATCCAGGTTTAGCAATAGATATGGATGAAATCTTCCTCTGGAAGAAAACAGAAATCAAGCAGAATTTTCTAAGTCATGCTCAGAGACACAGAGACTGGGGTGTGGAAAGTGAGAGAGTAGTTTGGAAGCAGCTGGCAAGATTTCAGATGTAGATAATTCAGGCAAAGCATCAGCCGTGAGTTGGTGCTTGGGAAGTCTCAGGAGACTCAGACACCTGGCCAGGTTCATGTCATCACTTCATTCTTGCTTTTAAGGTTTAGTCCTTTCCCTGTGAAGGCAATTCAAGTGTCATTCTTGCATTTTTTTTCTCTCTTCTATATCCACACATGCGATAGAAGGAAACAGCAGTTGACTGTTTGTGGTGGGAGATATAAATGGCCATTTTGAAAGTGTGCCAGCCAGGATCTGCTGCAAGTTTTCATTGTTACTGCTGCCATCTGTTGTTCTTCAGTGCTGGGATGTGAATTTCCTGGCAGACATCTCCCTAATTCTGAACTATCTTTGACTTCCTCCTGGAGATATTCACTCTCTGGAGTAGCTTGTGAGGGGATGTTCTTTACCAAGGCAGCGTTGAGAATGTTTTAAGATAGAAGAATCTGGAATGTTTTTATATGACCTATTTTATATGATTTCAAAGCAAAAATATTTCTTCATTGTTAATAATATTTCTCTCTTAAAAATACTTTATTGAAATCTTATTACTTTAATGCATGCTATTTCAAGTAAGATAACACAGAACAGATTTCCATCTTCAACCTTGTTTTGTGGATAGATCTGTAGATAAGTTGTCGGGTTTTATCTAAGTTCTTTTATTTCTACATAATGTTTCTCTTCACTCAACCTTGAAATTATAGTAATTTGAGGACTTCTGTTCTTCTGAAAGACAGAGCTAATGCCCAAAAATATTTTGAGTGGGAAAGGAGGCTTCTGAGAGAGCAGACAATTTAGCTGAGGATTGCTGTCCTATGCCTAGTTGCTCAGTCGAGTCCAACTCTTGGCGACCCAATGGACTGTAGCCCACCAGGCTCCTCTGTCCATGAGGATTCTCCAGGCAAGAAAACTGGAATGGGTGGCCATGCCCTCCTCTAGGGGTTCTTCCCAACCCAGGGATCGAAGCAGAGCAAAAGTTGTATCTTTATAATATTGTATTGATTTCTATCTTATCAGTATCTGTGATAATGATATCATTCAGTTAACTTGTCATGCAGTAACTGAATAAAGCTATGAAAGTGAAAGTCACTTGGTCGTGTCCGACTCTTTGCCACCCCATGGACTATTCAGTCTGTGGAATTCTCTAGGCCAAAATACTGGAGTGGGTAGCCTTTCCCTTCTCCAGGGGATCTTCCCAACCCAGGGATCGAACCCAGGTCTCCCGCATTGCAGGCAGATTCTTTACCAGCTGAGCCACAAGGGGAGCTATAAATGACAATAATTTTTAGAAAAATAGCTAATTAGTGTAATTTTGAGAAAGGTTTTTTAAAGGCTTCAATTCTTAGTTATATATATATATGTATCTATCTATCTAGATATATATATATAAATATTTTGAAATTGTAGTCTTCACTGTGTAAAAAAAACTACAACTCTGTACCTCACTATACTAGAATAGCATGTATTGCTGCAAAAATCAACAGGTAAGTCAGTGGAACATATCTGATAATCATTTTTAAAAATATCATGCATTAAGACTTGGTAAGTGAACTATAATGATAAGTAGAAAGGAATAATTATCAATAAATGATGTCTATGAAATTCACTGGCTGTTTTTTAAAAAAAGTAGTTTCTCACTAGATGTGTATAAGAGACAGAGAAAGGAATAGAAGAACAGAGGAGGCATTTTAAGCTTTGATTCAGAAATTGAAAGTATCCTTAAATCTCATGGTATATGAAGTTGTGGTGGAATAAATGCAAGAAATCTAAATACTGTTTAGAAATAAAGCACACAGCACTGAAGTATAAAGACCTGCAGAGCACTGGAAGAGCTGTAGGGACAAGACACCATAAGCTCTCTGTGTCAGTTTGGCCAAGACTGAAGGAAACCACGTGCCTGAAAGTATCCATTTTTTGTAAGATTGGCATTCATGGCTTGCAGGAGCATAAAATGATGTCTTTCTCACTTATTATGCTGCATCTGCAGTGCTTGAGATGTTTGTATTTTGTGAATCACTAATTCTCTTTCTAAGACTTTATCCTAAGAAAATAACTGTAAATATAACCTAGATACTTACATACAAATATTCATTGAAGTGTTATTTACAATAATAAAAAAATTATAAAGTATTTCATATAGCCTAAAATGGAAATGGTAAAATATATAATAGTTGATATAATTATATCCAAGAAAATTTAGATATTAAAAATCATCATAAAGTAATACAAATGAAGAAGTTACAATCAGACATGCCATCAGGTATAATCAGCAATGTCTCAATGAGGTCAGTTTACATATATACATATTATACATCCAGAAAATGACTTGACAGAAATCACAAAATGTTGGTGGGTACTTCTAGTGGGATTATAGATAAATTAAAAGCTTTGTCTCTTTTATATATTTCTAGATTTCCGAGTTTGCAACAATGAGTACATACTGGTTTTTTAATTCATGTACGATATAAAAAGATACCAAGTGGATCTTAACCCCAAGTTAGCTTTCATATGAGTTATATGTTATATTCTCAGCTTTTCACTAATAGGAAACCTTTAAAGAAGCTTCTACACTTTTCATCTATATAACAGAATCATTAAAGAAGGCTTTGAAATAAACTAGCAAAACCATAATAAGCACTGTTCCAGTGATGTGTTTCAGCAAAATAAGTTTAATAAGATTACTTTATCACTTATGGTATCAGCCTGTATAATAATAAAAACAAAAATAGATGTTTCTTATCTGCTTCAGATACCATTAATTCTTAAAATCTGCCTGATTACATGGATTCATTTCAAGCTAATATCATTCATCATATTTAATCAAATCTACCTAGGGCTTTCTTTTATAAAGAACAAGAGCTTTTTTGTTTATCTTACCCTATCTGATGCCATAATAGAATAACTGTAAATATTCATTATTTGTTTTCTAGAAAAAAAGAATGGGGAATGAAAAGGCCAGTAAATAGAGTTTATTGATGCTCTCCTTATCCAAAACCCCCACAGAATAATGGTAGTCTCTATAAATGTTTCATGGATAAATATATAGCATATTGTACACACTCAAAATAGTGAAAATGGAGAAATTTTAACTTCATGTTTATGTGAATTGCCAGTTTTGCCAAGAGTTATGCACTTAAACTATGATGTTAAACTCATATAAGTTTCCCTTGATATATAAAAATAACAGTACTAAGTGCAAACAAAATTTAAGAAGAAATTATGCTTTATGTTCTGTTGATGGATTCTTTACTTTTCTAAAAATCCATTTATGCCTCTATTGCCAGTAGATACTCTATAAGAGATCTAGTCTTTTCTCTCTCTCTCTCTCTCTCTCTCTCTCTCTCTTACCATATTCCAACTAAAGGAAAACTTCTGTTTTCTATATAACTCACTCACTAATTACTTTTGACACCAGATGTTTGGTGTTTTCTTTTTTCCCACAGCAACCAATTCTTTGACACCAGCTCTGTATCCTGTGTTCAGTTCAGCTCAGGTCTGGCCCTATCTACCTGGAATTTGCATCTGATGCCACAAAGCTAAAGGCTCAGTCCCATAAGACTGCCCCCACTTCAGGTGCCAGTTGCAAGCCCAGGCCTCCTATTTCTGACTGACCAGCTATAAATTGGAGCTTCCTATGACCCTCTTCCGGTTCTATAATTTGCTAGAATGGCTCACAGAACTCAGGGAAACGTTTACTTATATTTGATGGTTATGACAAAGGATATAGATGAATAAGCAACTGAAGAGTTTCATACAGCAAGGTAGAGAGCAGGAACATGAAACATCCAAGCTCTCTCTTGGCAACCTACTGTCTAAGCACCTCTGTATGTTTACCTGGAAGCCCTCTGAACCTCATAAGTTATGGATTTTTATGGAGGCTTTGTTATGTAGGCATGATACATTAACTCAGTCTTCAGCCCCTCTCCCTCCCAAAGAATGGAGGTGTGAGATAAATCAATAAATGATCTAGTCTCATATAGTCACAAACTAAGGCCTTAATCTATGATGCATTCACTTATTCTAATATGTAAGTGCAAGTAATTTTGAATTGTGGTTTAAAAGAAAAAGACCAATAAGCCAACCAAGCATTGTCTTCTTAGAACAAAAGATGCTCCTATCACCCAGAAGATTCCGAGGAATTGAGGAGCTCTGCCTTAGAAACTGGAGTCCAAGACCAAATATTAGAACAAAAGGAGATCCTGGCATACCTATCACCTAAAAAAATTACAAAACTCTTAGAAGCTCTGTATAAGGAACTGGGAATAGAAACCAAATATATATTGCTTATTATGTCACACCAGCCAACAGCAAATCCTGACATTTCTACCTCCAAATATATCTTGAAACTGCCTTCCTTTTGTAAAATTTTACTTATTTATCTGCTCTGAGTCTTAGTTTGCAGCATATGGGTTCTAGTTCCCTGATCAGGTATCAAACCCAGGTCCCTGCATTGGAAGCACAAAGCCTTAGCCACTGGAGCACCATGGAACCCCCAAACTGCCTTCTTTTAATTTACTTCTAACCCCCTCATCAAAAACTGACAGATATTGTAATAGCCTCTTTGCTGAGCTTCCCAATACTATTCCTCCTTACTTCTCATATACTCATAACACTAAAGTATTATTTTTAAACCTTAGATCTGCTCATGTCACTTCATGGCTTGAAACTATTTGATGAATTTCTTTCATACTTGCAAGGAACTCTAATGTCTTAACATTGTCTAGAAGATCGTTCAAGAGCTGGCCCTGCCTACTTCCCAGTCTCAGAACTGACACTTGCCCTTTGCTTTTTGGGCTGCATGGTCCTGCTGCCCCTTGACCTTTGCTGCTTCTGGGTCTTTACACTCGCTCTCTCCTCTCCCTGTTGTTGTCTTCTTCACCCCTTTCACAGACAGCTTTCCTTTACCCTTCACTCATCTACTTAATGACTGTCTACAGCTGCCTCCTCAAGGAGGCTGTTCTTTATTCACCTGATGTAATAGGTCCTTCTGATTGGTTTTTCTCTCATATAATCACATTGAGTTTTTTAACCACAATTCTTAATGATGTGCATATTTAAGTGTTAGAATGAGTAAGTGAGTCATAGATTAAGGTTGTAGTATATGACTGTAAGACTAGATGCTTTATTGTGTCACTTGAAAAAGATGCACAACCCAAGCGTTGAAGTTATTGTCATGGTCCGGGCGCGGGTTGGAAAAGAATTTCCAGACATGAGACAAAATGAGAGGGAAATAAAGCTTATTAGAGTGGGAGGAGCTGTTAGAACAGCGGGCCAGCTCAAGGGAGAACCGACGTTGAACAGGAGTCCTTAGTCCACTTTTATACCCCGGGTACAAGGAGTGGGATTGGGGTCTTGTGGGTCATTTCCTGATGAGGCACATGTACTGAGTAGGGGAAGAGTAAGGCAAATACCTTCTCCCTGTGGGGTAGAAGGGGAGGCAGGTTATACTGCTCAGGAGGACATGAAATCCATTAATAGTTAAAGCATGGGGGAGGGAAGGATGATAGGGGTCTGGTTTTTCTGTTCCTGCATTCCAAGACCCACCTTGGTTTTATCTGCTCTTTCATCCTTGGGTCACTACAATTATGTTTTATTTCATGGAAAAAACTGAGGACTTCAGTCTGGGATACAGACTCTCAGGTAGGTTTGAGAGACTATTCCAAAGAAGTAAGGGAGGAGCCAAGATATACACGAGTTTCTACAACAAACACAGGTAGTCAGAGCATCAAAATATTACCATTGCTAAAGGAAAACCAGACATCTCAGGGGACTCAATGTAATGCCTTTGTGTGTACAAGAAAACGCTGGGCTATTTGAAACCATCCTTCAGTGTGTACCTCAGCTACTTGGGATTCATATCCTGCATTTCTCCGCAGTCTCCTCAGGGTACACTGCCTGGGAGTCACTGAGGTGGCTGATGGCTTGATGGAAAGCATGCTGTTTCTCTCCGGAGTTCCCTCAGGGCTCACTGTAGAGACTGGCTGATTGCAATATTCTTTGTTTACTGCTATGGGCAGGCAACATTTTTTTCACTCACAATTGATTTATCCCACAAACATTGAGAACCTATCCTGGGCCAGATGCCAGCCTGAACACTGAAACTATGAGAAAAGCCATTCTCTGCCCTCAACCACAGTCCTGTGGCTGTACCTCCATTGCAAGCAGATAAATTATAGGGCAGTAGAAGCGCACTGGTAGAAAATACAGACAGGGAAGAGTTAATGTGTCCTTGGAAATCCTAGAAGGGTTCATTGAGGAAACGACATTTCAACTGGATTATAAACCAGTTGCTTATACTCCACTGCAGAGTTAATGAGCAGTGGAAGGACAGAGTACTTTTGAAAGTAGGACATTTTTTTAAAAACTCAATGAAGACCATGTTCATTTTATAGGTTGAAAGGACTACTTTAAACATAAAATTGTGTTTAGTATATTGATGTTATTATATACTTAGGTTTCTCCAATTATAAAATCTTTTTTAATGCCTCATTCTTTTTTTTCTTGGTGATAAAATGTTTTTTGAGGGAAATGCTGAATGAATCATTGTTGAGATACACGCCATTGCTTTCTTTCAATGACCCTGAAGTAATGTAGAATTTACACTTCAGTGGTTGCAGTGCTCAAATGTGGCAGGTAGTGTATTGTGCTTGCTGATTAAAAAAAAAAAATGTGTGGAATAGGTCCAAGTGTTTTTATGCACATTTAGTTTTGAGGAAAAGATCATTGACTTAACATATTAGTACCAAAATGAAAAGCCTCAAGAGTTGATTCTCAGTATTTTTAAGATTATTATTGCAAAGATCATTATGTCTAAATATTTTTGAGATTACTGTTATCTTTTTATGTATATTATGAAAATTGGCGTAAACAGTGGAAATGGAAAACAAAGCTATCCCGGAATGTGATAGACTTTTAAGTGGTACCTTTATTTTCTTAGGCAAATGTTATTTACTTTTGCCTTAGAAACAGAAAGCATATCCAGAAATTTTCACCCAGTGGTCTTACAGATAACTACAGAGACTCCTCTTTTATTTTCATGAAAAAATTACTTGTCTTAAGAAATATATAGTAAAATCCTTAGAACGTGTACTTTATCATATATTATTATTTTTCATGTATCAGATATTTATACTTTATCATAATTATATTTAGGTTGGAAGAAACCAGCCTATTTTTCTCAGTATGACTATCTTATGAGATTTTTAACATTACCTCTGACACACCCATGGAATGTGTCCTTTTTCTTCTAGGCTCTACGTTTTTTTCTGTTTTTGCCATCTCACTTATAACTAATGTATCCCCATTTTATAATAGACACACATGGAGAAGGAAATGGCAACCCACTCCAGTGTTCTTGCCTGGAGAATCCCAGGGACGGGGGAGCCTGGTGGGCTGCCGTCTATGGGGTCGCACAGAGTCGGACACGACTGAAGCGACTTAGCAGCAGCAGCATGGAATAAATGGGAATCTCCACACTCGTCTGTGTCTGCAGAGCCTAAATGCAACTAGTGTATTGGACTGTATGTGTGAGATGTCTGTCCCCAGACTCAAGCACTGGAGTGAACACTTTATTATGTTATCTATGTTATTTGCCAATGGACAGGGAGGCCTGGCATGCTGCGATTCATGGGGTCGCAAAGAGTCGGACACGACTGAGCACCTGAACTGAATTGAACTGAACTTTGTTTAAATCATGTATAAAAATAATGGATTTGCTTATCATCCAGGTGTGTGTTGAAAAATTACTGACTAACAGCACTAGCATTTTTTCCTGAAATTAGTTTTATATCTGTAAAATTACTTTAACATTTATTTACTTAATATTTCAGAATTCTTCAACATAAAAAGCAAAAAATAAAAAAAGATTATGAATATATACCACAATATTTGCTTCACAGTGTAAATCCAGGGGTGAACATGAGTGTCAGAGCCACATGTGCATAGCCAAATAAATAGATCCCCAGCTTCACTGAGTTATTCAGTTCAGTTCAGTTCAGTAACTCAGTCATATTCAACTCTTCAAAACCCCATGGACTACAGCACACCAGGCCCCCCTGTCATCACCAACTCCCAGAATTTCTCAAACTCATGTCCATTTAGTCAGTGATGCCATCCAACCATCTCATCTTCTGTTGTCCCCTTCTCCTCCCGCCTTCAATCTTCCCCAGCATCAGGGTCTTTTCCAATGAGTCAGTTCATCACATTAGGTGGGCAAAGTATTGGAGTTTCAGCTTCGGCATCAGTCCTTCCAATGAATATTCAGGACTGATTTCCTTTAGGATGGACTGGTTGGATCTCCTTGCAGTCCAAGGGACTCTCAAGTCTTCTCCAATACCACAGTTCACAAGCATCAATTCTTCGGCACTCAGCTTTCTTTATAGTTCAACTCTCACATCCATACATGACCATAGCCTTGACTAGATGGACCTTTGCTGGCAAAGTAATGTCTCTGCTTTTTAATATGCTGCCTATGTTGATCATAGCTTTTCTCCCAGCAGGCAAGCATCTTTTAATTTCATGGCTGCAATCACCATCTGCAGTGATTTTGGAGCCCCCCAAAAAATAAAGTCAGCCACTGTTTCCTCTGTTTCCCCATCTATTTCCCATGAAGTGATGGGACCAAATGCCATGATCTTAGTTTTCTGAATGTTGAGCTTTAAGCCAACTTTTTCACTCTCCTCTTTCACTTTCATCAACCAGCTCTTTAGTTCTTCTTCGCTTTCTGCCATAAGATTGGTGTCATCTGCATATCTGAGGTTATTGATATTTCTCCCAGCAATCTTGATTCCAGCGTGTGCTTCTTCCAGCCCAGCATTTCTCATGATGTACTCTGCATATAAGTTAAATAAGCAGGGTGACAATATACAGCCTTGATGTACTCCTTTCCCTTTTGGAACCAGTCTGTTGTTCCATGTCCATTTCTAACTGTTGCTTCTTGACCTGCATACAGATTTCTCAAGAGGCAGGTCAGGTGGTCTAGTATTCCCATCTCTTTAAGAATGTTCCACAGTTTGTTGTAATCAACACAGTCAAAGGATTTGGCATAGTCAATAATTAATCTTTAAAAGTATAAATATTAAAGACATGCCAAAAAAGTCGCTTTCTTCTTAGAATGGTTAGTAATCTAGTGTATATCCAAATTGCGATTTACCAACAGGTTAATTAGCTACTTTTTAAAAACTTTACATACAATAATATTTTTATATAGTTCAGAATTTTGACATATACATCAAGTCATGTAACAGACACCACAGATCTTCCCATACTTCTATCCACTGGCATCACTGATTTGTCCTACATATCTGTAGTTTTGCCTTTTCTAGAATGTCACATAAATGGAGTGGTGGGAATGTTCTTGACAGCTTTATTCATAGTATTTTAAACCTGGAAATAACTCAATGTGTAAATGCAAACTATGTGTATAAGATACTCAGATTTGTAATTGTTTTTTTAACTGTCCTAGTTTGTTGAGAAAAGCTTAGCAAAGCAATAGATCTGTAAGTTGGAGGAGATAAAGACTTGCTCTTTTATAAAAAAAAATTATAGTCAGGAATTCTTAGAATATCTTAATGAAATTAAAAATAAAATGAAAATATATTGAGTTTGAGACATATTACTTGGAGCTAATTATTTGAGTAAATAAACATTTTTGTCAGTTTAAAAAGGCTATTTTCTATGGAGTTTTCACTTAAGTAAATATGCCATAATAAACAAGATTAATTGCATCCTACTTAGGGAGAATTCTGATTCTAATAAACCAAAGATGAAAGTCAAAACACAGAACCTTAGGATGAGGAAAATCATGTTGCCATCGATCAAAAGGTGTTCCTTTAAGATTACTTAGCAAAGAAATATGTTGAACACATTTCTTTTTTCTCAAATTCTACACTTATTATTGCATTTAGTCTAACTTAGAATTATTGGATAGAAGCAGTATTCTCAACAGTAAAACTGTTTCATTTATTTAACAAACATCAACTAATCACCTGTTCAATGGTTGACACCATGTTATATGGTAGAATTATGAAGATAAATGTCACACAGTCTCTGATGTCAGGTAATCCAGAGTATGACCAAGATGATGGGAAATGCCAAAATAGTGGCATAACAAGTGATACATGCTCTGATACAGTGATTAACATTTGTTTATTCTGATCATGCTGCAATATCCCTGTCTGGAAGAAATGCTTGAACTCTTCTAATGAGTGGTAGGGTGCTGTCCTGCCATATATTTACCTTTCATCTCTATTACAACCCTTACCATTTTGTATTATAATGGTCTGTTTATGTTTTCCCTCCACAATACACAGTGAGTTCTTCAAAGGAGAGGAGCTATAATTTATTAATCACTTAATGAAAAAAAGCAGATTCTTACTAAAAGCTCTTATGGAAGGAGTATACAGACTGGTAATGCAGAATGCAAGGAGGGCCATGCCACCTGTAACTGAGACAGACTTTAGAGGATAAAAAACAACTTGATTAACAGTGAATCCAGGTGAGAGAAGAAAGATATTAGCAGTAATATTTTGAAGAAGAATAAACAGGTAGGCAGTAACTGAAAGGGAGAAGAATTTTTAAAGAGAAATGATGGGATCTAGGTAGACTGAATTTGAGATGTGAATAGGACATCCTTGAGAAACTCTTCAGAGGAAGGCTGGAAAGGCTGCTCAATTAATCAAGAAAGAAGTCTGAATTAGAAGTGTGAACTTGAGTATCATCATCATGGAGGTGATACTGAAGTTGTGAGAGACTAAGAAATTTCCAAGAAAGAATCTCTAAGTTGATTTAAGATTAAGTCCTGAATTTTGAGGAATTCGAAGGAATCACAAAGAAGAGAAAAGTAAAGGGTTCTGTGGACTTGGGAACATTGCAAAGAGCCTCTAAAGTCTCATCATTGGTGTATTTTAAGATACAGCAGGTGAGAAGATGGGAGGCAGGAGAGAGAAGTGCTGACCAAGTTTTAGGGCAAAATTCCTGGGTTCACATCCCAGCTCCATCATTCAAACTTCCAGAACCCCTTTATCTGTATAATGTCTGCCTCTTGGCTTCGTTTGGGGATTAGATAATATATATTAAGTGTTTTGGAGAAGGAAATGGCAACCCACTCCAGTGTTCTTGCCTGGAGAATCCCAGGGACAGAGGAGCCTGGTGGGCTGCCAGCTATGGGGTCGCACAGGGTCGGACACGACTGAAGCAACTTAGCAGCAGCAGCATTTAGAAGAGTAGGACACATAGTAAGCACTCAATCCATGGATTTATTGGCCTTTGTGAAAGTGGTTTCACTAAAGTACTAGGAGGAAGATCTTGGGATTCAGAGAAAGAAGAAAGAACCAAAGCTGTATCATTAGAATCTGAAGAAAATCACTTTTGGATTAGGCAGAATTTCTAAGTGAGAAATCTAACCTCAGCTGAGAAATCACATGAGGTTAGGTAACTTGAATCTATATGCAGTCATTATTACATATAATATAAGTATATAATAATATTTTTATATTAGTCATTCTCATTAATTGACTTTGTTGTCATTTTCCAAAATAGTAATAGGGAAAACATGTTTAATTAACAAAGTCAAGACAAGTATGGAAGACCACTATGGTGGCAAGAGCTAGAATACAGCACTTCTCACTTTAGCAGTCCTTTTGTTCCAGCGTCTTTGGATCCTGCATCATTCAGTAAAGAGATCAGTGGCATAAAAAACACGAGAAGGCCATTAAAAGTAGACAACAGGAAGTAGCTATCAAATAGTCTTAAAAATTAGGAATCAGTAGATTTTAGAATGCTAGAAATATGGAAGATTTTGATCAAAAAATGAGACTGCAACATTTGAGATCTTGGCAGTAAAGCAGTTTGAGGAGATGGAAAAGTGTAAAGTATTATAAAATGGTTCATATAAATGATTCATTTTCTTCCCATGCTACCCTGTGAGATAGGGAGATCAGAATAGCAACACTAGCTATGTACCTCTAATAAAGGCTCACGTGAAAAACTTTAATTTTAGGAATCCATTGTTCTTTCCATTAGGAATCCATTGTTCTTTTCATTAGGAATCTATTGTTCTTTCCATTACACCAAGATAAATTCAGATTGTTCATGTCTATGATATTTCTTAATTTGATATATTTTTAATTTTTCTGTTGTGAGACTGAAGCTTTATATCTTATTTTGAATTCTCTCATGTATATTATTTTAACCACAAAGCCACCGTGATCATTTGAGACTTTAAGTGGCTTTAAAACACAATTGATTTTTTAAAATTGCATAAGAGTTGTTGCATTTAACTTTGAGTTGCAAATGCTAGGGTTTATATTGGTGAAAGCTATAGTTAGAAATATTGATTCTATCTTCCTTGCCAGAGAAATCGTTACCTTAAAAAGATTCATTTTTAAAACAGGTAAAATTTCCTTTTTGTTTAATTTTCTTTGAGTACTTAATATATTCTGATAAGTATTTCTTAAAACTCCATTTCATATGAGTATGAAAGATTACCTCTATAATTTTCATTCTTTTAACTTGAATAAAGCATGAGAATTTATTCAACATTTACATCAGTCATTGCCATATAGTAGAAATTGCCAAATAGAAGAAATTCAAAGAAAACTATCACAGTTCTGTGCTCAGAAAACTCATGGGCTAATGATCCACTTATACACGTTTTTGTAGATTTGTAAAACAGTATGCTGCATCCAGTCCTATAAGTCTGTGCACCAGTATGGTGACAATGCAGAGAGGAAGCCACCTAGCTTATCCTGAAGACAGTTGCTCAAATTGCTTTGTAAGGCAAGTATGAGATAGTCAAGTAGGTCAAAGGGTAGCTTGGTCAAAGGCAGGTGTTGCAAGCAAAGTGATGGTGATGGGAACTGAATGCAGCTCTAAGTCAGAGTGCACACAGTCAGGCAGGGGATGGAGAGTTTAAGCAGAAGTAGTCTGCTGCTGCTGCTGCTAAGTCGCTTCAGTCCTGTCCGACTCTGTGCAACCCCCTAGACAGCAGCCCACCAGACTCCCCCGTCCCTGGGATTCTCCAGGCAAGAACAGTGGAGTGGGTTGCCATTTCCTTCTCCAGTGCATGAAAGTGAAAAGTGAAAGTAAAGTCACTCAGTCGTGTCTGACTTGTAGCGACCCCATGCACTGTAGCCTACCAGGGTCCTCTGTCCATGGGATTTTCCAGGCAAGAGTGCTGGAGTAGGGTGCCATTGCCTTCTCCAAAGAAGTAGTCTAAGGCCACATAATCTGGAAAGCCATATGTTTTTTAAAGGAATCTGATAAGTAGTTGCTTAATTAGATTAAGCAAATAATTGCTTAATCTAATTAAATAACTACTTAAATAGACAAGTAGTTGCTCAAGTATGTATATTTAAAATTTTATAATTATATGCACACATTCCTATGAGAATATACATATTATGCTATGCTAAGTTGCTTCAGTCATGTCCAGCTCTTTGCGACCCTGTGGCCCATAGCCCACTAGACTCTTCTATCCATGGGATTCTCCAGGCAAAGATACTGGAGTGGGCTGTTATGCCCTCCTTCAGGGGATCTTCCTGACCAAGGGATCAAACCCACGTCTCTTATGTCTCTTGCATTGGCAGGTAGGTTCTTTACCACTGGCACCACCTGGGAAACTCAGTATATGTATTGCATAGCATATATAAACATTAAAAAAAATTAGAGGATATATGAAAGAAGAAATATTATTTTTAAAGTTATGAATTACTGATAGAGGTTCTTTGCCGGGGTCCAGCCCCGGTGGATCCAGGGTGATTCGAAGGGGAGACAGAGTAGGCGAGGAAAAAACTTATTTATTTAATTATATAAGATTAGATTAGGAAGAAATGTGTAGTAGGAAAATTAAGTGGAGACAAGAGGCTGAATAACTTGGCTTACGTGGAAAGCCAATAAAATTTCAGAACAAGAGATTTGCAGCATCTGCATTGGGCCACCAGTGCCCGTTTGAATATCGGAGAGTGCCCCGTCTTGGACTCTCTCTCTTACGGATCTTAGAAGCCAGGGCAAGTAAGTAGACATGGTGAGCCTCCACACCCCAGATGAAAATTCAGCCTGAAATTAGAGTAAAGAGGAGACACGGGGGAAACCAGTCCTTCCAATGACTTGCCCGGCCTCTATTGTCTAGAAAGGCCTTTTATACCTTTTTGATTGTACATAGAGATCAATGGGTAATACAAAATTATGCAGCGTTAGCGGCCCAGACTCTTATCAAGACCAGGCTTTTCTCTGCATACCTTATTGTATACACAAGTCTTAGGCGATTTACATCATCTTCCAGCCAAAAGGGCCAGTTAACATTTTACAGCCTTTTTCTGATAAGGGTTTGTCAACCAGAAGGCTTATTTGTGTTGATCTTCCCAGAGTCTGGTGCCACTCTCAGAAAGCACTAAATAAAGTTACATTCTTACATAGCAAGGACACAAGAGGAGTGCAGTGATATATAACAAAGAGAAAAGTAATTAACTCAAAAGTCTAGTGTTGCTGACATCAAAACTATTATATATCTTTTTCCATATCCTGTTTACGTTGATTAACATCCTCCCAGGTGCCTAAAAGATAAAGAATATGGAGGCCTGGCAGCAGTCATTGAGTCAACAGTGAAAACCCTCTACCAATATAATTTTTAACTCTTTAGAAAAGCCTCTGTTTCTTTAAGATCCTTTTAAGCTTTGTGCATCTCGCAGTTGGGGGGCTGTAAGCAATTCACAAGCTGTAAGGTCTGGGGGAAACTGTTAGGCAAGTTAGAGAGCTATCAGAGGGGGTTTTAAGCCAAGACATTCTTTTGCAGGAGACTGAAGCCCTGAATTAACTTTTTCCAGAGTGTGTCAGAAGAGTGGGAAAGCACAGTAATAAGGCAGGCAGATTCTTATTTTGGGGGGTACATGTTCAGGAAATACCAGGGGGAAACTCTGAGGTCTGACTCGCCTTGCCCATCAGGCCTCTGCCACATGACCTTGTCATGGGTGGGATTCCTCACGCTGGCTCCCGGCAGTTCTTAGTTTCAAACTACAGACTCTATCTAATTTAAGGAATAAAGTGATATAAAAAGACTGTTGGAATAATTTAGTTGATTGGATAATGAGGCTCTTTGCAGGCTTTTAGCTGACCATAGATCTAAGGTATCACATCTTCCTCTACCAGGAACCTCTGAACCCTGGAACTAGAGACCAGATATCTGCCAGTGTTTATAAGAGAAAAATAGAATGACTACTACTATGTTTGCCAGAAGATTATTTTTCTCATTTGTAACTGCGGGTGCATGTGTAGGCCCTGTGTTACGTGTCATATCTGTCTATAAAGAAATCTGGAAATGTGAGTTTCTTACATTCTGTCTTGAGACACTAAGACTCCTAATGTGGGAAATTATCAAAATAAGATGTAGGGAAGATAATCAAAAGATTAGAGCAGCTTCAAATGGCAGGTATTTCCTACAGTGGAACAAAATACCCTTTTGCTGTGATTAAAAATATAATTATTATTGGTAATAATATGATTTATAAATGTGTTTGGTCATCATGTTTTATGCTGTCAGTAGCTCGCCTAGGGACATCTCATCAATAACAATATTTTATATAAATTCAAATTTCAAATTTTCTTCTTGATAATTACATTTCTAGTCAGTTTGCTCTATGATCTCAAGCCATCCCTATTATTTTTAACGTATGGTGTGACTCAGAAAGTACACGTAGCAGAGTAGGAAAGTTACCAGTTTACCCTTCCTTTGAGGTTAGCTTGTCCTTTCGTTATGCAGTCTCTTCTTTGTGTGGATTACTTGCAGATGGTTTTTTAAAGCCACTTGTCTATTTTATGAGACTTCAGTCTTGTCTATATGTGATATATGTATCCAGTTTACACAAATCAATTAATAGAGTGCAGGTTAGCAACAGTATTTCACAGGAGACTGAAAACCAGCCAGTAAGTGAGAGCCATGGTTTACCTCTTTACTCTCTGGAGTTCCCATTCTCATCAGATGACCCTGGTCAGCCTGCATGACTTCTGCATCATCTGACATGTTGATTGAGTGAGGGTTCCTGTGATAGTCTGCATATGAATATTAATATAGCCTATTTTATTTATTCTTCTTTCAACTGAGAACAGATTTATTCTGAATTTCAGATACTTTCGTTATGCCCCAAATCATTACTTTGTGCACCTTGAAGGGCAGGAGCTTTATACTGTGGAACCTACAGCTTTGGTAAAGAAAAATCTTTGAAGAGTGTTAAGTTAGGGAGTGACATGGCTAGAGGTGAACTTCTGAACGTTGACCCAAGTTTACCAGGTGAAGTTTATTGAGAAGGACTGAAGGCAGGAAGGCCAGATGAAAGAATATTGTATGTTGTCCAGGTCAGAAATCTTGAAGTATTGCAAGAGGAATGCTATGATAAAATAAGTCTCAATCTTCAAGATTTGGTAAATCATTGGAAGTAGTTATTGGTAGGAGAAAGACTGAGGAATGATTTTCTGGTTCTTGACTAAAGCACAGTTTTTGTGTGCTTGTGTTTCTTCTTGCTTTTTAACATAAAGGATGGATTCTTACATGCTACATGAGTTCTGATTGCCTTCTCCAGGGGAAAATCAAAGGTTATGGGTATAATTTTTTTTTCCCTGATGCTTTGCAGTATTAATAGCAATATTTTTTGTTATTGTTCAGTTGCTTAGTCATGTCCAACTTGTTGCAACCTCATGGATTTCAGCATGCCTGGCTTCCATGTCTTTCACCATCTCCAGGAGTTTGCTCAAACTCATGTCCATTGAGTCAGTGATGCATCCAACTATCTCATCCTCTGTCGTCCCCTTCTCCTTCTGCCTTCAGTCTTTCTCAGCATCAGGGTCTTTTCCAATGAGTCAGTTCTTCAAATCAGGTGGCCAAAGTATTGAAGCTTCAGCTTCATCAGTCCTTTCAATGAATATTTGGGGTTGATTTCCTTTATGATTGACTGGTTTGACATCCTTGCTATCCAAGGGACTCTCAAGAGTCTTCTCTGGCACCACAGTTCAAAGGCATCAATTCCTCAGCTCTCAACATTATTTTTACTCATTTTATAAACATTTCCCCTGTATCTGTTCTAGGCACTGATTCTTAGCAAACCTTTGATAAGATTATTCTCAGGTTTGTGCTCAGTTCTTAACAGTATGATTTTCCAAAAATGAAAAGTGAGTATTTTTCATCATAAGATTAAAAAACTATATAAGAATTCTTTTCCCAATACATGATACACGTTAAGTGGAAATACGGGTGGTTTGCGTTGTGCATCCTGTGCTTAGTCATTGCCACTGCCTGTCTTTAGCTGGGATGACAGCAGTTCCGTGAGCAGTGGTCTCAGCGACACCCTGGATAACATCAGCACTGATGACCTGAATACCACGTCCTCTGTCAGCTCTTACTCCAACATCACTGTGCCATCCCGAAAGAACACTCAGGTAAGAATTGCCTCCTTTCTTCCTCCAGTGCTTCTGCCAGATTTTCCCCCAAGTTACGTTACATTGCATTAAAATATAGCACAGCCTCTTAGTCTGAAGTAATTACATTAAACTGAGGCAGCTTATGTATATGTATTTTTTCAACTGACTACAGTCTAACCCAGAAAGCCTTCTGTTGCATGTCTTTCTTTATAATATTATAATTGTTTAGGAATCCAAAAATGATTTTTTAATTGTCTAATTTTTGATAATTCGTGATTCATTTTATATTGATCTCTGAGATGCATCGCTGAATCTCTTGAGAATGGTGAATTGAGAATGAATATTAGATAATTAAGTTTTATCTTGTCTTACTTTTCCTTGTTAGATTTGACATAGAAAATGCCTTCCTCTCTGGAGTGTTTAATTGAAGTTTTCTGCACACATTTCTTCTGATATTCTCTAATATGTGCAAATGAGAATTATAGGACTAAAATTAATGAAACTTAAATGAACAGAGAGATAAAAATAGAGGCATCTTTGGAGTTCTTTTGAAATACAAATCACTGCTGCTGTTTTTTTTTTTTTTAAGCTAATTATCTGAAAGGACATTCCAGGGCCAAATTCACATTTGATAGATTTTTCTGCACAAAGTTCTTCTGTCCTATTTTCTTCACAGCTGAAGACAGATTCAGAGAAACGATCTGCAACAGATGAGCCTTGGGAGAGCACCGAGGAGCTGAAAAAACCCGAGGAGGACTTTGACAGCCATGGGGATGGGGGTGGCAAGTGGAAGGGCGTTTCCTCTGGACTTCCTGAAGACCCTGAGAAGACGGGGCAGAAAGCCTCCCTGGCTGTTTCTCAGACAGGGTCCTGGAGAAGAGGCATGTCAGCCCAAGGAGGAGCACCATCCAGGCAGAAAACTGGGACCAGTGCACTCAAGACACCTGGTAGGCTGGTCTTCTGGCAGCTGTTAAGCTAAATTGTTTCCACTTGATCTTTCTTGTCTTTAATAGCAGCTTTTCATAATTATATCAAAAATATAATTATTTATATTTATATAATACTTATAATTCTCCATATAAATACTTTTTCTGTCTAAATTTTACATGCCTTACCATATGCATCCACATGAATACAACACTCCAGGCATCCTCTAGAGGGTATCATCACAGTTTGGTGAGTGTTTTATATTGCCACAGTCATTTCTGGTCATGTGGAAATAAAATAAGCCAACTTATTAAAAAAAAACATAAGATAGCTTTCATTCTGATTTCCTATAAAGTTTGGAAAATTTATGTTAAATCTCCCCCTATGTTTCACTTCTAAGAGGCCAGAAAAGTCACACTAATCTAATGGGTTGGAAGGCTGGAGATTTGAAACATTATTTCCAAATGAGATTTGATAAAAGATTCAGTAAAAGATTTCTGTAAATTGTACCATCCTTCTTTATTTTTTTTAAGACTCCCTCCCTATTTTTAAAATGGTGCCTCATATAAATAGTGCCACCTGAGGTGCTAATGTACCAGGATCCTTCAAATACAATCATCTGATCAACTCTTTTTCAAGCACTTAGTTTGATGAGATTAAGTACTGTATAAAGGAAGAGAGTTGCAAGCTATAAGGCAATAATACATAGCAAAAATATGCACTTTCATTTTATCTCCTTGTTCTCTAGTCATTTTCCTCTAACAGCCATATTTTTATAGCTTTGTACTTAATCTTCTGAATATATTGTGTACATGCCTATTTAGAGCTAAAATAATAAATCAGAATTTAAGTAGTAAAAAAATATATTTGGGCTTCCCAGGTGGTGCAGTGGTAAAGAATCTGCCTGCCAATGCAGGAGACACAGATGTGAATTCGATCCCTGGGTCAGGAAGATCCCTTGAAGCAGAAACTAGCAACTCACTGTAGTATTCTTGCCTGGGAAATCCCACGGACAGAGGAGCCTGGTGGGCCACAGTCCATGGGGTCGCAAAGAGTCAGACATGACTGAGCAACTAAGCACACACACAGATGTATTCACATTTTACACTCTGTTTAAAGAAATATTGTGAAATCACAATGTGCAGGCACATAAATGTGTATATTTCTCACTCATTAGGGAAAACCGATGATGCCAAAGCTTCTGAGAAAGGAAAAAGTCCCCTGAAAGGATCATCTCTACAGAGATCTCCATCAGATGCAGGAAAGAGCAGTGGAGATGAGGGGAAAAAGCCCCCCTCGGGCATTGGAAGATCAACGGCCACTGGCTCTTTTGGATTTAAGAAGCCAAGTGGAGTCGGGTCCTCTGCCATGATCACTAGCAGCGGAGCCACCATAACAAGCGGCTCAGCCACATTGGGTAAAATCCCCAAATCTGCTGCCATTGGTGGGAAGTCAAACGCAGGGAGGAAAACCAGCTTGGATGGGTCACAGAATCAGGACGATGCTGGGCTGCATGTTAGCACCAAAACCTCCCTGCAGTACCGCAGCTTGCCCCGCCCGTCCAAATCCAGCACCAGTGGCATCCCCGGGCGAGGCGGCCACAGATCCAGCACCAGCAGTATCGATTCCAATGTCAGCAGCAAGTCAGCTGGTGCCACCACCTCGAAACTGAGAGAACCCACGAAGATCGGCTCAGGGCGCTCGAGTCCCGTCACGGTCAACCAGACAGACAAGGAGAAAGAAAAGGTTGCAGTCTCAGATTCAGAGAGCGTTTCTTTGTCAGGTTCCCCCAAATCCAGCCCCACATCTGCTAGTGCCTGTGGGACACAAGGGCTCAGGCAGCCAGGGTCCAAGTACCCTGACATTGCCTCACCAACATTTCGAAGGTAAGAAAGCGTAAAATGGTGCTGGGACAACATATAATGCTTTATCTATATTTGTGTGTCCCATAGCCTGTCCTATAAAAGATGTATATCCTCCGTGTGTATGTATATGCATATAGCCTCAGTGTATGGTATATATAACTTAGACTCTAAGTCAGCTTCTGAGTACAATGAGTTTTCAGAAGCCGATGCTATAAATAGCTAGTGGGAAAATATTGCTCCTTTTGAGAAATGCTCCAACTTTGCAGTTTCACTATTGTCACAGCAAAACAAACAGCATTTATGAGTAAAAGCAGATGGTAGTACCTAGGGGCAGTGATAAAACAGTAGCTTGTAATAGATTTTCATCTTTACACAGTTAATAACAAAATAAAATAGGTCTTTATGACTATTGGTATCCATTTCCAGTGTTTATTATCTTGTTGGCTCTTAATGAGCTGATGCTAATCATGAACATAGATGAAGTTGTGTTCCTTATACAGTACCGGATCACAGTGGGCAGATTTATGTAGCACCATATCCTGAAATCTTAATGAAAGTCAAGGTATGATATGATTGACAGAATTTGAAAACCTTTAGATGCTTGGCATAGGATTATAACTAAGAAATGTGCTAGGTTTTCTAACTCATTATCAGCTTTCATTGATATGACTTGAATAACCTATAGGACTTGGTTTATGCATGGGGATTGTTTTTGATATTCAATATATGGAGTTCTCCTTCCCAATATCAGTGTGTTTAAATACTGATATGTTTTAAGTGGCAGGAAAATACATACAGGTAAAGATTTAGGACAGACAGTTAAATTATTCTGGGTCTGTTTCCTTGTCTATGAAATGATAGAATATGATTTATAGTCCATTTATAATCCATTACATGATTATGTTTAGTATTTTTAATGTTTGCTTTTATTATACTGACTAAACACAGAGCCTTGATATCTGGGAAACAGTGTCTTAAAACACTTACTTTTACATTTCAGTAATCTCAGATACATAATTGTTTGAAAGACCTAGAGGTTTTATATTCCACAGTAGAAATATTAATCCTGAAGAAGTGGTGTTTTGAAATGTTGATTCTCCTTGGAAAGAGTAATCACTTGCAGTAAGAGTAAATATTTCCGTTGCTTAAGTGAAGCCAGTAGTGCCCTCCAGTGGCCCATTACCTATGAAACAGTTTCTCTTATTTGTCATAGAATATTTCACTATGGGAAATAACGATTTCATTGCAACTTAATTAGTGATCATTATGTCATTTCTCATATCACACTTTATTTCCATATTTACATAAATTCAATTATATCATCTGCTTCATTTACAAAACTAAAATGTTTTCTGAAGAAACTCCAACATCGAACTTAGCACCAACCATGTTTCAAATCACTATTATAAATATGTATTGGAATAGCACTGGCAACTGACATCTGACCCTTTGGCCTTTCTTGGGGAAACTACAGACACACTGACATGTTGCCGACAGTACCCAATATTGTTTCTAACCAACTCCTCTCTGACAGTCACTTAGGACCCCAGCCATACAACACAGACTCCTAAACTTTGCCTTAAGCATTCCTTCTAGATTTTGAATAAGCTGACAACATGAAGGAAAAAAGAAAAGAAAAATAATTTCATGTTATATACCGAATGCGTAGAAGTTGTTTCATTATAATGGTTCTATAAATAGGTAGCATGTGCAAACTACTTAATTTTGCAAAAAGCTCTCATGATTACTTAACTGCGGAAACGAGGGACTTTGATGTTTGGCTTATCCTTCCTTCTGTGTGGCCCACGTCCCCCCATCAACAGAATGGCAGCCCAGTACCACTTTACCCCTACGGCAATATGAGAGAGAGAATAGGAAGTTCAAGCTTATCAAGTTTATTAACATAGAGACAGGAAGTGCTCGGTGGCCCGTCCACCAGAGCACACTTGGCTCTATGAACTATAACCCTAAGTATTAAATGTGGATGTCAGTTTCTCGGAACAACTGAAGCTGTTATTTGTTTTTCTTTTAGGTTGTTTGGTGCCAAGGCAGGTGGCAAACCTGCCTCTGCACCTAATACTGAGGGTGTGAAATCCTCCTCTGTAATGCCCAGTCCCAGTACCACACTAGCGCGGCAAGGCAGTCTGGAGTCGCCGTCGTCTGGTACGGGCAGCCTGGGCAGTGCTGGTGGGCTCAGTGGCAGCAGCAGCCCTCTCTTCAATAAACCCTCAGACCTCACTGCAGACGTTATAAGCTTAAGCCACTCGTTGGCATCCAGCCCAGCATCGGTTCACTCTTTCACATCAGGTGGTCTCGTGTGGGCTGCCAATCTGAGCAGTTCCTCTGCTGGCAGCAAGGACACTCCGAGTTACCAGTCCATGACTAGCCTCCATACGAGCTCTGAGTCCATTGACCTCCCCCTCAGCCACCATGGCTCCCTGTCTGGACTGACCACAGGCACTCACGAGGTGCAGAGCCTGCTCATGAGAACTGGTAGTGTGAGATCTACTCTCTCAGAAAGGTGAGCTTTCCTGGAGGCCTTGCTGAAGTCTTCACCTCCCTCCTCCCCACACTGTACCTACCCATACCCTGCATTCAGTTTTTTTTGTTTGTTTTTTTGTTTTTTAATTTCAGTGAGAGTGCCACTTTGCAAAGGGATGTCGGATTGTTAATTCTGGGCCTTTTATTTGGTGTTAGTACCACATTTGCAGAAGGTGAAAACCATTAGGGATCCATAAAAAATTGACTAGTTAGTTTCTTGGTATGATGCATACATATACACCCACTAGGCAATTTAAATAAAATTCAAAGCGTGTTTTTATGTATTGAATGATGTTTTCTCAAGACACAACAATGATTTAGCTTGAGCTCCAGGACAACACAGCTCCTTAGGATGATTTAAGCATATTTAAAGATCAAATCTAAATGGATTCTACAATTATGCTCAGAGTAAAATGTTCAGTTGGCTTTGTTAGCATTTCTTTGGAAAAATAGCAAATGGATAGCTAGGAATCCTAGTTGAATTGGAAAAGAAAAGATCAGTTGTCAGATATGAATTCTTAGACAAAATTACAACTCTAGTGACATTTTTATTAGGCCCTTTTTAAACTATAAGATATTTCTCATTGATTTAATTAATTACTGTCTTCCTTTAAACTTAAAATGACCATACTAAGGCATTCCTTACCTAATATGCTTAAGAGAAAGCATCTCTGTTGGCCAAGAAGGCTCTGGATTCTCCTCCCTAAAAAATCCTTTCTCAGATATTTTGGTACTGATTCTTTTCCCCAGGAATGTATCTTAAACCTGCCTGGTTTTCCATGATGAACTTAATGCTATTTGTTTCTTGGCACACCTAAAGTTTTCAGAAATGCCCTTGGCTGTATATCTTAATTGTGTTATTTGTGAAAGTGCCACAGGTCACTGAAAATGCCTGATAACTTTCACAAACTTTTATTCAGTCTATTGTTGATGATGACATATCGCTTCAAACATGGCACACTGCAAATAGGTTATTTGTTAACAATACTCACCTTCCAAAATACTGATTATTTTTATCATGAATATGGCTACAAGTTGACCATTTAGCCATCAACTCATTTCTTTGGCATTCATATATTAAAATACAGGAAAGTGGTCAAGTAATTATTTGTAACCAAGTAAAATGCCCTTGGCTGTATATCTTAATTGTGTTATTTGTGAAAGTGCCACAGGTCACTGAAAATGCCTGATAACTTTCACAAACTTTTATTCAGTCTATTGTTGATGATGACATATCGCTTCAAACATGGCACACTGCAAATAGGTTATTTGTTAACAATACTCACCTTCCAAAATACTGATTATTTTTATCATGAATATGGCTACAAGTTGACCATTTAGCCATCAACTCATTTCTTTGGCATTCATATATTAAAATACAGGAAAGTGGTCAAGTAATTATTTGTAACCAAGTAACTCTAAAATAAATCTAGTTGATAATATTGATGAGTTTTATAGCTGCAGTATAAATGTGGTGTTAATATTTTACTTTGATCTGTATTCTAGCAGAAGTCAATATATATATTTTTAACTATGGAAATACACCAGTTTTACAGATGGATGTGTTCTGGTATAAACAGATAAATAATTTTTCTAAACTAAATCTTAAAACTAATTTTGAAGAGATGAAATTTTTACCTTTTATTCTTAGTGAGATATAGTCATGACTATTAAACTATGAAAAAGCAAATTATCTTCATACTTACAGTATACAATATAAACATTAACTAGTTTCTTCCAATAAATTACTTGACTGAAATAATTTTTGATATAAGAAGTTGTACTTTTTTCCTTGTGAACAAAATTGCAAGCAACAGCAATTCATCCTAATCCTTTAAAGTACACCCAAGAACTATATGATCCCTCAAAGAAGCAAATTATCTTCATACTTACAGTATACAATATAAACATTAACTAGTTTCTTCCAATAAATTACTTGACTGAAATAATTTTTGATATAAGAAGTTGTACTTTTTTCCTTGTGAACAAAATTGCAAGCAACAGCAATTCATCCTAATCCTTTAAAGTACACCCAAGAACTATATGATCCCTCAAAGAGAAAATTAGATCCTATATGAGATCCTGGCTTAATTACAATAGTCCACATAATGTTGAGAACACTAAGGAAACCAAGCATTTAGCAGGAGGAGAAGGAGATGACAGAGGATGAATGGCTGGATGGCATCACCGACTCGATGGACATGAGTTTGGGTGAACTCCAGGAGTTGATGATGGACAGGGAGGCCTGTCGTGCTGCGATTCATGGGGTCGCAAAGAGTCGGACATGACTGAGCAACTGAACTGACTGACTGAAGAGAAGATGTGCCAAAGTAAATATTTTAGACAAAGTAATTAGAAAGATATAATAGAGATGTATGTAAGTTAATGACTTTCCTGTTGGTCTACAATTTCAGAAGACTTTATTGATATTTATTATTCTAATACTATTAAATAGCTTTTCATATAGATTTTAATTTTGATCTAAAGTGCTCCTCATTAAAGTATCATAAACAAATTATTTAAAATTTAACAGTTTTCTCCTCTAACTGTTCTAGATCAGAGCAGCCTTTGGCTATAATTAGTTCACATTTGTTTTGTACATTTTGTTTTTTATGACCAAACCAAACCTTAAAAATTTTAAAGTTGTAGCCAACTTTAAAACGTCTGGCTTGTTTTTTACTATCAGATCTAGCTACCCTGCCTTTAAAATCCTGTACCACATTTACTGGCTTCAGACAAACAGTGCCTGTCCTCTTCAGACTGTTAGTTAACATTTCTACTTCATTTATTCCCAATGCCCTCTTGGCTCTTGCAGGCATAAGAGTTTTTAGCCTTTCAGCATTTGTGAAAAGTGTCTATATTATAAAATCATTAACATCCAGATTCAAACAGATATTTCTACTTAAAATTTTAACTTATATTGGTAAACTTATTTTCTGATTTCCCTTTCATTAAATTCTCTGTACAATACAAACATATAATGTTTACACAGTAAATAACGTAGCAAAACCATGGCTATTTTCACTGTTCTCTATGATGTTAAAGTTTAGTAAATTCATACATATGAAAGAGATAATCTTTAAAATAGCTTGCGATGCTATCAATGCTTCAGCATGTTGTAGTGTATATTTAGAGTACTCTTGTAGTTGTTCAGTATGATTCCTTTCTGTTGTACTAAAAATACAGATGTACTAAGAATACATCTAGAGTCAAGATACATACTAGAATTGGCCTCTACATAAGGCCAATCATTGTGTGATTACCCTTTTTGGACATTCCCAGTACATAAAGTAAAAGAAGATGATGCCTTTGGATGGTTTCTATTGCAGTGCTAATTAATGGAGTACCCATAGAAGAAAACATTTTAGCTTTGATTTTTAGTGATTAAATTTCAAGTCATTGTGTTGGCATTCATGTTATATCATCCTCATGTGCATATCCTGTGTATTCAATTTTGACCATTTGAAGTTTAATGAAACAGATATCATCCTGAAAATCCAAATTAATTTTATTATTTGGTTATCCATATGCCAGAGATTATAACAGAAATTCCTAGACTAGACTCGTCCCACTTAATTCTTGACACCCTCTTCCTCTGTTTTTAGGGAGGCCACTTCTCATTTTCTCCAGACACATTCTTTCTTCCCTTTTTAGGACCAATTGAGAATTGTTTAAAATAGACACTGAAAACTCATAGCCTTTTAAACATCCAGTTTATAATTTGAAAAGATAGCATAGTTTAATTGTATTAAATTATTTAAATAAATGATGCTAGAATGATTACATTTCAAGCAGTTATATATTTCTCTTCTTTTTCTGTGAATAGGAATATATCTGCCTTTATTTTTACTAAAGATCATTTAGCTACAAAAAATAAGTATTGAAGGGGATTTATTACCTCTCTGTCTGTTGGAACATGCCACTTTAACTTAGACAGAGATCTTTCTCATTCCTCCTCTATGATTCTCTTACATGTAAAATCATAGCAGAAATCTAGTCATCTGCATGGGGAAGGAAAACCTACTATAACGCTAGGTAAATAGAATCTAGAGGAGAAGTATGTTAATATATAACTTAATCTATCTTCAAATAGACCTGTCACTAAGTTATCACTGAATGTGTTACAACAGTGAAATCCAGTGTCCTTTGGTTGGCATTTTCCAATGAGTTAAGCATTAAATATGTTTTTACAAAAAAAGAAAACCTTATTTTGTGTAAGATTGTGTAAGATTTCAAATAGTCATTTATGTTGGATGTATAATTTGGAGGGTTTTTTACATTATGTCCTTAGGGGTTTTCTTTGTTTTAACAGCATGCAGCTTGACAGAAATACACTACCCAAAAAGGGACTAAGGTATATATTTCTCTCAGCACAATCGCTGCCTTTCTCTGTTGTTACGTAAACTGTGTGTGCTATCTCTCTACCTCTTTCTTTCTTTGTTTGCAAAGAAGCACCTGACATCAAGGATCAACTCACTCTTAATCCTGATGTTTTCTCTGGCATGAGGAGTTGGTGAGATGGCCCTCAGAAGTTTTGGTAGAGGCCAAGACTCAGTAAATTAAATGTGATGAAAAAGACATTATTTGGGGGGCAGCAATTTTAATAGAATTCAGAACTCACTTCTGAAGAATAAAATCAGTTTCCCTAATGTTTGTATCTTGGGGGCATATGCCTACAAAAGCCTCGACCCCTATAGTTGGCACCTGTGGCCAATTAATATTGAAAGGTTGAAGGATGCTCTAATTTGAATCAAAGATAAGTTATTTTCATCGTCAGAGGACAAATAGTGTAATTAAGGGATAATTTTTAAGAAATCCTTTTGGTAAAAACTCAGAAGAGCTTTTGTTTCTGTTCTTCAGAACTGCTGATATCTATCAAATCAGTACAGACAAAAATTAGTCTAGTATTACATAATAATATAAAAATAATTATTGCTGCTGCTAAGTCACTTCAGTCATTTCCAACTCTGTGCGACCCCATAGACAGCAGCCCACCAGGCTCCCCCGTCCCTGAGATTCTTAAGTTCATAAAAAATATAAAATGAAAATTTAATGCATGGCCATCTTTTACTGTACACTTCTATCTAATGGGAAGATATGGAATGAACTATTGCTAGAGGTATGACACTATACGAACATGATAAGTTGACTGCTATTTGGAACTAAGAATTTACTTACTCTGGCGAAAGTGAATACTGGCCTATTAGATCTTTATCTGTTATCCTCCTTCTCTCCAGTTTCTTAACAAGAGCAAAAAGTTTGCAAATATTCCATTTTAAGATTTTGTTCTAGAAATTTATTCCAATAAAGGGAGCTTATTTCTCTTTCCATTTTTTAAAAAAAAATCCAGACATGGTGTCAAGTGGCATTTTTAACCAAATAAATGTTTTCCCTTTCCTTTAAAAAAGATCTGTCAGTTTGTGTTCTGTTTCCTGTATCTTATTGTGACCATCCATCAAATTCCTTTGGCTTCTGACCAACTACTGTCTACCATATTTACTTTGTGTTTTCACCCTCTTCACACCTTTCTAAACACAATGCTTTTGTGCCCTTCTCAATTAACCTGGCTGTCTGCTCGTTGCTTATGATTTTCAACCACATATCTCACAGGAACATAATTTTCTTTTCAAAATCCTTTATTTTTTTTCCTGTGAGATTCAAACAGATGGTGTCAAATCATCTGGAAGAACTAAGCAATTATAATTAAATTCAATCTGTTTGAGAATGTTGTTCAGTCTGAATAGTAAGCTCCTCTCAACTGTTTTCTCGTCCTGATATTGCCTTGCCCTTGCAGATATGCTGAAGTGTCTTAGCTGTGCTGTTTTGCAGATACACCCCATCGTCTCGGCAGGCCAGCCAAGAGGAAGGCAAAGAGTGGTTACGCTCCCATTCTACTGGAGGGCTGCAGGATACCGGCAACCAGTCACCCCTGGTGTCTCCTTCTGCCATGTCATCTTCTGCAACAGGAAAATATCACTTTTCCAACTTGGGTAAAATCTTCTAAACCATCAGTTTCATCTTGTTACTTTTACCACCTACTCTCCCAGGAACCCTGGCATATGTTCACAAGGATTGCTCATTTAAACAGGAGATAGACACCTTAACATTACCTTTTATTTGTAGGTTTGCAATCCCCAAAATAATTCCCAAGCATTATGCAGTTTATTTCTCATGACAACCAGTTGACATAGTTAATACTGTTGTTATTTTATATCCTAAGATCCAGAGGCAAAAAGAGATTTTTTGACTTTAAAAAAAAATCACCAATCTTAAAGAGCCGAGGTAGTAACTGATGCCAGAACACCTGACCTTAAGCCTAAGAGTTTTCTCAGAGTCCTCTTAGAAACCAGCAAAACCCCTCTTTCTTTTCTGTTTAAATGTTTTAATCCTTATAAGAAAATTAATTATCATTTAATAGAAAAAAAGAAAATAGAAATAATTAAGAAGAAAAAATATCATTCCATGACTCCATAGTCACATCTTCATTTTAAAGTTAAAACTCTCCTTAAAATGCATATGAGAATTCCTATTAAGATAATACCCTGTGAACATTTTTGGATGAAGGCAATGAAAAGAAATGATTATTTGAACCACTGGATTACTTTGTGTTTAGCATAACTTTTACAAAATATAAAATCATTTGCACAAATATCACAGAAAACACAAGGGAAAGGGACAAAATAATGAAAGCCTAAATATGCCAGTTATCATTGAATAGATACATTGCTTTTAAAAATAGGTGTCTCTTCTATAAAGTCATGTATAAAATAGTCGCATTATTTTTTTCACTTGAGGATTTTTCTGTAGTGATAGGCCAACAGAATGTCCAAATTCTTTAATAATTTGGACTTTTCAACTTTCCCCCCTGTTGGGATAGTCAAGGCTTTTTCTCTTCTATTATAACTGTTCTGCTATAGAGACGAGAGATTATGACAATGAAAAACAGTTATTTAGGTTATTGTTCTAAATGTACTAGTGAATATACATCCAACACCAAGTTTTTATTGATGAACCCACACAGTGATGAGATTTCTTTGTCTCATAATGGTGAAGGATGGTAAAACTTTTACTTTGAGTTGTAGTTATAAAATGCAACAGGAAGCTTAAAACTTTGATTTCAAAAAATGAAATGGAAATGTTTTTGTAGAGTCATAGACATATGAAACAAAATCTGATATTGTGCAATACTGAAATCAAACCCATGTCACCTAGTTTGCTGAATTTGCTGGGTATCTCATGGCTCTCTCCTGTCAATCTTTTCATTAATTGACATTAAGTATATGAATCCTTACTCCATTATTTTTCCATTGTTATTATTCTGATTCAATTGATCCTTCTTTTTTGGAGGAGGAGGAAAAAACTTGCTATTTACTGTTTCTGATATTAGCAGTCATTTTACTTCAGTTTTCTCATCTATTAAATAGATTCAAAATACCTAGGTTACATTGTAAGGAATGACTAACATGTACAAAGAGATGAGAGACAGAGTATCAGAGTTGGTAGACTCTGCTACATCATCATTCTTATTGGAAAGAGATGTCTTACACTAGCAGAAAATTGCAGTAGGTTTCAAATAGATCTTACTATCTCTGCTTTCATGCCGCTCAAAGTGTTCACCCACTGGGACTTATGAAGAAAGATCTTCCCATACATATCCACACATGTTTATGTGCCTCCCCATATTTTATAAGTGGGTATGTGGGTTCATATCAGATATGCTGTATTATTTTACAAGAGAAAAAAAATAACTAGTTTCAAAACCATGAAAATTGCTGTTGAAGACTTTTGGTTGTGTTTCCAGACCACTGGAACTTACATTTATTAGGCAAGAGAGCAGATACTATTAAAATGCAATCATAAATGTTTAATAAACACTTTATTATTAAATTTTAACAACCATTTTGTAAGAATTTGCATAAACTCAGTGAATTAAGTGTGTTTCTATATGAAGAAACACACCTCTCTCTATATATGTATGTATTAAAATGATGCACCTGCAAATGTATTCAGTACCTCATTCATTTAGCAAAAAGTCAGTTCATACTGTGAACCTATGATAGTAAGATTTACTCCAGTCCAGACACCTTAAACACATGCATTCAACTCTAGAATGTCCTCTGGGGTATCTGTTGGTTGTCTTTAGCAATCATTGACTTGTCACTGCTGACTGAAAGAATGTGCCTGAAAGATCGTTCTTTAACTTTTACTGTCTCACTCTCCTTTCTTTCTTTCCCTCGCCCCTACTTTCCACCCTTTCTTCCCTTCTTCCAGTGGATCTGTCTCTTATACACATCTTGATCATTTTATCAAGTGATTATTTTATCATTATTTTATCATTTTATCAAGTGATTATTCAATAAAATGATCAAATTGAAAACAAGTGATTACTAATTACTGAGATAAGTGATTATTACAAGCACTTAAGAGTTGCATTAACCATGCTTTTTATTCTTAGCCACTAAAAAATATTAATATTGTATATAATTTTTTTGGAAATGTTACTGTAAAAATCACATATAAAAAATAAACATTAGAAATTTAAGGTCACTACTATTATGTCATTACAGTAGTTTATTAGTAGACTACTGTGAGCTACTGCTGAAGTCAACTCTGGTTTGTATATGGTTTCTGGCATGATAGCTATAATAGAAATCATTCCTCTCCAAGAAAGCATTACAGAATATAACTTACATAAATTATTATTGGGTGCAATTTTATTTACTCTTGGTCACAGTCCTTGTGAGGCATCCCATAACCTAGTGAGATATTGTCATAGTCCCATGGGTGATGACAGTTGCTCAGATTCTTTTTCACCTTGCCTCAAGGGATACCATGTAGAAGCATTACTATCAACATGTCAGTTTCAAAGTCTACATAGTTGATGGGCTCAAATGGTAAAGAATCCGTTTACAATGCAAGAGACCTGGCTTCAATCCCTGGAGAAGGGAATGACTACCCACACCAGTATTCTGGCCTGGAGAATTTCATGGACAGAGGAGCCTGGCAGGCTACTGTTAATGGGGTCGCAAAGAGTCAGACAGGATTGAGTGACTTTCACTTTCACTTTCGCATAGAATGATGTTTAAACACCTTTGTATGGGAAGTTTCTTTGCATTTACTCCCTAAAGTCCCTACACCTTGAATGCCCTTCTAGTCCCTCTCCATATTCACCCTTAATCCATTCAGGATTAAGCTTTTTCTTCTATACTCTAGGAAGAGTAGAGTCTCACAGTTGGAAGAAACCTACATCTGATTCAACTGTGAATCTGTTATGCAAGTTCCTGTGACAGCTCCAGCTTCTCTAAATCCACTAATGACAAACTACCTATATCTAGATATATTCCACTTTTAAAGTTCTTTAAATGATCAAATAAACATTTTATGAATCTCCACCTAGTTCCCAGTTATAGTCCCAAAAAAGTAAGTTGCATATGACAGCTTTTATTAGAAGAATATCATGAACTCATTAGCTAATATGTTTATGGCAGCAAAGTCTGGAGTCATTTGTTGTATTTAAAAACCCACTCCATCTTTTTGTCAGTTCCTGTTCTCCTCAGATCATCACAAATTGACATATAATTTAAATAAATAAAAAAAAGTGATGTTGGTATGATATACAATTTAAGGCAAAGCCAGTAGCCCTCTTTTTCCATGATATCTTGTCATACCTACATCTCGCTTATTAGAAATGTTTACATGTCCCCTGGCTTTAAATGGATCTTAGAGGCCATTTATTCTGTCTTTTTTTTTTTTTTTTTAATTTACAAAGAAACTGAAGGGTAGATATGGATATATTTGCCTAAAGCAAGTGGAAAGCAAAGCTACCACTAGATGCCCTGTACTAATTTGTGTCCCATTACAGAGATTCTCTGTCCATCATTCTTTTGACTCCTATTACATAGCTTTTCTCTGTCTCTTTTATGTTATTAATTTGTCTACCTTTCAATCACCTCCTCTAGAGGTCAGTCTTGAAGCCAGAGATCTTGCTATATTGATCTTTCTAGTCAACCACGGTAACAAAAAAGCAAACCTGCCATAGATTTAACTTAATTGAACATTCTTAAATAGAATGAATATATTTCCAATGGAGAACCTATCAGAAATGCTTATAAATACCCACTGTTCCTTTTATTTTTAAAATATAAAGCACAGTTTAATGAATAATTCCAAGTGAACATGCATGCAGCTCTCATTCTGGTCAAGACAGGACATTCCCAACACCTCAGAAATTCCCTTCTACCATCTAGCAACCCAGCCACAATCCATACCTTCCCCCAAAGCTAGCTACTATCCTTATGTCATTTTTTAAAATCAGAGTGTAATTGCTTTACAACGCTGTGTTAATTTCTGCTGTACAACAAAGTGAGTCGATTATATGTGTACATGCACCCCCCTTGAGCCTTCCTCCTGGTCACCCCATCCCACCCCTCCAGGTCACCACAGAGCACTGAGCTGAGCTTTCTCCTCTACAGCAGCTTTCCCCTAGCTAGCTGTTTTACACATGGTAGTGCTACTCTCTCAGTTCATCCCATCCTCCTCACTCCAAACCATTCCTTTTAAAATCTGTCCTAGTCCTCATTACTATTTCATTTTGAATGAGCTAAATGTTATGTTTTGAAATTATATAAGGAGACTTTACCTGGATATATCTGCAACCATTTTGTAAGAATTTGCATAAACTCAGTGAATTAAGTGTGTTTCTATATGAAGAAACACACCTCTCTCTATATATGTATGTATTAAAATGATGCACCTGCAAATGTATTCAGTACCTCATTCATTTAGCAAAAAGTCAGTTCATACTGTGAACCTATGATAGTAAGATTTACTCCAGTCCAGACACCTTAAACACATGCATTCAACTCTAGAATGTCCTCTGGGGTATCTGTTGGTTGTCTTTAGCAATCATTGACTTGTCACTGCTGACTGAAAGAATGTGCCTGAAAGATCGTTCTTTAACTTTTACTGTCTCACTCTCCTTTCTTTCTTTCCCTCGCCCCTACTTTCCACCCTTTCTTCCCTTCTTCCAGTGGATTGGGGACTTTGCAAATCCAAAGTTTCTTTCTTTCATTATTATATGTCACATATGCACACATAGATATAATTCTAAGTCTTAAGTTACTTTTGTTGGTCTTATTTTACTTCAGTTCACAACTAGCTCTATCAGATTCCTTAATACCTGTAAAATATCCAGCTTAGTACCTGGCAAATAGGAGACAGTCTTCTAAAGTTATCTCATAGTATACATGCCCCATATTTTACATTGTTCTGAGATTCAGCAATTACATTAAGAAATGTAGTGCCTATGTCAAAGAAAAAAATAGCAAGTTTTGAAATTTATCAGACCAGTTCTAAGACAAAGACATAAATTCTCCAAGATTTTGAAAGTACTAAGCCATTCTTTTCATATCTTAAGTGTCTCCTGCCTGCTTCTTCATATGTCTATAACAACTTGTATTTCTTAATTATGAGCATTTATGATAAGTATATATCTTAATTTTTCTGTTTTGCTTTTATTCTAAATTTAAAGCAATATTGTTTTCCAATTCAGTCAACCACATATTTCTTTAAATTAATGACAATCAGTTAGCCTAAAAACTTGAATGTTGTTAGGACTATTTGGCAGTAGGCACTGGGTAAATAAATTCATGTTTCAAATTACAGACTTAAGGTATTGCTTGAGAAATACAAGTTTGTGACTTTTGACAGTCTCACTGTGACATTCTCATCTTCAGTTCAGTTCAGTCGCTCAGTCGTGTCCGACTCTTTGCGACCCCATGAATCGCAGCACGCCAGGCCTCCCTGTTCATCACCATCTCTCGGAGTTCTTAAATACAATGAAAAGTAGTTTTAAGTGATTAATGTCACAATGAGCTGTGGATAACCATGTACCTTACATTATATTTCATTTTAATTTTTCTTTATTATAACCTAACCCTGATAATAGTGATGGTTCTGATTATGAATTGACAAAAATTTAGAACTCAAACTAACTGAAAGTCTTTGGTTGGAAGCTTCATACACGTTTTCCTAGAAAATTTAGATTTCTTTTTCTCGAAAAATAAATGTTCAGACTCTAGGAAGACAATTTTTTCTTCATAATGGGCAGCAGGAAATGCCATATCATTTCTAGGAAAAAGCAGTAGAGGTGATTTGATGGTTTTGTTTAATATTGCTTTAGAAATTGACATACTGCTTGCCATGAAAGTGCTAGAGAAAAGAGGGACTCCACTGTAACTGCTATTGAAAATTTCAGAGGCAAACTTCCAAGCCCCGGAGTAATGGACTGTGTGCACTTTGTTTTTCAGTGAGCCCAACCAATCTTTCTCAGTTTAACCTTCCTGGGCCCAGCATGATGCGCTCAAACAGCATCCCAGCCCAAGACTCGTCCTTCGATCTCTATGATGACTCCCAGCTCTGTGGGAGCGCCACGTCTCTGGAGGAGAGGCCACGGGCCATCAGTCATTCGGGCTCATTCAGGGACAGCATGGAAGAAGGTAGGCGTGGGGGAAATAAGGATGAAGCTGGTTAACTCAGACCTGAAAGCTATCATATCTATCACTCATGTCAAAAGGATGCCTTCAAGAGTAAACCAAGTAGGGTAGTTCCATTTTGGGAGCCCTGAAACTTGAAGATGTTTTAGTCTGTATTACCTTCTGTTTCTTTATCCATTTGGAAATATGACAGAAATAGTTCAGATTAATACTTGGCTATAGAACAGTTCAGAATAAATCTGGTGTTCTCCTACACAAACCTGGGCAATTTTAGAGACTGTTTGCTTTGGTTTGCCAAATATAAAAGTGAATGTTTCATTTGACACATTGATTAAAAACCATAAAAGATACATAAACCAGAAAAAATTCTCATATGAAGCAACCACATGCTGCCAACTTTTATTCTCAGAAACTCCCTCTGGTGTTAGTTTTTACTATCATATCATTTAAGAATTCATAGTGCACCTACATTTTACTTTATAGGTTATATTTCCTTTATCTGTTACACTACAATTCTCACCTGACCTAATAAATGTCTTTATAGTTGTAAAATTCTACATGAACTTTTTATAACAAATACTCTTTGAAAAACTCAGGAGGCTTAATTGATTTTCGAATGTGTATAATTTTCTCAAGTGTGTAACCCCAAATGTCAAATTTGATAATAATATTTGAGAGATTTTCCTCTTTGATTTAATGAATGATTTTTAAATGCTCACAAAGGAAAATTGTGACATGTATTTTATAAAGCACTTTTCGTTAAGAATAAAACAAAGGTAAACATAGAAGTCCAAATTGCTTAGAATAAAATCAGAGGCAGTCAGCTATACTATCCTGGGCCTTAGTCAGTTTTTATAACAGAAAAGACTCGATCTTGAAAATACTGGTCATTTCTCTATTGTGGTATAAACTTGAGAAAGTTTCATAACTTTGTTACGTCTGATTTCTGTGTCTGTAATTTCTAAGGATGAAAACACAGTAAAGAGCAATTATGTTCCTTTATTTTTCCCCGTCCTACCTTTTTATTTAAAACATCTTCTGACTAAAATTGAGGCAGCTGTGAAAATTGATGGTCTTCAGGTCATCGTTGTAGTGTATTTATTTACCAGGTGATTACTAAATCAGTTGACCGCAGTTGCCACTGCCTTTTGGGACATTAACCAAAGCACTGAATTCACTGTGACAGATAGTGAATTCTGCCCTGAGAGCCTCCTGATAGCTGCAGATGTAGACAAAATATAACAAATCTGAAATGTAAAGTCATTGCATTTCTAAAATGGTTCTATCTCTCTCTTCACAGATAGGCCTTTTATAAAAAAAATACTGGAAAAATGATGTGCTAAACATGCTCATGGCTTTCTATGGTGCTTCCCTGGCAGAGAGAATACTGCTTATATGCTTGGAAATTCTGGCCTTCCTTTATGTGGATAAATAATCTGACCTTATAGCTCTCAAATCCATCGCTTTATTATCATTCCACCTGTTCTCCTAGACCTTTCCAGACCAGGTGTGAGCACCCCCGGTGCTTTCTTAAACCTAATACATTGCTCTCAGTAGTATTCATATGGCCCCATTGTGATTTTGTTTTTAGTTACATACATTTCTGTTTCTTTTTGAGCTCTGAGAATTGTGACATTCAATTTTATAGTCCCAGCATCTAGCAAGGGCCTGTCACATTGTGTGTACTCAACTAAAGTTTCTTTAATGGATGAGTAAGCAGAAATAACTATATATTACCCAGAATGAAAAGAGGAAGAACTTTTCTACAAGTATAATTAAGCACAACTGCATCCTCCTTTAAGCTTAATACCTTGGACTTGAGAAGTAATAAATCATTCTGTTAACTGATTGAGATGATATTTTTCTACACCTCCCCAAAAGACAGTATAAAATTTCCACTGTTAATTTCTAAGAGACACCCCCTTGAAATATGTACTTTTCTATTACCAATATTATGAAGAAACCACACTTCATTTAAATGAGTATAAGTTCATCACAGATAATGTTGAAATAGCTTATTTCCCTGAACGTATATGGAGAAAAATACTGAAAATCAACTTTTGTTGTATAAAAAATGAAATAGAATAAAATACATAAAAAATTTTTTATAAAGTTACACTTTCATAGTAACTTAAGATGTCCTCGATTTTCTGATTAATTTTTATGTGAGAGCTTACTCTGGTTTGAAATATGTGCATGGCATACTAGAAGGGCTTGCATTTGTCAATTCTTCTCTGTACATGATGGAGGAAGTACTTTAGGGGAAAGGTATGGGACCTTTCCATGGCTCAGTATTTGGATCTCTAAAAATTAACAGCAGGCTTGTCCTCAGATTCTTATGTTATGTTTATTTCCTTAACCACCTGTTCTTCATCTTTCACTAAAGGCCTGGTGGTTCTGAACAGACGTCATTATTTTACCTCTTGTTCTTTTTTGCCTTCTTCAGTTCATGGCTCTTCATTGTCATTGGTCTCCAGCACTTCTTCTCTGTACTCCACGGTAAGTGCTGGCTGTAATGAAAAACCTTTTGCCTTTGCTAACCTTTGTTAAATAGGTTGACATTTACGCGGAAGTTCCACAGTGACATAAAGGTGTACTCTAAGCTCTTGCATATCTGGTAAGGAGGTAGGTACTCTACCAATTCTTCTGTAACACACCTGTATTTGTAATCAGTGAGTGGATAAAAAACTGAACTTCATAAAACCTGATGGTTTATGACTCAAAACCCTTAAAACCATGTACTATTCTCCATCATAACTTTATCATACTGACCACTTTTCTTTGTTTGGTTCTCTGACTGGTAATTGTTCTATGTTATTTTCTTCATTTTCTTTTTTTTATTTTTTAAGTTCATTTTTTGAGAAAATTTTATTAAAGGGTAAAAGCCTAAAAGGCTTAATGAATTTTTAAACTAAATCTTCTTAAAGAGGGTGATTTTTAAAACTTAATTTCTTAAGAGAGAAATGCCAGTATATCAACTTATTTTTCCAGTGTGTGAAATATATTTTGTTTTTACAGGTGTAAGTTTTCTGCCCAGTTACTATAATTTCATCCTTTTCTAAAAATTAGTCTACAGGGAGTTATATTTTACAAAATACTTCCTTCCTCCTAGGTATATTTTAGTTTATGAATCTCACTGAGGTTTGAACATTATGCTGCTACTGCTGCTAAGCCACTTCAGTCGTGTACATTAAAAATTGGATTGAACTGGTTTTGTATTTTTAATCTACTTTGTAATGATTTAATAAGAGTGAGGGCTGAGTTAGTTCTTTCTGGATCCCTTCAGCATATTTCCTAACACACAGCTAATAATAAAGCAAATTTTTTTAAATTAATAAATTTGAAAGGATGAATGAATGACCAAGAAAGGCTTGCAGAATAAAGAAACATCCAATATATTTTTATTTAGGCAAGATGTTTTATACTGTTTATCATCCTTGAGGACATTGAGCCAGCTTCAAAACCATTATTTAATACTAAGAAGTAATCATATTTCATCATATATCATCAATCCATACCTAACCCACCAAAAGAAATATAATATTAATAATCTTGCTCGTTGCTTCCACTTTATGGTAACAGCTACCAAATATTGCTAACCAAAGCATATGAAAAAAAGCAAAGATTAAAGAAAAATTTCTGAAAAGTCAGCAAGGAAATGATTCTATACAGTATGCATATACATATATAATTAATATGTAATAGCTATGCATGTAGTTAGTGTATGTAACTTATTCAGGGTTTTTTATTAATAATAAAAATTGATGGATTTCTTTTTATACAATTTTTATAAATAACATACAGTGCTCTTTTAAACATGCAGATTGCTCATTGAGCTTCAGGTCTGTATAATCCTAGCAAGCCTAAAGCAGGATTTGGACAGAATAAACTGGCAGGAAATATTCAAAATGTCAGGGAAACCGAATAGGGTTAATCACACCATATGTGTCAAGGCAAACAACTTCTAACTTTCTTTCTGTCTATGAAATTGTCTTAAAATACTAATATATGTCTGATTCAAAAATAAAACTATATGAAACCTTGAAATTATTATAATTTTAAAATATTGAATCTTTACTTAAAGATTCACTTAACTTTAAAATAAATTTGAGATGTAAAACATTAAAGCTTTATGTCAGTGTTTATTTTTAAAACAGTTTTGCTATAAAGGCTATTGGGATTCTATTAGGTAATTACTGTTTATATAACCACTGTCTTACTAAGTATTCAGTTCAGTGCAGTCACTCAGTCGTGTCCTACTCTTTGCGATCCCGTGGACTGCAGCACGCCACGCCTCCCTGTCCCTTACAAACTCCTGAAGTTTACTCAAACTTATGTCCATTGAGTCGGTGATGCCATCCAACCATCTCATTCTCTGTTGTCCCCTTCTCCTCTCGCCTTCAATCTTTCTTAGCACCAGGGTCTTTTCCAATGAGTCAGTTCTTCACATCAGGTGTTTCAGAAGTTTTGGTTTCAGCATCAGTCCCTCCAATGAATATTCAGGACTGATTTCCTTTAGGATGGACTGGTTGGATCTCCTTGCAGTCCAAGGGACTCTCAAGAGTCTTCTCCAACACAGTTCAAAAGCATCAGTTCTTCAGCGCTCAGCTCTCTTTATAGTCCAACTCTCAAATCCATACATGACTACTGGAAGAACCATAGCTTTGACTAGATGGACCTTTGTTGGCAAAGTAATGTCTCTGCTTTTTAATATGCTGTCTAGGTTGGTCATAACTTTTCTTCCAAGGAGCAAGTGACTTTTAATTTCATGGCTGCAGTCACCATCTTCAGTGATTTTGGAGCCCCCCAAAAATAGTATATCACTGTTTCCATTGTTTCCCCATCTATTTGCCATGAAGTGATGGGACCGGATGCCATGATCTTCGTTTTCTGAATGTTGAGCTTTAAGCCAACTTTTTCGCTCTCCTCTTTCACTTTCATCAAGAGGCTTTTTTGTTTCTCTTTGCTTTCTGCCATAAGGGTGGTGTCATTTGCATATCTGAGATTATTGATATTTCTCCCAGCAATCTTGATTCCAGGTTGTGCTTTATCCGGCCTAGCATTTCTCATGATGTACTCTGCATATAAGTTAAATAAGCGGGTTGACAATATACAACCTTGATGTACTCCTTTCCCAATTTGAAACCAGCCTGTTGTTCCATGTCCAGATGCAACTATTGCTTCTTGACCTGCATACAGATTTCTCAGGAGGCAGGTCAGGTGGTCTGATATTCCCATCTCTTGAAGAACTTCCCACAGTTTGTTGTGATCCACACAGTTAAACACTTTGGCATAGTCAATAAAGCAGAAGTAGATGTTTCTCATAACTGTCTTCCTTTTTCAATGATCCAACGGATGTTGGCAATTTGATCTTTTGTTCCTCTGCCTTTTCTAAATCCAGCTTGAACATCTGGAAGTTATGGTTTATGTACCATTGAAGCCTGGCTTGGGGAATTTTCAGCATTACTTTACTAACGTGTGAGATGAGTGCAATTGTGCAGCAGTTTGAGTGTTCTTTGGCATTGCCTTTGCTTGGGACTGGAATGAAAACTGACTTTTCCTGTCCTGTGGCCACTGCTGAGTTTTCCAAATTTGCTGGCATATTGAGTGTAGCACTTTCATAGCATCAATCTTTTAGGATTTGAAATATCTCAGCTGGAATTCCATCACCTCCACTAGTTTTGTTTGTAGTGATGCTTCCTAAGGCATACTTGAGTTCTCATTCCAGGAGGTCTTGCTCTAGGTAAGTGATCACACTGCCATGGTTATCTGGATCATGAAGATCTTTTTTGTATGGTTCTTCTGTGTATTCTTGCCACCTCTTCTTAATATCTTCTGCTTCTGTTAGGTCCATACCATTTATGTCCTTTATTGTGCCCATCTTTGTGTGAAATGTTCCCTTGGTATCTCTAATTTTCTTGAAGAGATCTCTAGTCTTTCCCATTCTATTGTTTTCCTCTATTTCTTTGCACTGATCACTGAGGAAGTCTTTCTTATATCTCCTTGCTATTCTCTGGAATTCTGCATTCAAACGGGGCTGCTGCTGCTGCTGCTGCTGCTGCTGCTAAGTCGTTTCAGTCGTGTTCGACTCTGTGTGACCCCATAGACGGCAGCCCACCAGGCTCCTCCATCCCTGGGATTCTCCAGGCAAGAACACTGGAGTGGGTTGCCATTTCCTTCTCCATCAATGGGTCTATCTTTCCTTTTCTCCTTTGCTTTTCACTTCTCTTCTTTTCATAGCTATTTGTAAGGCTCCCTCAGACAACCATTTTGCCTTTTTGCCTTTCTTTTTTCTTGAGGATGGTCTTGATCTGCTTCCTCTAGAATGCCACAAACTCCATCCATAGTTCTTCAGGTACTCTTTCTATCAAATCTAATCCCTTGAATCTATTTGTCACTTCCACTGTATAATCATAAGGGATTTAAGTTATACCTGAATGGTCTAGTGGTTTCCCCTATTTTCTTCAATTTGAGTCTGAATTTGGCAATAAGGAGTTCATGATCTGAGCCACAGTCATCTCCCGGTCTTGTTACTATTTATCCTAGTGTCTTACTAGCTATTCATATTTTTAAGACTAGAGAAAATATATAAAAGAACAAAACTCTGTTTAAAAGAGGTGCTTATGCATAAAAAAAATATTCCTGAGAGTTAGTTTACTTGCTTCATTTTATGTTTTCTGGAGAAATAAATTAAAAAGTAGTTTGGGTAGTTCTGCATCAGTTAATCAGAAAGTGTCACAAAAAGAGAAATAAGAGGTAAGAGATTGTTCTTCAGCCTTGGAGCTGCTCAAGGCAGTGAAGACTTATAATGTTCAGCAATATTATGCCTTCTCCAGCTTTTTTCAGATTGAGGGAGCTTCCCAAGTATAATGGCACATGTAACTCATTGTCTGGCATTTTTGCAGCCTGGTGAGAAGAAGAACAACAGAGCTAGGAGTTTTCTACAGCTGAGGCCAAAACACCCCTTGAGGTCCTCCAGCAGTGCTTATTTCCGGCATCTGTAGAGCCTGTGTTTGCCAACCACTTTTTTCACCACTTCACCACTGGGTGTTTTACTGTTTTGCTGACTTGCAGCCCAATAAACTTATTTAGTGATTATTAGGAAAAAGGAAACAAAATAGTAACTAATAAACTGATATTCTGTGGTTGTCAGTACAGGTAAATGTTTTTCCTGTAGTTGTATTTGGCATTCTTTATGATTTATAATTCACAGAATAAAATTCCAACTCCTAGGTCTTGGCTAAAAATCTCTGATTTCATGGAGTACAAATTTCCTAAAATCTGTATGAAAAAAAAAATCTATTACTTTTTCCTGCAATCACCTTTTTTAAAATATAATTTTATAATTTTTGTTTGTGTTATTTATTGTCTGAATCTTAGGGTAGCACCATCTTTTAATTCTATACTTTTAAAGATTTTAAGACACAGTATATATCCATCAGTCAAA
>SJYT01034651.1:483241-493837 GCA_006410635.1 Cephalophus harveyi
ATATATAAATAAATATCATTTGCAGTCCTACAGTTCCTACTTTTACTATTAATTTATTTACTATCTTATATTTTATTATTCTTACGTTAGACCAAAATAACATTTTAAATTACACAGTATATTTATTGTATTCTTCTATACTTGTGAAATGAATTAATACTCGTTATTTATAGTTAAGTTCTTTTCCCTTTTATTTTTTACAGGCTGAAGAAAAGGCTCATTCAGAGGTAACAACTTAGCAGCATTTTTAGTTGACTATTTTCGATTACATTTAGGATGCAATGAGTAGTTCTACCACAAGAGGGCTCTGTGATACAACCCATAACTCCAACACTGCTGATCAAGGTGACCCAGCAATGATAAATAGTCTTGGATATTTCCTCTTAAAAGAAAGTGAAACTTGGGTTTTTAGAAGCAAACTCTCTTCTCACATTCTAGCTTGGGGTCTTAACTCAGCGCCTATTAAGTTGTCTCTAGTAGTAATCACTTAAAAATCTTTGATGCCTGAATAAATATGTGGTCTCTTCCCCCACTGCTGTGAGACTAAGCAGGTAGGATTATGGCAAATATTACATTTGAGGCACTAGACCTCCACAATGCAGTTTACCAGCCTCTCAGTCCGTCTGTTATTTGCTCCCAGTACTTTTCTGCTTCTAATCACTTGATGTCTAGTACAGTATGTTATTCTAATCACACACTTAAAAGTATTTCATTACAATCACATACAAATCAGATTGCAACCTGGAGAGAACATTCTTTTTCTTTCCCTTTGTTTGAAAGTTGTCCTTCCAAGGAGAGCAGAGGGACTTTAATTAGGCCTTTATTCACAATGTGCTAATGACCATTTGATTGGTTTTACCCTGAGCAAAGAAAAATGCATTGGCAATAGCCTTTGCAAAGTAACTCTTCCCTTTGAAGTTTTATTTTATCTGTCTTCTAAAGTAAAGTTTGTACTATTTTACTTTATAATATTTACAATAAAATTTTTCTTATTCTCTCTATATATATTACAATAAAAATATTGAGAAAGTATAAATTATGCCAATTTTATCTGTATAATTGCTAGACCAAAGAGTAAATACGATTTTGAAAAACCTAAACTATATATGGGGACATGGCAAAGCTTCCTACATTGATCGTAATATGTGTAGCTACTAAGGCGTACAAGTACCACATCTATTTGCCGTATTAGTAGTTATCCACCTCCACTTTAATTATTTATACCCATAGTGGATCATTTTCTTTAATGATTTACATTAGTTTCAGGTTTCTTGTATTCTTAATTTTAAAGGAAATATAATCATGTAACAGAGAATATTAATTTGAGAAGTGTTCTTTGGACTTTGTACTGTTTTAAGAATAAAATAGATGCCTTTTAGAGCTATTTGTGGTCATCATCATTTGAATGAACCCAAATTCTCTTTGGATCTGGGTGTGTCTTTTTTTTAAAGTACAGGAGTCAAATGGAATCACATCTGCTGAAATTATATTAATATCCCCTCTCTCTATTCCCATTTTAAAATTTCATTCTTTTTTAGAATCTTTGAATATTGACCACCATTTCTTCTCTACAAAAATCTAATGAGTAGGAAAAAATAAGCACTTAATGAACTGTATCAAGAATGCTCTTTCAAACTAAGATAGTGTTTTGAAAGTCCAACTACAACAATAGCAACTTGTTTTTGAAGAAATGAAAATCATCAGAGTAGAATGTTTGGCATCTATATAATTAAAATCCCTTGAGACCAAAAGTGTACTTGTAAACTTAGTCTTGGATTATTGTAAACATTTTAACCTTACTTATCACTGTTTATATTTCATGGCATCATGAGACATGCAGATTAAACCCTGGAAAGTACTGAAACTTAAAAATACTCTCACCTTTTTTTGGTTTAATTTATTTGAGTATGGAGTAAACCAAAAAAAGAAAACATTTTAGCATATTTTTTGTTATTGGTTTATCTAGCCATTTACACAGTCTTACTGACTTTTCCCCTTTTTTCCAAACTATGGATAATCTATAAAGTGATTCTGCTCGGAGCTCATAGTAGCTCACTGAATAAATGACATTGTAATAAATATTTGAGAAGGCTTCTCTAAGTGTTAGTAATGAAAACTCCAGCCAATAAAATTATTTTCAAGTATGGAATCATTAAATGTTGAATTGTAGCCAACTTTCAGTGACTGTAGGAGTATTCTACAGCTTATTAGTACTTATCAAAATATAGGAAATAAACGTACAAAAATGGATAGAAAAAGAAAAAGACCCAGAAAATATACATGTGTATTTAACTTTTAAAAAGAAAAGCTTTCATTACCATAAATTTCTAGTGGTAGACAATAGACAAAGTGAACTGATTCTGGGTTCAAACAGCAATGGCAAATAAGCATTGAAGCAAATGAACAAAAAAACATCCTTTAATGTGCTGATTCGAACTTCAGTTGTGAACATAGGCACTTGCCTTTCTTCTTATAAGTGGCATTTAATTGTTACTCAGTAGCCAGCTTTCTCATTTCTTTAAATTTTGGAAATTGGTGCTGATACAGTGGTATTAGAATGAACTAATTATAGCATTTGCTTTTTTGGACTAAATTCTTTTTTTGAATTTATTTATTTTAAATCTACTACCCTATTGATCTGATTTTTTAAATTATATTCAGCAAATCCATAAACTACGGAGAGAGCTGGTTGCATCACAAGAAAAAGTTGCCACCCTCACATCTCAACTTTCAGCAAATGTAAGTCACTTTTAATTTTTTTTGACATATTAAAACAGATGTTTAAATAGTAAATGGGATAATTTTAGTAACAGGCTCACAAACATTAGATGTCCAAGTGATACAGACTTAAGTCTCTAAATCAGGGGACTGTGCACACTGAATCATAACATCTAAATCCAAGTTGATGAGGAATGAGAATGTGGTTAAAATGGCTTTTTGTCTCTTGTAAGGTTGGAACATTGGTAACATCTAGAAAGGTTATTTCTTTTCTTATTTCTAATTTTTATCATTCCCCATACATAAGACTTTCTTAAGCTACAAGACAGTGAGGGGTTGACAGTGATTGACCATGGAAAATAAAAAATTCATGCACGCTGAGTCCTTCAGCCCAATTTATTGAACAATTAATGAAGCATTCAATTAATTCTCAAAAATTAGATTGGTCTGAATTTGGGTATCTTAGCTATATGGCAAAGGAGCTATAGTTCTCTTAAAAACCTTAGTAGCCTTCTCATAGTTTAAGGAGCCGAAGATAGTAAAAATGATGGTGAAAAAGACTACCAATGATATTAGCATTTACTGAAGATCTTTCAGTGTGCCAGGGAGCACTCAGAGTAGATGCAGACGTCCAGGAGGACATGTGGCATTGCGCCTGGTCCTGAGGACCAGAGTCTCGAAGCAGCAGTGAGGGTTGAGGAAGGGCCTGCTATTTTGCCATGTGTCCTGACACCTTTGCTCAACATCAATCTGCTCACTCCCACTGGGTGGCTTTGGGCCTGTTCGCTGCCTTACCACGCTCTGCTCTGCCTTGAGTTTTTCCATCTCAACAAAGCTTGACATAGCAAAAGTGAGCAGCTGTGGGCCCATTGTATATGATTTCAATAAGAGAGATTTTCCTTCTGCAATGTATAAGTTAGTTCCCTCACAAGGAGTTCATTTTAGCACAGTATTTGAATGGATTTTATCTTTTTTTAACTTCGAGAGAAGTTTGTCTGCAATGAGGAAAGCTCAGGAACCGACCCTATGCCCTGGATAGTAAAGATACAAATGTCTTGAATGATTACTCAGAGTTTTATTTTCTTTTGTAAATGTCTCTTGTATGGACTTGTATACTCAGTTATTGGATTAATAAATTACTGCTATGCATAATGGAATTTGGGCTTTTACACAGTGATATATATACCATCTCCATTTAAAAGGTAATACAGTTGACCCTTGAACGACACAGGTTTGAACTGTGCAGGTCCACTTATGCATGCATATTTTAAACTCCTCACATAAGTGGATTCACACATTAATTATCTGTATATAAACGGACCCACATAGTTCAAGTCCATGCTGGTCAGAGCTCAACCATACACAGTCCATGGTTGGTTGACCTCTTGAATGTGTAAATCAAATGCAGAGGGCCAATTATGATACATGAGCATTCATGGACTTTGGTCCTGAAACTAACCTCCCATGGACACCAAGTGACAAATGTACATGTATATTGTATTAGAAAAAGAAAAACAAAAATTAAAATAAGCATTTAATAAAAATTATTTAAAGCATTAAATAAAAGCATTAAATTAAATAAAGCATTAAAAATTTTTAATAAAAATTTTTAAAAGCATTTAATAAAAGCAAAATATATTTGTTTTTCCCTCTGAGGCTCCCAATTCCATTTATGGTTATTGATTTCTTGTGTGTCCTTTCAACACTGTTCTTCTATATACTCATGAATACATATATATATAGTACACACTTGCAAAGGCTTACACACACCACACACACACACACACACACACACACCACACACACACACACAAACATCACCTGACAGAAGGAACCAAGTTCTAAACAACTCAGCACCACTGTTTCAAAAGGTAACAAACATTTTAAAAACATGTGAGACATTGGCTACCTACCACTTCTCTCAAGTCTTGCATGCCACACTGTGTTCACTGATTTGTTTTCATGACTATGGAGTATGTATCCTCAGCTGAGAATTGATATGACCTTCATAGCATGAATATAGCTTCTTACAGTAAAAAAAAAAAAGAAAGTTTTCTTTTATGCCTAAAGCAGAGATATGCAGAGAGAATATAAACAGGTTTCCTGCATATCTATGATAATAAAATGGTCATGGAAGAAGGGGGCAATTAGGGGAAAAAAATCTATATTGTCTCCCTAAGGGGCAATAAAGAAAAATAAAAGTAAGAAACACACAATTAAGAAAGTGGTGCCAAAAGCATAAATTTATTTAAAAGGTGCTAGTCTTTGAAAAATTATCCAAATATCTCCAGCCTTTCCTGTCCATGTCTGTGTTATTAGTTCAGTTCAGTTGCTCAGTCGTGTCCGACTCTTTGCGACCCCGTGAATCGCAGCACTCCAGGCCTCCCTGTCCATCACCATCTCCCGGAGTTCACTCAGACTCACGTCCATCAGGTCCGTGATGCCATCCAGCCATCTCATCGTTGGTCATCCCCTTCTCCTCCTGCCCCCAATCCCTCCCAGCATCAGAGTCTTTTCCAGTGAGTCAACTCTTCTCATGAGGTGGCCAAAGTACTGGAGTTTCAGCTTGAGCATCATTCCTTCCAAAGAAATCCCAGGGCTGATCTCCTTCAGAATGGACTGGTTGGATTTCCTTGCAGTCCAAGGGACTCTCAAGAGTCTTCTCCAACACCACAATTCAAAAACATCAATTCTTCGGCGCTCAGCCTTCTTCACAGTCCAACTCTCACATCTTATTATCCATGATAATAAGTCTGTGTTATCAGTAGTAGTATATTTTACACATGTGTGGGATCTTAATCCTATTTTGTATGTTATTCTAGTTTTATGTCATAACCCATTTTAGAAATATTCTCAAATCACCTCAGACCCACACAAACCCCACACATAGAACCTTTATTTTGTTTAATATTGAAAAAATTGGGAATAACGGAAATGTTTTAATAGGTCGATGGATAAACAACTGATAAATACATACATACCATGGACAATAGCTCTTAATACACACAGCAACTTGGATGGATCTCAAGTGCATTAAGCTGAGTGAAAAAGTCTGACTTTTAAAGTCATGTGCTGTATTATTCCATTTATTCAACATTCTCGAATGACAAAATTGTATAGATTGCCAGGGTCTAGGAATGGTGGTCGCCTCTTTCCTGAGAGGTGGGAATAAAACTAGAGAGAGCTTGGTGGTGATGAAAGGTGGTTCTTTACATGTGTGCATGCGCGTATGTGTACCAATAATGAACTGGCTTTGACATTACACTATGATTATATAAAATATAGCCATTGAGGCAAGCTGGATAAAGGGGTACAGGAGTCCTTTCTGTACTCTCTTTGAAACTTCTTGTGAATCTATAATTATTTCAAGTTAAAAGATCAAACACCTAAAGATCTATCACAATTTTTAAAAGAGATGTCTAGTTTTTAATTTCTTGCACATTTCTATCTTATTTCACCACTTAGTGCCTTTTTTATTTGGTGGTAATATGCATTGTTAAAGTTTTTCACCATCAGATAAATGTATTGCTGAAACTGTCAGAAGATAAAAGTCAGGAGATTCAGGTAATGAAGATAAGCATTATCTTCTACTCTTTTACAAAAGTTTATCAAAATTCACTTTAAATCTATTGCAGTAGTGAAGAACTTGTATAAGTGGATGAGTTCATCAATGTTTATAAAATAATTTTAATGCCAATCCTATTTTTAACATTTAATAGTTTCATAATTACTAGGGGTGGAGTCTTGTATATTTATGTCCCTTTGTATTTTTAAGGATAGAATCTCCTTTACACATTCAGAAATTTGAATTATTTATAAGGTACAAACTGTCTTGAACTCATTATTTTTAGCGTCTAGTTTAAAATGTCACTTTAGATTCAGTGCACCATTATGAGTCATCAAAGGATTTACTTGAGAAAACACTTGGTTTTTCCTCAGTTCTAGGAAATGCTGCATTTGAATTTCATTCAGAGTGTTCTTTACTTATTTACCTCTGAGTTAGCATCTGTTGATGTATGTAATATATATGCATACATTTTAATATACTTTTATAAAAAATAATTATAAGACTGAAAGTAGTTTCTGTAGAATTGCTTCTATATAAGTTGAAAAATATTTACTCTTATACATTTCCTATTTGGAGTTAGAGATATATCTTTTATTCTTTTATTCAAACCACAAGTAAACTTTATTTTTTGGTTAAATGAGATCACTATAATGGCCATTGTTGAATAGAAGTCTAATAGCCATGATTTATAAATATAAGTTGCAATGTTTGGCTCTATAGAAAATATCATTAACTGTTATTATTTCTTTAGTAGTCATTTTAAGATCTATTCAGTTTACTTAATATATGAATAATTCTGTCAGGACTTAAATGTTTTTCCTAAATTTGGGTGTTTTTTTTTTTTTTGTAATTGGTGTATCAGATGTTTGGAACTGGCATTATTATATTTATATGGAGTCCACACAGCAATCTGTGTTTTAATATTTAAATTGGAAACATCTGCTTCTCTACTAAAATGTCTTTTTTCCCTTTGTTAAAAGGGGCACTGGTAAGTCAGAAATATATTTGGCTATCTCATCTCATTTACCTGACAGAGTATAACCAACGTTCAGTGGAAGGTACGCTGAGCCTACCCAACAATTTGTGCAGGTCTCTGAGCAGAGCTGAGAAAGCCCTGGGAAGCCTCTCTTTAGAGGTGTGTCCATTAGGATGTCTGTAGGAAGGAGAGGAGCAAGCTGGGCCAGCACTGTTGCCTGGCTTTCTTTGAACGAGTACCCACCATTGAACAGCAGCCCCACAGTCCACGGCCCCCAGGAACGAATGGTCATATCAGACAGACAGACAGCTACCCCTGACCTCTCGCCCACAGCTGCTTAAAGCCAAACCAGGTGGGATGCACTTATTTTTGTCTTAACATATTTTCTTACAAATGTCAGCCCTTAGATAGTCTGGAAATGGGCATGAAGGCTAGTTATTACTACTAGCTTTCAAAGATATTGCTGAATGAATGTATAACCAAAGAAAGTGTTTTGTCTTTCAGCACATAAGTCATTTAACCAAATTTCTCAGGTTTTAATTTTGCTTAGGATTGTGCCCTATTTCTTTGCTCTATTTAATATTTTTAAATAATCAGGCAGTTACTTTTGTTTTTCTGCATCTCGCTTAAGAAAAAATATTTTGCACATGATTAACAATGACAACACTGAAGGGATAATTACATATATTTATATACGGAAGAACTGTACAAAAAAGATCTTCACGACCCAGATAATCATGATGATGTGATCACTCATCTAGAGCCAGACATCTTGGAATGTGAAGTCAAGTGGGCCTTAGAAAGCATCACTACAAACAAAGCTAGTGGAGGTGATGGAATTCCAGTTGAGCTGTTTCAAATCCTGAAAGATGATGCTGTGAAAGTGCTGCACTCAATCTGCCAGCAAATTTGGAAAACTCAGCAGTGGCCATAGGACTGGAAAAGGTCAGTTTTCATTCCAATTCCAAAGAAAGGCAATGCCAAAGAATGCTCCAATTACCGCACAATTGCACTCATCTCACATGCTAGTAAAGTAATGCTCAAAATCCTCCAAGCCAGGCTTCAGCAATACGTGAACCGTGAACTCCCTGATGTTCAAGCTGGCTTTAGAAAAGGCAGAGGAACCAGAGATCAAATTGCCAACATCCGCTGGATCATGGAAAAAGCAAGAGAGTTCCAGAAAAACATCTACTTCTGCTTTATTGACTATGCCAAAGCCTTTGACTGTGTGGATCACAATAAACTGTGGAAAATTCTGAAAGAGATGGGAATACCAGACCACCTAACCTGCCTCTTGAGAAATCTGTATGCAGGTCAGGAAGCAACAGTTAGGACTGGACATGGAACAACAGACTGGTTCCAAATAGGAAAAGGAGTGCGTCAAGGCTGTATATTGTCACCCTGCTTATTTAACTTATATGCAGAGTACATCATGAGAAACGCTGGACTGGAAGAAACACAAGCTGGAATCAAGATTGCCGGGAGAAATATCAATAACCTCAGATATGCAGATGACAAGAAGAATTGATGCTTTTGAACTGTGGTGTCGGAGAAGACTCTTGAGAGTCCTTGGACTGCAAGGAGATCCAACCAGTCCATTCTGAAGGAGATCAACCCTGGGATTTCTTTGGAAGGAATGATGCTCAAGCTGAAACTCCAGTACTTTGGCCACCTCATGCGGAGAGTTGACTCATTGGAAAAGACTCTGATGCTGGGAGGGATTGGGGACAGGAGAAGGGGACGACTGAGGATGAGATGGCTGGATGGCATCACGGACTCGATGAACGTGAGTCTGAGTGAACTCCGAGAGATGGTGATGAACAGGGAGGCCTGGCGTGCTGCGATTCATGGGGTCGCAAAGAGTCGGACATGACTGAGTGACTGAACTGATATATATATGAAATCTTTATGATGTTTCAGAGTCATGTATATAAAATACCTAGCTACCTATCTATCCCCATATACATATATGTAAAGAGTATTTTTTATTTTATTGATGAGATGTTGTTGAATTCTGAATGAACAAATGCAATTGCAGGCATTTTTCACAGTGGTATCCCATCTTATTGTTTAGTACCACAATTCCTTACATGTGTATTCAGATTATGTTATGTGATTCCAAAACTAAAGACAGTATGTATTAAAAATGTATCCTTTAACTAATATTCAGTCTTGACAGACTTTACCTAACACAAGCAGGGAATATTCATTAATCGGTTAGTTCAATTCAGTCACTCAGTCGTGTCCAACGCTTTGCAACCCCATGGACTGCAGCACACCAGGCTTCCCTGTCCATCACCAACTCCTGGAGATTGCTTAAACTCATGTCCATGGAGTCATTGATTCTATTTAACCATCTCATCCTCTGTCATCCCCTTCTCCTCCTGCCTTCAGTCTTTCCCAGCATCAGGGTCTTTTCTATGAGTCAGTTCTTCGCATCAGGTGGCCAAAATATTGGAGCTTCAGCTTCAGCGCCAGTCCTTCCAATGAATATTCAGGACTGATTTCGTTTACGATTGAAAGGTTTGATCTCCTTACAGTCCAAGGGACTCTCAAGAGTCTTCTCCAGCACCACAGTTCAAAAGCATCAATTCTTTGACACTCAGCCTTCTTTATTGTCCAACTCTCCCATCCATACATGTCTACTGGAGAAACCATAGCTTTTACTATACAGACCTTTGTTGGCAAAGTAATGTCTCTGCTTTTTATTATACTGTCTAAGTTGATCATAGCTTTTCTCCCAAGGAGCAAGTGTCTTTTAATTTCATGGCTGCAGTCACCATCTGCAGTGATTTTGGAGCCCAAGAAAATAAAGTCTGTCACTGTTTCCATATCTATGTGCCCTTAATACACTAATGCAATTTTACTCTGACTTGAAAATTATGCAGCTTCTAAGGGAAAACTCAGAACCTGTAAACTATGATTAATAGTCCCCCTAAAAATCCACAGTTTTTTTAAAGTCATCATTTTATAAAGTTTTTCAGATAAGGTATATTTTCCTATAGTTTAATCTGATCTTATATTCTCTTTTCTCTCCAATAAGGTGACAAAGATTATCACTGGTAGAAATTCCTTCCTTTATTTACTTATTGTACTGCCTTTCTATTAATCTAATTGGTGAGAAATTTAATCTTGTATTATATTCAAAGTAACAAATCTATTGTGATAAATTAAGCCAAGAAGACATAACTTAAAGCAGCACTTCATAAACATACTTTTAACCTACTTTTCATTGAGAACAGTATGAGTCAAATGAAAATACTCTTTTGTTGCCAATTTTATGTTCTTATAAATTAATTTATATTAATTATATAAATAATAAAGAGCAATGTTC
>SJYT01034651.1:494013-515024 GCA_006410635.1 Cephalophus harveyi
ATAATAAAGAGCAATGTTCTAAAGATTAAAAATTGGCATTCTAATGGTGAACATTTTATCTTTACTGACAACTACTACATATAAGCAATGTATTGCACAGATGGTAAAATGAACTAATTTTCTATAAAATGGCACATTCAAGGACTCATAGTCCAACAGCTAAACCTTACAGTTATTTGAGAGACTTGAAACTTCTAGATGTTATATAGAATCTTGCATTTCTTTTGGTGAATATTAACAAAGCTTTTCTATTTTAAAGGAAAGCAAGCAATTTTATCATAAGGATTTAGTAACCCACTGTATCTTCATAGCAGAATTATTTTTAACAGTTTAAACTGGAATCAACTCTAATGGTCACCATAGACAAATAAATTTTAAATCAGATAGAGCAGTGCTTTACAGTATATTCTAACTCCTGCTAACACACCACATGTGTGAATCTGAAAACACGAAGTTAAGCAAAAGAAAACCGACACCAAAAAAATTCATGCCACGTGAGTCCACTTGGAAAGCTTAAAAATAGGCCAAGCTAAAACATAGTGTTTAGGGATTCAGGTTCAGGTGGCCAAACTATAAAACAGGGGCAAGAACATAATTATCACACAAGTCACAGTAGTGGTTATCTTTGTGGAAGGCAGAAAGGACAGAGATGAAACAGGGACAAGGGAGGATTTCCAGATCTTCAAATGTCCTGTTTCTTGACTTGGCTGCCAAGTGCACGAATGTTCACTGTGATAAACCAGTGGGCTGTACGTGTTCATTTTTTTCGCTTTTAGCATAGTGTGAAGGTTAAGTACAAGAGAAAGTGGAACACAGCCTTATGCCAATTTCTGAGGGTAATGAGTCTGATGTAATGACTTTCCTTGTCATTGGAAACATTTTGAAGTATAAGATACTGTTCTTTAAAAAAAAAAAAAAAAGATCGTTTATCCAAATAAACCTGCTAACAAACCTTGGAGTACTGTTCTCAAAGTTGTGTGTATGTGTGTGTTTGAAAGAGAGAGAAAAGAGGAGAGAGGGAGAAGGGAGTGGGAAAAGAAGAGATGGGAGTTTTTTGGGTTGTTTTTCAAATTTTTTATTAAGTATAGTTGATTTACAGTGTTGTACCAATCTCTGCTGTACAGTAAAGTGACTCAGTTTTACATATGTCGGCATTCTTTTTTATATATTTTCCCATTTTGGTTTATTAAAGGATATTGAATATAGTTCCATCTTCTGTGCAGTAGGACCTCATTGTTTATCCATCTATATATAATAGTTTATACCGGCTAATTCCTCACTCCCAGTTCTTCCCTCCTCCCACCCCCTCACCTTGGCAACATGTGTGTTCTCTACGTCTGTGAGTCTGTTTCTGGTTTATAGATATATGGAAAGAGAATAGAACTTTATGCATGGACTGAAGATTAATTGCATTTTCTACAAATTTTTTTTCTATATATTACAGTGTCTGAAAAGAGAGGCATCCCAGGATAGACTCAGAGCTAGGAACAAAGATACTTTTGTATTAATATCATCCTGTTAATGGAAAGAACTTGTACATTCTAGCTGTCACCAAGAAGGAAATGAACTGGCTGTTACTCATAATGAAATAAACTTCTGGTGCCCTAACTCTTAGAACACTCCTGTGACCCATTTGATAATAGGTACCTCAGCCTTCAGTTCTGGCAGGGTTACAAAGCGATTTATTTTAATTGCACCCTCTTACTCCTTTCTCTTTTACCTCTCGTTTACTAAATTTCCCCCATACATAGTTTATTATAGGTGGAAGTTGTAAAATATTCTATACTTAAGTCTTTTATGGATGCAGTAAAACTCGATCACATTTAGACATATCTGTGGTTCTACATCAAGCCACAGTGAAAGGTTGAAGCGTGTCTTCATGCTTAGTATTCTGTGGTTCAAGCCATTGCATAATGGTGTGTCAGTAGAAACTGGCCTATTTTAGAGCTGTAATAGGATTGTCAAATATCTCTTAATCGTAAGAGTTATGGTTATGCACTGCACTGTGTATAATTCTCTGAGATTTAAAAGAAAACCCCATAGCCACAAAAACTTAAATAAAATATTACCGAGTATTATCTCTCACTGGCCTACCTATACTTCCTTAGTGGGAGGGAATAAAGTAAAAATAAAAGCCCTTATTACTGAAAAGAGTTTGAAGGGTGAAGACAACTCTTTTCGATTGAATTCTTTGTAAGTAGGAAAAAAGGGAAGATAATGTTAGAGCTGTCAGCAGATATCTGACACTTGGAGGAAGCATCATTTCAACAGAGGAGCTAACAGTATCTTCAAAGGTCATCGTGCAGGTATAAAATGTGAGGAACGTTCTTCCATTGACTATTGCAGTGAGTTCCTCTTGGGCTTTGAGTCTAAAAACTTGGCAACTCAGAACTTTCTGGCGGGTGTCAAATCCTCTATGATGTGCAAGTTAGAAGGTGTTATTATTTGCAAAATATCATTCCCTTTCAGTAGTTCAACTCACATTACATGTCAGGACTGAAACACTGATTTTTAAGCTGAAGTTTGGAAATAATAGATGAAGATTTGTGTTAAAGGAAAGTCAGCAAAGCCAGCCATGATAGTCATAGTACTTAAAGAATAAGAATACCTGAAATTAAGCACTTTGGTAAAGTGAGGGGTCTTCATCCATCCACATAAGGTTTTGACATTTAAGATGTGTTCCTTTCATTTTGTTCACAGGCTCATCTCGTAGCAGCTTTTGAAAAGAGTTTAGGGAATATGACTGGCCGACTGCAAAGTCTAACCATGACAGCGGAACAGAAGGTATGTTCAGGAATTGCCACTGGGACTTGAAATAAGGCAGCATGTTGCATAGATGTTTAAATAACACCTGAGATGCAGCTCCTTAGAAATAATGCAGAAAGGATCCATCCTAAGGTATATTGGGACTAGTACAAGAGGATGCCTTTTCTTTTCAGATTTTAAAGATTTATGATTCAGATTAATCTGTATTTGAGTGTGCATGCACACAAACACACACACACTTTCACATTCTTTCAAGGCAGTCCATTATTTTACTTCTGACAGGAACTATTGAAAGAATATCTAATGTTAAGAAACAAGAGATGAATTACAATATTCTAGGAATAATTGTTAACGCTGTTGACAGGAATTGTACGCTGACAATTATTTTCCCAAATTCATGGTCTATATTGTAGACCATATTGTGGTCTGAGATACTCATGAAAAAGGCCTAAAATGGAGCTTAAGGCCTTTTTAAAGTAAGGAGCCTTAGGTTCCAGTATCCATGGGACAAGACACAGTCCTTTGTAATTGAGGAATAACAAGGATGTGTTGGCATCTGGGGATGCTGTTTTTGAAGTAAAGCTAAGTACAGCAAAAGCTTTAAAATAAACTTAAGGATTTTACAGATTGGGAGAAGGAGTACTTAAAAGAAAGAAACAGAGAAGTTGGTTCACAAAGGCAGAAATATCAAAAAGGTCCACACTAGATAGACACAATCTGAACACTTTCCATATGATGACCAGTAACTTGCCTCTGGTCATGAATTTGGTGGCCCTAATCTGAATTCTTGGATGAGTGTCTAAAAAGTCTCTAAAATTGTGTAGAAATAATTTAAAAAATCACATATGTGTAAAATGTGAGCAGATGTCCATGGTTTTCCTCTAATTTTCAAGGAAATCCATAATCCTAAATTTTGGATAATTTCATAATCAGTACCTATATTTTGCCATGAGGATGGCTTCAGTTATAAAGTATGACTTGGCTTTAAAGAACTAGCATGTGTTACTGAGTTTTGTCAGTTTACCACGTTTTTTTTAACTTTAGAAAAGGTGAACAGTTCAGTTAAACCAAAAGAGAAAATCAAATATGCCTATAGATGCCTGGTATGAATATAAAACTATATTCTGCTTGCCTTTATCTTTCATTCTCCTATTTCATAATCTATCCTGCCCATGAAAGAGAACATCCTCTATCCCTGTCAAGTCTGTTCAAAAAGAGGAGATAACAAACCACTTCAACCATAAATATAAATTTTATCTTAATCTTTTGGGAGGATACATATTTACCATTTCACTAAATAATATAAGGACTCAGCAAACAGGATTACAAGGCCTCTTTGAGGGCAGCTTAGTGGTAACAATTATAAATGTTAGAGTCCAGTAGCCTTGTTTAAATCTCGGTGAGGTCTGCCAAGAGCTGTAGAATCTACCTTTCCTAATTCTCAACTTTATAATTTTGAAAGTGGATGTTATAATACCTACCTCATAAAATCATTATGAGAAATGAGGGAGATATTATAATGTATCATAGGCAGAGAATAATCAACAAATGTTACCTTTCTTGATATTTTTCTTCTTTCTTCCATTAAAAAAATGTAAACCAAATTCATCACTGGCTATGTGCCAGGCATATTGCTAGAACTCATGGATAATCTTTAAGTGTCAGTATCTTTAAGAAGTCAAAATTGATATATTTTGCCTCTGCATATTTCCTTCAGCTCTTTTATATTTATAGGCAAAATTTCTCATGGAAATCAGAAATATATACATGTATATTATTTTATAATGCCTATGAAAAATTGCTAAATATTTTGTAATATATCTCTATACTACAAAGAATTATAGAATTGTTTTCATATTATCCTTGAAGTAATATTGCCAAAATTGTAAAGCTTAGAATATATCATAATGTCTACAATTGCTCTTGACATTTTTTAACTGAAAATGGAATGATTGCTCTTTTGATTGAAAGCTATATACCCACAAAGCAATGTTCATTTTATTAACATTGGGTTTTTTAACATTAGCGTTATACTTTGTTAACAATGTTTACTTTATTAATCTGGGATTTATAACTTGCTTTTTTTCCAGAGTGATTTTAAGAATCTTATAAAATTTATTGTGTTATGATATAGCACAATTCAATGACAGAATCTTTTGAAAACCAGTAGAGAAATGTATGTAACAAGGTGCTTGAGCTTAGGTAATTACTGCCCCAAAGTTGTGATTTACTGAATTGAATTGATCTCAAAGAAGCTAAGGCACAAAGGGAGATTTCTTAGAATGTGTAGTTTTCATTTTCTGACCAGGAGAGCATAATTTAGATTGAAGAGACACACTTACAGACACTGAATTCAAGGACAAATTTATTGTAAAGTTTCTTAAATTGAGGTCATGAAATAACAAAAGACAAAACCGCTGTTCAAACAGGCATTTCTCTAAAAGCTGAGGGCATAACATTTAGTCATATTTCAGTAAAGCCATTTCTTCAAGGAGCTGAGATAAAAGGGCATATTACTCTCTGGTGATCCAACAATCCTGAGGAAAAAAGAACAGATAATATAGAACAGAAGTTTTGACACTCTCTTCTAGAATTCCAAGGTTCCTTTGTCCGTTTAGTCATTCACCAAATTTATGTTGAACTTCTATTGTGCATGAGATACTATTTTAGCTACTGAGAATTCAACAGTGAAATACAAGCACACACACACACACACACACTTACATCCTAGTTAATAAGTGGTTATAAAATAGAGTTCAAATTCTAGTACATGATAGATTATGATAAAAATATAATTTCAACATGCATGATTTCAGTTGAAGATAAGCACCACTGAAAAAATTTAAAGCTGAGAATCAGTATGCTGTACTGAGAAGCAAGGTAGAATGCTAACACATGAAGAGCTAAAAGCCACGATGGTCACCTGTGCTTTGCTACCTAATTAACAAATAGATGGACTACACTAACACTCAAATCCAAGACTCCTGCTTCAGGAGGATTTTTAATAATCATATGGCATTAATATCCTGAAAACTGTATCAAAATGTTAATTAGAAATAGCTCCCTTGAACAGTGTTCTAAGTTTCCTCCTTGTTTCCAGATGCCACGTCACACTGATTCTCTTGCCAAATGTATGTGCCAAAACACTGGTTTTATATATGTGTAGCCTGGTTAAAAAAAAGGAAAAGTCATGTATGAATAACTCGGGAGGCAGAAAATTATGAGGTACACTTAGAAATATAACAGGATGATGCCCTGACTGTTTTCACAAAGAACCATTGCATTTTCATACTAGTTTGTTTTGTTTATAAGTAAATATTATATATTTACTTACATTTTAATTTTTTTATTGAAGTGTAGTTGATTTACAATCTTTGATTAGTTTCAGGTATAGAGCAAAATGATTCAGTTATATAATAAGTTACATCTTTTCTTTTCTAAATTCTTTTCCCTTGTAGGTCACTACAAAATATTGAGTATAGTTCCCTGTGCTATATACAGGCCCTAATTGATTATTTGTTTCATATAGGTAGTGTGTATATGTTAATCCAAAGTTCCTATTTTTTCCCCCACTGCTTTCACCTTTAGTAACCATAAGTATGCTTTCTATGTCTGTCGACCTAGCCACACTAGTTTTATAAATGAGGTGGCATATAGAGGACACATGTCAGGCTCTGGGTAGATGAAAACAAAAATCAGGAGAGATGAAGGATGTAAGTCATAGAGGAGAGAAGAGGGAGAGGGAAATGAAGGGAAAAGGGAAGGGAATGTGTAGGGAAATGTGGAACCAAGGCCTGAAAGATATCTAAGGAATTTGGTCTTTGGAAACAAGGAGCCATTCAAAGGTTTTTGACACCAAACTAACAGGATAAAAGATAGTTAATGAAGGTAAAAGTCTTAACTACATTTCCCAGTAGTTTCACAGCATTTCCAGTAGTTGTCAAAAGATCAAGCTTCCCAGATAGTTCAGTGGGTAAAGAATGCACCTGCAGTTGAGGAGACACAGGTTCAAACACTGGGTTGGGAAGATCCCCTGAGGAGGAAATGGCTACCCACTCCAGCGTTCTTGCCTGAAATATCCCATGGGCAGAGGAGCCTGGCAGGTTGCAGTCCAAAGGATTGCAAAAGTGTCAGACACGACTGAACACAAGTCAAGATTCACATATTATAGAAGAGTAAGTCTATAAATAGGAGTGGAGGTCCCAGGTGGCGCTAGTGGTTAAAAAAAAAAAAAAACCTGCCTGGCAATGCAGGAGACATAAGAAATGAGGGTTCAATCCCTGGGTTGGGAAGATTCCCTGAAAAAGGGAATGGCAACTCACTCCAATCTTCGTGCCTGGAGAATCCCATGGACAGAAGAGCCTGGTGGGCTATAGTCCCTGGGGTCACAAAGAGTCGGACATGACTGAAGTGACTTTGAATGCATGCATGCATGCATGCATTCTACTTAATTACTAAGTAGAAGTAATTAAGATAATTGTCAATAATGTTTGCCTGTACAGTAATATTTCTCGGTATTGCCTGATACCTACTGCTCAACAAATTGTAATGGTGACATAGTTTGGTCAAGAATTTTACCTGGATTTCAGGTCCTTGTCCCTTCACTAGTCCTTTTCTACCAAGATTGTTTAAAAGAATTAAGATCTAATGCCCTGAAGCATTGTGATAAAGCAGTATCTTTTCACTGCATCTAAAGTGGTACTAACAAGGTACCAGCCTTGTCAGAATTGAAAAAAAAAACTGTCACTCAAATTATTATTCAGGATTTTATTTTCTTATGCTACAATAAAGGTCATCATAATGGCAAGAATTCTTCAAATCTATATTTTTATTAATGAAATTTTTATGCAGCTACTGCTGTTTTGCTGTCCTTAAAAATTTACTAAGGCTGTGTACTCACTGATAATTAAAAGACTCCCAAATCACTTCTTTATCTCTAGTGCCAGAGCTGATTAGAACATATATTAAGGTATGGTAGGTTAGTCTTGTTACAAGGTCAGAGCACAACAGAGGAATGTATTTTTGTATGAGTGTTGGAGCTCAGATATTGATCTTTATGCTAAGTATAATGTCTAGGGTTTGCTTATTCTCACCTCTGTGAAACTATTTTTTTGGATAGCTAGATGAATATACACTTAAATACTAAAATAGAAAATTCAAAAGCAACTCTCTGGAAGTGGTTAACATAAAAGCTAAAATTTTAGTTGAATTGGGTATTTTACATTAATTCCTCCTAGCTCATGTTAAAATATTTATATCTAGAAATGTTTTTTAAAAAATTGATCACTAGACTCAGAAAATGCACTCATTAGCCTTTTAGGGTACAGCATAATTTGAATCCACAAGTTACTTATAGATTCAAGTTGCTACTGGGGTTTGATGAGTTCATTTCACTTAGAACCTGGAATGGCCAGATTCATTTGGTAGAAAACCTCATGGTATTTCAAGAACACACAAGGGAATGGCAAGTGGGACATGCTCACAGAACATGTCCTCTAATAGCACGATAATGTGGAATTAATTGTGTCAATATGGGGAAGCAAAAGGCAGATTTAGTGGAAAATTTTAATAACCTTGCCTAGAGGTTCCGGTTGGTTGATAAGATTTGTTGCCAAGCTGTGGGATTCTCAACAAGGCCTGTCCAGGAGAAATTTGGAAAGAAGTCAGATGTAGTTAGGAAATTAGGTTGGAAAAGCACCAAGCAAGGCTAGTATTCTGACACAATATTTGATCATTTTATTTTGAAGCATTTAAAATCTGACTGTGATAACTTGTTTTGCCTCAGAAATGTGTACAAAACAGTTAGAAGAGATATTGACTCCATCTAACCTCTTTTACACAAGAAACTGTCATAGAATATTGAAATCTTACATGGCAAGTTTGTGTTTGAGGCATTACCTTGAAAGGCTCATTGTAGGTAAATAAAATTTTAGTTCAGTTCTCACATTTTAAAGTATCAGTTTTGAAAAGTGGGAAGTATAAACAAAATACTATATGATCATCTTATTCCCAAGACCCTCTGCAGAGTTACTCTAGGCCCAAAACTGCTGAATTGGAGAAATAGACTTCAGATTCATCTCTTGATGGTATATATGTTTTCTAGGTTCTTTCTGAAGGCTTAAAAGGGATCCTCAAAACTTAAGTATCTTCTATTAAGTCACCTTTAAAATGAAAAGAGTATGTTAATATATTTCAGGTTATCAAAGAATTGTATAGTTGGATATCGCTGGAACTCACTTCTAATTATTTTTCTCATTCACTCTCTCCCTACCATGGCCAAAAATACATAAATAAATACAGAAACCATAGTTGTACTTAGAGGCAACGTTGCAAGTTCCATGAATTATAGACATCTTAGAAAATATGTAGCTTAAAAAATGTGAAAAATCAACTATAATTAAAAGGGGAAAGAAGAACACTAGAAGTAAACTATTTAAAAAATTGCTGTCTCAATGTTTGAAATGCTTCATATTCATTTCTATACATTTTTAAAAAGAGAGAAGGAAAAAACTTACTTTGTTGCCATCCAAAGGATGTGATTCCACTGATTTAGCTATATTGAGACTTTTGTTTTATAATGAATGATAAGGTTTTGATATTTTTAGTATATGGCATCTATTTGATGAGACACCCACTTGTTAAAATATGCAGTAGAACTGAATTTTTCATCATTCTTTGAAGGGAAGAAACATCTGTTTAATACAGACCAGACATTTGAACAAAATCATTCCAACATTTATTGAGATCAGATCATAAGTCAGATGAAAAGATAAACTCTTCAACAGCTAACTACACTCAATGCATTAAATGATCTGGACATAGAGAAGAAACTTTCATTTTTCCTCAAAAGAAAACTCGTGTCATTGTGTATAAAGATACTTCGTAGTCTTTAAGGGTGGAGAAGGATATTCAAAGCACAGGAAGGAATTAAATGGAAAGACTCAGAGAAAAATATGTGCTAGTTTGAGTTATGGTGAGGGTGGGTCTCATTAACAGAAGTAAGAAAAAAGGGATTTGGGAAGATATGGAGAGTTAACTAGTTCAAATTTGAGCAGATTATCATTGTAGAATTTAGCTATTTTGCTTATTTAAAGTCAATGTGACATTTTATAGGTACTTGCTTATACTTACAAAGTTCTCCTGAGGAAGTACTGAGTTTGGCTAAGCTAATTTTTTCATAGATGTGATTTTCCCATATAAATAAAATGGAATATTTCTTACATAGTTATTCTTCCTTTGGGCTTACTGTGCCGCCCTGAGTGATTACTACCCTGCCAATAGCCGTTGTTTTTAAAAAGATACTTACGATTTTAGAATCTGATGCTTCTATTTCATTAAACACAGTTTTCTGAAAAAATCAATATTACCTGAACATTCTACTTCTAATTTAAAAAAATAATATTTTCTAGAAGACATTTCTCTAGAAAAGAACAAAATTTGAGCCACCATCCTCAAAGTCCTATTACTAGTTGGACAATGGGCAAAATATAGATAGAAGTTGGAGAGACTGAAAAAATATGACAAATTGTGATAGATTTTTGGTCACAGTATTGGTAATTTTCACAAACATATTCTTTTTTCCTTTATGACAAACACAAGTGAAATTACAGTCAAAATATTTGAGGATCCATGTGTGAATCCAGGAGGTCACTACTGATTTTCTATTATGAGATTCTTTGATTTATAAGCTTTTAAAAGTCTATAAGAGGGTTTGTTTTTTTTTAATGCCTGTCTTCTAGGAATATGCCAGATACTCAAGGAAAATAGACATATGAGGTACTGAGTGTCTATTCTGAACTTGGATATCATTTCAGTAAGTGTTGAAGGCTGGAATAGCCATTGGCTATTCCCATGCAGGAAGTGGTTTTCTTCAGTGGCTCTTATCATGACCCTGCTGTTTCTCATATATACTGGGAGACGTTAAGTAGGGATAAACTGCTTACCACTGAGTGAAGGACTCAAATGCAGTTCTTTGGCTTTCTGCCAAAGATACTGGAAGAAATGATGAATGACAAATATATTATAGAGGAATTCTCCTCCTAAGAGGTCCACAGGGATTCTAATTTTTAGGATTGCTATCACAGCCAGGGATACTCCATGTTTTTTGTGCTCCTGATAGAAACACTGCTTTTGCTGAAACAACACTCCAGTTCCTGGTTGTTGTTGCTGCTACTGTTATCTTATCTTCCTCATAGTGAGTCCTTTATTTCTGGTAAAGATACTCATTTAAATAACCATGGATGATGAAATTTAGACAAGAATTTTCATTGAGACATAGCTTAAAGTTACCCTAAATTCAATAAGAAAATGGTGGTGGTGATGGTTTAGTTGCTAAGTTGTATCCGACTCTTGCAACCCCATGGACTGTAGCTTGAGAGACTCCTCTGTCCATGGGATTCTCCAGGCAAGAGTACTGGAATGGGTTGCTATTTCCTTCTCCAGGGGATCTTCCTGACCCAGGGATCGAACCCATGTCTTCTGTATCTCCTACATTGCAGGCAGATTCCTTGGCTGAGCTACGAGGGAAGTCCCGATTAGAAAATAAGTGTCATAAAATTTTTATTTGTAAGCTTTTAAAATAATGTAACTATTTTAAGGACTATATGTTACATATATTTGTATTCAGTTTTTAAAAATTCCTGTATTTCTTTGGCTTGCTGAAGCTAGGTCTTTATACTAGGAATTTTATTTGCCTGAAAAGTGCCAGAATCTAAGATGACCTTGATATGATAGCAGCTTTAATACTACGGCATTTAATAGGAGTGACTTAGGAATGAGTTCCAGGTTTTGTTATTGAATATAAAAGTCTCTATTTCCCAGATGCAAAACAGATGGGAAAACCAAAAATCACTCATTTGACAAAACCTCAGGGTTTCCAATTAACAGTACATCCAATATGATATACTTTTTGGTAGTAGTAATAAGTTTGGTATCTAAATGAGCAACGTGCTATCTTGTTTTAGGTCACACTGGTCAGCTTTGGGTGCGTGCATGTTCAGTCGTGTCTGACTCTTTGTGACCCTGTGGACTGTAGCCTGCCAGGCTCCTCTGTCTATGGGATTCTTCAGGCAAGAATACTGAGTAGGTTATCATTTCCTCCTCCAAGGGCATTCCTGACCCAAGGATCGAACCCGCATCTCCTGTGTCTTCTGCATTGGCAGGTGGATTCTTTACCACCTGGAAGCCCTCAGTTTGGGTACCCTTTTAGAGAAGTAAAGACTATTCAGATCACATTTGTAAGAGAATAACCAAAACATTATTTTTAAATTCTCTATTAGATTTAGCTTCTTACATTTACAAGTAAAAGATTGTAGGACACAGCTTAGAAGGTCAGCCAAGCATCCAGATCTCCCCGGACAGCAGTGCTACATAAAACCAAGCTCATTAGATAGTGAGCTGTGAATAAGTGGTTTGTTCTTCTCTCTAAAGTATTAAAGCTTCTAAACTCTGTTTGTTTCACAGGAGTCTGAACTGATAGAACTCAGAGAAACCATTGAGATGCTGAAGGCCCAGAACTCTGCTGCCCAGGCAGCCATTCAGGGAGCACTGAATGGTCCTGACCACCCTCCCAAAGGTATATTTAGAAATCTCGCCATTTTTTCATGCAGTCTGATAGGCATCTATTTTTATTAATTAGAGAAAAGCTGCTTTTACTCAGTCACACTGCATTTGATAATATGTGAATTGCTATTATTCAGAATCTCAGAATTTAAGAACAGTAGCCTTCAGTATCAAACTTACGTTAGGAATTGGCTCCTACAGTCGAACTCTTCTCTCCTCTTGATTTGGTGAAGTTGGGTATAGAGAGGTTAGGTAATACATTCATATCTACCGTTGAGCAAAACAGGGAAGGAATATGGAAATTCAGATCTTTATGTAAAAAGATAGCAATCAGTATGGTGAAGGAGTGGGTATTGGGAGCAACTTGTCCTGTGTGGTTCAGTTCAGTCTCTCAGTCGTGTCCGACTCTTTGTGACCCCATGAACCACAGCACACCAGGCCTCCCTGTCCATCACCAACTCCTGGAGTTTACCCAAACTCCTGTGTGGGGGCAATAAGAAATACATTTTTGTAGAAAACTTAAAAATGGTAAGAAAATGGACTAAAAGTTGGTGTGTTTTTAATTATCACTATGCTTCAGCAGGGCTTTCAAGGTGGCTCAGTGGTAAAGAATCCACCTGCCAAAGCAGGAGACAAAGCTTCAGTGCCTGGGTCAGGAAGATCCCTTGGAGAAGGAAATGGCAGCCCACTCCAGTATTCTTGCCTGGGAAATTCCATGGACAGAGGAACCTGGGAGGCTACAGTCCGTGGGGTCACAAAAGAGTCAGACCCAACCTAGTAACTAAACAGTAACAATGCTTCAACAATCTTAAACAATGATAAAATAATTATTTTTGCCACCACCCCCACCCCTTTGACTGCCATTGAAGAAATACTCTGTGATAATGTCATGTCATTTTTTTCTGTACATAAGTTCTACTTATTCTTAGTCTCTTTTAAGTAGCATTTAATATGCTCGACTCTTGCCAGCTGACAAGTGCTTTCTTAAATCCTGAGTGCTCTGTCATCTCTCTTCCCTTTCCCAGATGAATTTTGGGAATGTTTGGTAGAATTGTTCAGTGTCTTTAACAGCCAGTCATACTTCAGACACTGGAGTATGGTTTTTCTTTCCACTACTCCACCAAAAGTGTTCTTTCCATCATCGGTAAGGACTTCAGTTCAGTTCAGTCTCTCAGTCGTGTCCGACTCTTTGCGACCCCATGAACCGCAGCACGCCAGGCCTCCCTGTCCATCACCAACTCCTGGAGTTCACTCATACTCACATCCATCGCGTCAGTGATGCCATCCAGCCATCTCATCCTCTGTCGCCCCCTTCTCCTCCTGCCCCCAATCCTTCCCAGCATCAGAGTCTTTTCCAGTGAGTCAACTCTACATAACTCTAAATCCAGTACATTTAAGATTCTTATTTTATTTATCATAAAAATATCATCTAATACTGATATCCATTCCATCCTACTTGAAACAGACATCACTTCTTCTGATGCTCATATGCATATTCTTATTCTTCTATGCTTTTTGAAAGTTTCTTTCACAGTTTGTCTTGTAGATTCACTTGTTTGTTGCATTTCTTAAATATTGATGTTTCTTAGAGCCCAGTCCTAAGCTCTCTTCCATTATGATTTTGTACATTTTATGATTCTCTTCATCCTATCTAAATTTTTATACAAGCCCATCTAATACTCTCTCTATAATTATTGTTTTTGTGTTGGTAACTGTCAAACTGCCTCCAGGGTAGGCTCATCTCTTGAGTCACACATCTGTAAATCCAGCTGCTAAAGAGGGAACTCTGTCTGGTTATCTCTGGATGTGTGTTTGTCGCCTGAAACTCGGCATCTCTAAATTTGAAGTTGTCTTCTTCCTTCTCAGGCCTGTTTATGCCTTCAATGCTGCTTTCTCGGTCAGAAGCATCGCCATCCTTCCATATTAGCAGAAATCCTCCTCTGTTCACTCAGCACATCACTAAGCTCTGTTGACCCCACCCCTTAAACATCTCTTGTTTCCATTTCTCTGATCCTCCTATCGCCATTCCTCATCTCCCCCCTGAACTGCGGCCACAAGCTCCTCAATAGCCTTCCTGCTCTGTGACTTTCACCTCTTTGTGCCATTCTTCACACTGAGACCAGAGCAGTGGCCTACAGTGTATATCTAATAGGTATCCCATTGCCTTGAGATAAAATACAGACTCCATAACATGACATAATCTCTCCTTGCCAGTTTTGTTTATTCATCAAGTATTTAATGATCATCATTTATGTCCTATATATTTTAGACCTTATGTCTTGCATTCTGTCATTTCATGCTTTAGCTATCCTGAACTTCTTTCAGTTCTTCAGAAGTTCTTTATATATTCTGTTTATTCTGCTTGGCACTTTCTACAGTATTTGTTCAGCATAAAAACTTTCTGAGATCTTGCGAGGGTTAGCCTAAATATACCTCCTTGGGGCTTCCCTGTTAGCTCAGTTGGTAAAGAATCTGCTTGCAATGTAGGAGACCCCGCTTCGATTCCTGCTCGGGAAGATCCACTGGAAAAGGGATAGGCCCACTCCAGTATTCCTGGGCTTCCCTAGTGACTCAGCTGGTAAAGAATCCACCTGCAATGCAGGAGACCTGGTTTCGATCCCTGGGTTGGAAAGGTCCTCTGGAGAAGGGAAAGTCTACCCTCTCTAGCATTCTGGCCTGGAGAATTCCATGGACTGTATAGTCCATGGGGTTGCAAAGAATTGGAAACAACTGAGCGACTTTCACTTCACTTTCACGTACCTCCTTGACTCTCAAACTATATGAAGTCCCTTTGTGATATGTTTTTGAAAATGACTGTAGTTCCCTTACAAATTTTGCATTACACTTTGGTGCCTTCATTTATTTATGGTCTACCTTTCCTGGTTGATAGCAGGGTGGTTTGTTTCCTTAACACTAAATCCTGGCCATGTTGATGGCTTATACATGAAAGGGGCTTATTCAAATTTTATAGAAAATATTAATATAATTTTTAAAAACAAAATTTAAGTTTGGGGAAAATAATTATATAAAGTGAGATATACTGAAACTAAAAGAAAAACTAATTCTCTAGGGGCTACTTCTGTTAAGAATTTAGCAACTTTCCATGTGGAGGAGTTAATTTATATGCAGCATGGAAAATTACTGCATATTTAAAGCTTATCTTAGAGCTATAATAAAGCAGCTTATGTTCTAAATCTTCATGTTGTAAATAGGTCCAGAAGGGATTTAAAAAGGCTTAATCCCTTCCTTACTGTGGTGCAAGACACTGAAGTAAAACTTTCTGGAAAGATTCATTTTATCTCAGGCAACAGGTAGCTTAATGTCTACTGGAATTGAACATAGGAATTCCTTTACTCAGATATGTGAGAGGGGTGACTAAAATGAACAAAAGGATAACAGTTACTGTACAAATTGGTCAAGAAAGATTAAATAATAGTTTTATAAAGTTTAACAAAAACAAATAATTATAAAGGATCGAATGTATATAGGATATTCAGATTAATATTAAAACTCAGTGTTACACTGAATGAATTATAAGAATATATTTATTCATAATTACTTGTTGATTTCCTACCATATGATATACTCTGTATAAAGCCCTCAATATATATGGTAGAACAACTAAACATAGTCTTTCTCAACATTTAACTTTTAATCTTAAAGGAAAGCAGAAATAAATAATTGTTGTGATCATTAGGGTAGCTGAATGTGCATATAAAATAGTTGTAAGTTCTCAAATGGTCAAGGATATGTGCCATAGAGAGCATGGGTACCAGGGAACCTACTCTGGTTACAGAATCAAGAAAGTCCTTTACCAGATAGTAATGTATAAGGGGAAACCCACGAATTAATTGTCAAGGCAGATTTTAAATATTGACAGAAAAGCATTCCATAATGGTCTTAAGACAGAAAAGAGATCCAAGCCTTTATGGAACTGACCCCAAGAAGATAATGATCAAAGGTAAAATAAAGGAGAGATGAGTACTGACCAGATTACTTAGGGAGGGATCTGTAGGCCATATTTAAGAGTTGGAATGTTTTCTATTCTTGCTGAAATGGGAATCTACTGGGAAGTCTTAAATAAGAGAGTGATGGTAACATTTTTCTTTTTTAAATTTATTTATTAATTTTTTTTGCTTTACAATATTGGAGTGGTTTTGCCATACATTAACATGAATCAGCCTATGGGTGTACATGTGTTCCCCATCTTGAACCCCCCCCCCACCTCCCTCCCCGTACCATCCCTCTGACTCATCCCAGTGCACCAGGCCCAAGCACCCTGTATGATGTGTCAAACCTGGACTGGTGATCTATTTCACATATGATAATATACATGTTTCAATGCCATTCTTCCAAATCATTTCACCCTTGCCCTCTCCTACAGAGTCCAAAAGACTGTTCTATACATCTGTGTCTCTTATGCTGTCTCGCATACAGGGTTGTCATTACCATCTTTCTAAATTCCATATATATGTGTTATTTATTGGTGTTTTTCTTTCTGGCTTACTTTATATAATAAGGCTCCAGTTTCATCCACCTCATTAGAACGATTCAAATGTATTCTTTTTAATGGCTGAGTAATAATCCATTGTGTATATGTACCACAGCTTTCTTATCCATTCGTCTGCTGATGGACATCTAGGTTGTTTCCATGTCCTGGCTATTATAAACAGTGCTGTAATGAACATTAGGGTATGTGTGTCTCTTTCAATTCTGGTTTCCATGGTGTGTGTGCCAGCAGTAGGATTGCTGGGTCATAAGGTAGTTCTATTTCCAGTTCTTTAAGGAATCTCCACACTGTTCTCCATAGTGGCTGTACTAGTTTGCATTCCCACCAACAGTGTAAGAGGGTTCCCTTTTCTCCACACCCTCTCCAGCATTTATTGCTTGTAGACTTTTGGATAGCAGCCATTCTGACTGGCGTGAAATGGTACCTCATTGTGGTTTTGATTTGCATTTCTCTGGTAATGAGTGATGTTGAGTATCTTTTCATATGTTTGTTAGCCATCTGTATGTCTACTTTGGAGAAATGTCTGTTTAGTTCTTTGGCCCACCTTTTGATTGGGTCATTTATTTTTCTAGAATTGAGCTGCAGGAGTTGCTTGTATATTTTTGAGATTAGTTGTTTGTCAGTTGCTTCATTTGCTATTATTTTCTCCCATTCTGAAGGCTGTCTTTTCACCTTGCTTATAGTTTCCTTTGTTGTGCAGAAGCTTTTAATTTTAATTAGGTCCCATTTGTTTATTTTTGCTTTTATTTCCAGTATTCTGGGAGGTGGGTCATAGAGGATCCTGCTGTGGTTTATGTCAAAGAGTGTTTTGCCTATGTTTTCCTCTAGGAGTTTTATAGTTTGTGGTCTTACGTTTAGATCTTTAATCTATTTTGAGTTTATTTTTGTGTATGGTGTTAGAAAGTGTTCTAGTTTCATTCTTCTACAAGTGGTTGACCACTTTTCCCAGCATCATTTGTTAAAGAGATTGTCTTTTCTCCATTGTATATTCTTGCCTCCTTTGTCAAAGATAAGGTGTCCATAGGTGCGTGGATTTATCTCTGGGCTTTCTATTTTTTTCCATTGATCTATATTTCTATCTTTGTGCCAGTACCATACTGTCTTGATGACTGCAACTTTATAGTATAGTCTGAAGTCAGGCAGGTTGATCCCTCCAGTTCCATTCTTCTTTCTCAAGATCGCTTTGGCTATTTGAAGTTTTTTGTATTTCCATACAAATTGTGAAATTATTTGTTCTAGTTCTCTGAAAAATACCATTGGTAGCTTGATAGGGATTGCATGAAAGATTTTTCTTTAAAAAGATTTGAAAATGACTTGGCCAGCTATTCTTTCTTAGTGAGTAAGTGAAGGTGACGGCTCCAACTAGAACAGTGACAGAGCAAAGGATGGGAAGTGGAATGTGAAGAATGAATAAACATATAACTGAAATATATGTTGTTTCAAATAAGCTTCTCCATTCATTCAGATTGTTGGTATTCATTTGATCAGCCATTTTTACTGAACTCTGTGATGCTGCATGTACTCAAATACTTAACTCTAGAAAAGAATTGTCAGAGAAAAGTAAAATGCATTCCCTTCATCCTGTAATGTTATTGAAATTATGCCCTTGCCAGTCTTTATTGGAAATGTGGTCATAGCTGAACAGAGCTAATACTTCACCCACTCCAGTGTTCTTGCCTGGAGAATCCCAGGGACGGGGGAGCCTGGTGGGCTGCCGTCTATGGGATCACACAGAGTCGGACACGACTGAAGTGACTTAGCAGCAGCAGCAGCAGCAGCTAATACTTCCAAGGACTACTTTTTAACCTATCTTTAAACATTTTGGGATTATTTGAAGTCAAATATAATTTATTAATTCTGGATATAATAAAAACTCTGAAATACTTTAACTCTTAATACATCTGCTTTGTTTGTAAAAGTCAGTTATGATGAGAAAACTACCAACTGCTAATCTTATTCAGAAAAGCTTGTAGCCAAATGTAGCAGATATTTAAAACACAAATACCTACACATATTCTTTTATGGATTGTTCACGTAATTTCCACATTAGTTGCTTAAGGGATACTGTGCTCCTTTATTGTTGATGCAAAATAACACACATAAATTACATGATTTAGATTTTGACACTGGTAATGCTTTTCACATGCAAAAATAGTAAATGTTTTCATCATTAAAAATATATACTTTTAGACCAAATTCTAGGGATTCTTAAAAACAGCTATTATATTTTCCCCTCCTATAAAATTTTTCAGCACGGTTATTCTCTTAATGGAAAAATCAAAGTACTTATGGGTAGGTATGAATATGAAATTAAAGATGGAGATATGTATATGTATATTACCCACCCACACATATAATTATTGTATGATTTGAAAGTAACCAGTTAAGGTTCCATTTCCATTGGTCATTTTATTGTCAAAGTACTTTGCTGAAAAATTTTGATTATATACTATTATTTCTATGGGAACTTTTTGAAAGCTATATTGTAATCTCTGACCTCTGATAAGTTCCACTGAGATTTTTTTTGCTTGGCTAATCGGCATTGATTCCAATTAAATATAACAGTAAGAGATGGCCTAAAAGCACATTTGACCTTAAAAATAATTTTTGTCTTCACTAACTCTTAAGGTCAGTTCACTATGAGTAGAAATAATTTCAATTTTAATAATTATAAATAAATCTTATAAGCTTGCTGTATGGAGTGGCTACCTTCAAAAAGTGATTTAGTATCAAATAGTGTCCTTTTCAAAATATCTTATTAGCTAGAGAGTTCATGCTTTTTAGGAGTATATAGAGGTCATATTACCTGGCAGTTAGTACAATAGACAGTAGGATCCATCTAAGACTCTTTTTCTGCTGTGTTACTGCAAGGAAACTTTAGTGATTATGCTCATTTCAGTGGTTTGCTTTAAGAGTAAAATTAGATGCTCCCAGTGCAAAGTAAGCATCTAGCAACAGCTAGCTATATTATTACCTGTTATTATTGCTACTACTATTACTTTTCCAAGTCACGGGCTGGGATTAGGTGTAATGGGAGAATTACACTGTCTTAAATATGATTTCTGTCCTTTATCGAGCCCATCTTTGCATGAAATGTTCCCTTTGTATCTCTAATTTTCTTGAAGAGATCTCTAGTCTTTCCCATTCTGTTGTTTTCTTCTATTTCTTTGCATTGATTGCTGAGGAAGGCTTTCTTATCTCTCCTTGCTATTCTTTGGAACTCTGCATTCAGATGCTTATATCTGTCCTTTTCTCCTTTGCTTTTCACTTCTCTTCCTTTCACAGCTATTTGTAAGGCCTCCCCAGACAGCCATTTTGCTTTCTTGCATTTCTTTTCCATGGGGATGGCCTTGATCCCTGTCTCCTGTACAATGTCATAAAGCTCCGTCCACAGTTCATCAGGCACTCTGTCTATAAGATCTAGTCCCTTAAATCTATTTTTCACTTTCACTGTATAATCATAAGGGATTTGATTTAGGTCATACCTGAATGGTCTAGTGGTTTTCCCTACTTTCTTCAATTTAAGTCTGAATTTGGCAATAAGGAGTTCATGATCTGCACCACAGTCAGCTCCCGTGCTTCTTTTGATGACTGTATAGAACTTCTCAATCTTTGGCTACAAAGAATATAATCAATCTGATTTTGGTGTTGACCATCTGGTGATGTCCATGTGTAGAGTCTTCTCTTGTGTTGTTGGAAGAGGGTGTTTGCTATGACCATTGCATTCTCTTGAAAAAACTCTATTAGCCTTTGCCCTGCTTCATTCCATATTCCAAGGCCAAATTTGCCTGTTTCTGAAGGTGTTTCTTAACTTCCTACTTTTGCATTCAAGACCTCTATAATGAAAAGGACATCTTTTTTGGGTGTTAGTTCTTAAAGGTTTGTAGGTCTTCATAGAACCGTTCAACTTCAGCTTCTTCAGCATTACTGGTTGGGGCATAGACTAGGATTACCGTGATATTGAATGGTTTGCCTTGGAAATGTCCAGAGATCATTCTGTCATTTTTGAGATTGCATCCAAGTACTGCATTTGGACTCTTTTGTTGACCATGATGGCTACTCCATTTCTTCTAAAGGATTCCTGCCTACAGTAGTAGATATAATGGTCATCTGAGTTAAATTCACCCATTCCAGTCCATTTTAGTTCGCTGATTCCTAGAATGTCGACGTTCAC
>SJYT01034651.1:522239-629241 GCA_006410635.1 Cephalophus harveyi
TAGTATTGCATTAAATTTTTAAATTTTATTTTATTAAAACATAGTTGATTTATAATGTTGTTAAAAAGTTTCAGATGTACAGCACAGTGATTCAGTTGTATATATATATACATATATATATGTGTATACATACATATATGTGTATATATGTATATATATATACAACTGAATATATAGATACATTCTTTTTAGATTCTTTTCCCTTATAGGTTTTTACAAAATACTGAGTACATAGTAGGTCTCTCTGTTGGTTATCTGTTTTTATATATGTTGTAGTGTTTAATTCAAAAATGAGAAATGGAATGACCTCTTCAATTATGTTATTCTTAATTCAGGTGAGACCACATCCTGGAAAACTCCTCAAATATATGATAGATTTTTTTTTTAAGCATAAAAAAATTCCGCTGGTCAGTGTGTCTGTATTTGTGAATATCTGAATATGTATATATGGGAGACAGAGAAAGAGATTTACTTTTCCTTCTTTGGAAAGAAACCTTGTTTTCATAATTTATATTTATTTAATATCTCACCACATTTAAAAAAAAAAACACTGATTAACACTACTAGAAGAGTTGATACCCTTTTCTCTTCAAGTTAGCGCCATGTTTTTCAATTTCACAACAGAACGAGATTGAAATACTGAAGGCTGAAAATGACCGGCTGAAGGCGGAGACGGGGAACGTCGCGAAGCCCGCCCGGCCCGCGTCCGAGTCCGCGAGTAGCACCTCCTCCTCCTCCTCGCGGCAGTCCTTAGGACTCTCGCTGAACAATTTGAACATCACGGAGGCTGTTAGCTCAGGTGATTTTGTGCGCACAGTGCCTGGATCACAGCATGCCTAGGACTTCACAAGCGAGGACACCTCGAATTTGGAGACCCTTGCCCACCGCCACCCTCACGCATTCCCTCTTCAAAGCGTTAGCGCCCTAATTCTCAGAGATAGCCCTTTTTCCTTATAAGTTCATTCTCTGTCATGACCATTTTAAAAGAACATTCTGTGTAAAACAGTGAAACGATTTAGAGATATGGTTTTCGTATCATTTTTTAAAAGCATCATTTGTGCTTGAGAAGTACTTCTTCCAGGATTACAGATAGGACGAAGGAGTAATATTCTCAGTGATGATCGTTCGTACTCATCACTCTATAATCAGAACCCCGTGCAACTTGATAGCGTTTTGCCCATTTACCGGTGTTTCAGGACCTATTCCTAAATTTGACTAGGTGCTCCTGCGTTTAACAGCCCAGGGAGAATACCGTGCTCCTCTGTCACCAGGCTACAGCTCTATTAAACTGTCACCAAACAGACAAAAAGGAAACACTAGGTTCCAGTATTGTGTTCAGAATAAGGGTAGCGTTTTAGTCAGTTGCAAATTGAATCATATAACCTAACGATGTCTTAATATCTGATGAACTATTCCGTTATAAAGTATAACTGCTCCCTTAATTGAGCGCGCGCACATTACATTAATCATTTTTATATACATAAAAGACTTGGTTGAGAAAAGATTTACAGGAGGATCTGTGGTGATTACAAAGCACAGCCACTAGATGACGCTTGAAAACCAATAATATACATGTTCCTGGGCAATTTTAGATCTCATGATAGAACTGAGAAACTTCATGACTTGCCTTAAAGTACACTAAATAAATAAATAAATAAAATAAATAGGGGCTTCCCTGGTGACTCAGAGGTTAAAGTGTCTGCCTCCAACGCGGGAGACCCGGGTTCGATCCCTGGGTCGGGAAGTTCCCCTGGAGAAGGAAATGGCAATCCACTCCAGTATTCTTGCTTGGAGAATCCCATGGACAGAGAAGCCTAGTAGGTTACAGTCCACGGGGTCGCGAAGAGTCGGACACGACTGAGCGACTTCACCTGACCTCACCTCACACTAAAATATAGAAAACAAAGATAAGATGAAAACGAAAAACACAAAGAAATATACAGAAAGCTGATATTGATGATATTTTAATAAATCATATCTCTTGCTTCTAAAAGATCAGAATTTGTAAAATTCTACTAATTATATCTTCCCTTCATGGGGTAAAATGAATGGCCCAAATGCATACTTGCTTTCTTATAAAAGGTAGCTGGAAACTAAAAGGTAAGTAGGAATTCCCTTAAGTTCATGAAAACATTGTTTTATACCATTTGGCAGCGATTGGGGAAGGAAAATGAATTCTGAAAAAACACATCAAGCAAAAGAGATGTTAGTACCCGTAGCTCAGCTGGTAAAAGAATTAGCCTGCAGTGCAAGAGACCCTGGCTCGATCCCTGGATTGGGAGGATCCCCTGGAGAAGGGAAGGGCTACCCACTCCAGTGTTCTGGCCTGGGGACACCCTATAGACACAGGAGCCTGGAAGGCTACAGTCCGTGGGGTCACGAAGAGTCAAACAGGACTGAGCGACTGAGCACAGCGCAAGAAAAAACAGAGGTTATAATTAACTGAAGTTATCAGTCACTAGGTAAAATGAAGCCAAAGAAATATGGTAATAACTTGAATGTATACATTGTCTATGAGGTGTTATCATCCACATTCTTCAAAAGATAGGGGAAGAAAAAGAACAAAAACTTTAAATCTGAGAGTCCTAGGCCCCGTGCTATACGGTGGCTTCTCAGTGATGAATCCGAGAGAAGGGCAGTAGGAGCCACACCTAAGGGCTGTCAGTGCTGACCTGCATCCTGGGGCTTCACTCCATAAGGGTTAGCACCTTACAGGATGGCTTAGGGTGGGCTTTTATGGCCTGTTACATGATTTTGTTTTAGTCCAGGGAAATATGATCAGGTTTGAGGGAGGCAAATTTAGTACTGAAAGTAGTTTAGAAAGAACAGCTATAAAAAAATTATACTACAACTAATATCTAGGGAGACTAGGACTCATAAAGATGAACATAAAATCAAAGAAATTAAATTTATAATTTGTGTCCATGTAATGGCCATGATTCAGAATTTGAAACAATTTGGTGGGGGGAGGATTTTTTTCTTTTTTAATGTGCTTTATAATTACCCATTTCATGATTTATTTTAGTATTGTATAGTTTTCTTCTCTCAGTTATTTTTTAAGTGTGATTCTTGTGTCTGAACAGGCAAAAATTTAAATCATTTGACATCACTTGACTAGGAGAGCTTTTATTCCCTTCACGATTGTTTCAGTTCAGTTTAATTGCTCAGTCGTGTCTGACTCTTTGTGACCCCATGAACCGTAGCATGCCAGGCCTCCCTGTCCATCACTAACTCCCAGAGTCTACTCAAACTCATGTCCATTGAGTCAGTGATGCCATCCAACCATCCTATCCTCTGTCATCCCCTTCTCCTCCTGCCCTCAATCTTTCCCAGCATCAGGGTCTTTTCCAATGAGTCAGTTCTTCCCATCAGGTGGCCAAAGTATTGGAGTCTCAGATTCAACATCAGTCCTTCCAATGAACACCCAGGACTGATCTCCTTTAGGATGTACTGCTTGGATCTCCTTGCAGTCCAAGGAACTCTCAAGAGTCTTCTCCAACACCACAGTTCAAAAGCATCTATTTTTCGGCGCTCAGCTTTCTTTATAATCCAACTCTCACATCCATACATGACCACTGGAAAAACCATAGCCTTGACTAGATGGACCTTTGTTGGCAAAGCAATATCTCTGCTTTTTAATATGCTGTAAAGGTTGTTCATAACTTTCCTTCCGAGGAGTAAGCGTCTTTTAATTTCATGGTTGCAATCACCATCTGCAGCGATTTTGGAGCCCCCAAAAATAAAGTCAGCCACTGTTCCCACTGTTTCCCCATCTATTTGCCATGAAGTGATGGGACCAGATGCCATGATCTTAGTTTTCTGAATGTTGAACTTTAAGCAGGACTGATCTCCTTTAGGATGTACTGCTTGGATCTCCTTGCAGTCCAAGGAACTCTCAAGAGTCTTCTCCAACACCACAGTTCAAAAGCATCTATTTTTCGGCGCTCAGCTTTCTTTATAATCCAACTCTCACATCCATACATGACCACTGGAAAAACCATAGCCTTGACTAGATGGACCTTTGTTGGCAAAGCAATATCTCTGCTTTTTAATATGCTGTAAAGGTTGTTCATAACTTTCCTTCCGAGGAGTAAGCGTCTTTTAATTTCATGGTTGCAATCACCATCTGCAGCGATTTTGGAGCCCCCAAAAATAAAGTCAGCCACTGTTCCCACTGTTTCCCCATCTATTTGCCATGAAGTGATGGGACCAGATGCCATGATCTTAGTTTTCTGAATGTTGAACTTTAAGCCAACTATTTCACTCTCCTCTTTCACTTTCATCAAGAGGCTCTTTAGTTCTTCATCACTTTCTGCCATAAGGGTGGTGTCATCTGCATATCTGAGGTTATTGATATTTCTCCCAGCAGTCTTGATTCCAGCTTGTGCTTCCTCCAGCCCAGCATTTCTCATGATGTACTCTGCATATAAGTTAAAGAAGCAGGGTGACAATATACAGCCTTGACATACTCCTTTTCCTATTTGGAACCAGTCTGATGTTCCATGTCCAGTTATAACTGTTGCTTCCTGACCTGCATACAGGTTTCTCAGGAGGTAGTTCAGGTGGTCTGGTATTCACATCTCCTTCAGAATTTTCCACAGTTTATTGTGATCCACACCATCAAAGGCTTTGGCATAATCAATAAAGTAGAAATAAATGTTTTTCTGGAACTCTCTTGCTTTTTCCATGATCCAGCAATTTGATCTCTGGTTCCTCTGCCTTTTCTAATACCAGCTTGAACATCTGGAAATTCACAGTTTACTTACTGCTGAAGCCTGGTTTGGTGAATTTTAAGCATTACTTTACTAGCGTGTGAGATGAGTACAATTGTGCGGTAGTTTGGGCATTCTTTTGCATTGCCTTTCTTTGGGGTTGGAATGAAAACTGACCTTTTCCAGTCCTGTGGCCACTGCTGAGTTTTCCAAATTTGCTGACATGTTGAGTGTGGCACTTTCATAGCATCATCTTTTAAGATTTGAAATAGCTCAACTGGAATTCCATCACCTCCAGTAGCTTTTTTCATAGTGATGCTTCCTAAGGCCCACTTGACTTCACATTCCAGGATGTCTGGCTCTAGGTGAGTGTGAGTGATCACACCATCGTGATTATCTTGGTCGTGGAGATCTTTTCTGTACAGTTTCTGTGTATTCTTGCCACCTCTTCTTAATATCTTCTGCTTCTTTTAGTTCCATGCCATTTCTGTCCTTTATTGTGCCCATCTTTGTGTGAAATGTTCCCTTGGTATCTCTAATTTTCTTGAAGAGATCTCTAGTCTTTCCCACTCTATTGTTTTCCTCTATTTCTTTGCATTCATTGCTGAAAAGGCTTTCTTATCTCTCCTTGGTATTCTTTGGAACTCTGCATGGTTATTGGGCTCAAACTTGACAATCAAAAGTGCTTTTATGCTGGGGCTTTTTAACAGAAAAGCTTTGTAGAGTACATGATTAATTAAAAAAAAAAGTAGACAGAGGACAATTGACAGAGATCCAGGTCCTGATATATAGTGCATGTTCCATGCATCCAGTGAATGCAGAGGTGTGAAAAAACCTTTATGTTTCCTTGTCAGTATTTCACTTGATTGGAACCAGAATGGCAAATCTTTTTATTCTTTTTTTCAATATGTTGACAGAGAACCATAACTTATTTTCCAAATAAATAAATAAACCAAAAACAAAACACGAAGAACCCTATCTCAAATTGGCTGTTATTTGTTTTCCCTCGGAGTTGTTTGCTCAGGTGATCATCCCATTGGTGTACTGATGGGGAGACCCAGAGTGAGCTGCAGTGTTCTCCTCCAACTGTTAACACAAGGAGTTAGAATAGACACACAGAGAAAAGAAGCAATGGTTAGAACAGATGAACTTACCAAATACTGAGGATAAAGTGCTTTAAAAGCATTGTCTGTTATGCTCTCGATAACTCTGCCAAGCTAAAGGTTTTATAACCCATTTTATAGATGAAGAAACCAAGACTTGGGGAAGTGATTACTAAAATTAGTTCAGTAAGTGATAGAGTGGGGAGTTTATCTTCTTTCTCATCATGGTATTCATTTCCAGTGCCCAGGACAGTACCTGATTTCTTTGATGCTTAATAAATTATTATTTTAAATAATTATTTTTGAATATTTATGAACAGTTATGAATAATTGAACAAAGTACTAAAGAAGTGATTTGATCATGAATTATAAGATATTTAGATGTGAATAATTAGCCACTTTAAAATTTTGAGAAATGGAACGAGAATTAAAATGACACTTAAGGAAGAGTTTTGAGCAGGATAAGCAAAAAGATGAGACCAGGAGGATGTTCATCTAGTAAAAAAAAAATTAATTCCAGTAAGGGAGATTGTCTTTGACAATTTAAAAATTTCTAGCAAAGAAAAAATCTCCATATTCCTTAAACTCTAAATTTGTTTTTCATTGTTATGGTATTGTGGCATTTTCAAAACTTCTTTCTTTGCAGAATTGTGTATTCCAATTATTAAAGTAATAGAACCATTTTATTTTCAGAACCCATTTGATAAAGTTGTTTCTTTAATAGAATGATACAGTCAAAGTCCTTGTCTCTCTGAATTTATAGTTTGAGCAATTGAGTCCTCTTGTCACCAGGCACATGTGATCTTCAACATGTAGCTGAGTTTCCTTTGTCCATAGAGCACTATCTTCATATTAAACATGCCTCTATAATATCATCATTTTCAAAGGAAAACGCATGTGGGATAGTTTGCCTTACTCATTCTCCAAACTGAACATTAATCTCATATACTATATTTAAAAAATTAATCTTTAATCACATTTAAAGTTGGTAGTTTAAAGGTTAACTAGCTTTATCATGCTTCTGTAACTCTTAGCTGATTACTAGAAATATCATTTTTGTTTTGAACCTGTGAGCAGAAAGAGGACAGAAGAGTAATAATTAATATATTTATGCAGGGAAGTATAATGCCATCATTGAAATTCAAAACATTACCTAAAATTACAGACATAAGGAAAAGTAGTCATATAGCTGTGTTTGTACCAAATGCTTGAAAATAATTTCAGTTGACAGTCAATCTCAGCACCTTTGCATTCATAATTTCATGGGTTTTGAGCTTGGATATTTTCAGCTAGATAGAAAATCGGATTGCTTTTCAATTTGTGGCAGTTATAATGGTAACTAAATATTTCTCAGGTATTACTCAGACCTGTGCATAATAGGAAAAGAAACCCCTTATTTCCTCATCTAATGTGATGGCCCAACACTTGGGTCTTTCAAAACAGAAATAATGTCTTGGATGAAAACTTTAACCCAAGCATAGCCACCTATCTTCTTGAAGGCTGAGGTTTTTCACATGTGTTAAGTTAGAATGGATGGCAGAAAAGGTAAATATTCCCCTTGAAAAACATAAAACAACGGAGGAGAAAGTGATGACAGTAGAGAAATCCGAGCTAACGTGACTCTGTTACGTGTGTGTGTGTGTGTTTCTTTGGAAATTTGGTAGATATTTTGCTGGATGATCCTGGTGATGCAACTGGACATAAGGATGGCCGCAGTGTGAAAATTATAGTCTCCATAAGCAAGGGCTACGGCCGAGCAAAGGTATTTCTTGAATTTTAAGCTCTTTATTACCATGAATGAACGCGAGTCAAATATATTGAAATATGAGTATTTGTCCTGATAAATATACTACCAGCAGAGTTTGTCTTGGCATTGGCTTAATATGTTTATAAAAGCATGAAACTTAGGGACTCAAAAGAAATGGCCTCATCCTATAGATAGAAATGTGTCTCCATACTTCATATTTATTCACTGAAAAGAGCAGCAGTTGTCGGCCACCCTCATTCCTAAAACCTAAAAAGAAACACATGGCTTTCTTTGACATAAACATCTTATCTATCTAAATACAAGTGATGTTTATGATGTATGGTACCATGTTGCCAGAACTGTCAAGATGGTCTTTCTACAAAAAGGAGACTATAAGCTATATGGCTATTCTAGACACTGGAAAGATAGATATATTTTATTAGACTCATTATAACAATGTCCATTAATGCTACTTATGTGTATCGTTTTTAAGCAAGGCCTTTAGCTGAAAAGGCAAATATTTAATTTTTCTGGAATCAAATATTGCCTTCAAATTGGCAGTGTCATCCTGATCCTAGACTCTTCTTGAAACAAAAAATATTCTTTTAAGTTGAAATGGTATTTCAGTGGCCAAAGATACAAACTTGTAGGTATCCAATTTTTTTGTATCAAACAGAAGAGCAAAGAACTTTAGAATTTTAAGATAATTGAAATATTTAAGTTTGAAAAGTGAGCTAGCAATTGTGAATGTTTACATTGAGCATATATTCTAAGAATTCTAATGCCATAAGCTTTCTGCTTGAGCTGCAGATCTGTGCCTGAATTTCCCATGTGAGTCTTTTTGTAAAAGACTTTAATAGTCTCAGTGAAGCTTGGAAGATCTCTCATTTAAAAGCAGCTGCTTAAAAGCACTGTAAGCATGTCCATTTTGACTCAGTTACATTAACACCAGAACACAAGTTTTCTTTTTCAACATAATTCTGAAAGACAATATTTCTGAATGTTAAAAAGAGGTTATCTTGGTCTTCTTGAGTTACCATAACAAAATACTGCAGATTGGATGGCTTAAACAATGTTTTCTCACGGTTATTAAGTCCAAGATCAAGGTGCTGTCTGGTTTGGTTCCTGAAAAGGGCTCTCTCTTTGGGTTGCAAATGGCACCTTCTTGGCTATGTCCTCACAGGCCTTTCCTCAATATGTGTACTTGGGGAGAGAGAGATCTCTCTCTTACTTCCCCTACTTTGAAGGCTACTGATCCTATGATGTCAGACCCACTCTCATGGCCTAATTTAACTCCTATTACCTCCTGCTGACTCCATTTCCAAACACAATCAATTGGGAGTTGTGGCTTAACATATGAATTTGACTGGAACAAGAACATTCAGTCTATAACAGTGGTATAAAAATAACAGTGGTTTTGTTATGAATTTCTAATTTTTTTAAAAACAAATATTGGTTTCAGGTTATACCTAAGTAATCATTTACCCTTATAGAGTTAAATGCTATAGATGAAGAAATGGAGGTCTGAGCCAGCTAAGTGACTTGACCTAACTTCACTTTTCTTAATTACATGGTAGATGTAGTTTCACTTTAGACTTTCATATATGAAAAGTAAACTAACCACTTTAATAGTTTTGCTATGAAATGAACCATGTTTATATTTAAAACACCAAAACCCTACCAAAAAAAAACAAAAAAAAATCAAGTCAATGGAAGTCTTTGAGTTTTGAAATGTAATTTTGAAGATTCTCCAAGAATCAAGAATTCCTTGTAATCCTGTAGGATTTCCTGGCAAGTATTCTAAATATTGAATTTTCTGAGAAATTCAAAGTGGAGCTTGAGTTGTGAATATATGAATGCCATACTGCCATGGATAACTTATTTTTCAAATTTGGATTCAATTTTAGAGATAATCTAAATAAAAAATAATAAGCTGAGTTTTGGACTTAGCATTTAGATTGCAAAAACGTTTAGATGAGATTTTAGGACTCAAGATATAGTTCTGTTGCATCTCTATCACCATCTCCTTCCCACCAAGCTGCTTCTCTTCAGAAATGTACCTGCTCGCTAAAATGGAAGACTGTTTTCTCCTGGGCCTTTCCTTTCTACTGAACAGGTCGTGAATCAGTTTTCCTTGGCCATACCACTTCATCTAACCTCTTTCTCTCTTGTTTTGTTGCTATTCCTGTTACTTTGCTTGTTAGCTAATTAGTTACTTTGGTTGCTTTGTTTGCTGGGGTATTTTGTATAATCCACTGTGTATGTCTACTATTATATAAACCATAAGTTTGATATATATTTTAGCGTTAATCACCACCAATATTAATGTTTTTAGTAGATATACTAAAACAAGATACAGTTAGGTTTTATCTTATTTTATTTTGATCTTACTTAGGATCAGAAGTCTCAGGCATATTTGATAGGATCCATTGGTGTTAGTGGAAAAACCAAGTGGGATGTCTTAGATGGTGTAATTAGACGTCTCTTTAAGGTATGTTGTACAAGATATCCTGATACTAATTTTCAAACGTGTTTCATTTTGGATGCTTCCCTTAGCTTTAATGGCATGTGCATATCTCCTTTTCCTCTCCTGCATTTTAAATATTAAAGAAAGTTTTTTCTTTATGCTGTGTGATATTAATAGTTATTGTAGTACCCAATTCTAAAATTCATGACAGCTAGTTTCATATCCCCATGAATTTTACACTGGTAGAAGAGTGGTACCTCTGTTTTGACTTTGCGTCTTTGTGTGTACAATTTTAGGAATATGTGTTCAGAATTGATACCTCCACTAGCCTTGGTCTGAGCTCTGACTGCATTGCCAGCTACTGTATAGGAGACTTAACTAGATCCCATGGCCTAGAAGTGCCTGAGCTGCTGCCTTGTGGATACCTTGTTGGTGATAATAACGTCATCACTGTGAACCTGAAAGGTAAAAATAAAAATGGAAAAAAAAAAAAGCCACAATTGCATTTTTATCAATGTTTATTTTCCTTTTTTTTTGCAGTTTCACTTCAAATTTTCATATTTGAAAAGTAGGCTAACTACTTTAATAGTCTGGGTATGAGATGAACCATCAGTTCAGTTCAGTTCAGTCGCTCAGTCGTGTCCGACTCTTTGCGACCCCATGAATCTCAGCACGCCAGGCCTCCCTGTTCATCACCATCTGTCAGAGTTCATGAACCATATTTATATTAAAAACACAAAAATCCAACCAAAAAAAAAAAATCAAGTAAATTAAAGTCTTTGAGTTTTGAGATGTAATTTTGAAGATTCTCAAGGACTCACAGAGGAAGTGACATGTCAATTTTCAAATTTCTAGGTTTTCTACATTGTCCTCTTTGATTTAGGGGAGATTTCTAAAAGTTTACTACATATTCTAAGGTAATATATTCATCCCTATACCTTCAATTTTAATATATATATGCTCAACAAGGGCTTCCCTGGTAGCTTAGATGGTAAAAAATCTGCCTGCAATGCAGGAGGCCGAAGTTTGATCCCTGGGTTGGGAAGATCCCTTGGAGAAGGAAATAGCTACCCAGTCAAGTGATCTTTCCTGGAGAATCCCATGGACAGAGGAACCTGGCAGGCTACAATCCATGGGGTCACAAAGAGTTGGATGCAGTGAAGAGACTAAGCACATATTCAGTGAATACCCACTGGGGATAGAGGATGGAAGTTAAGAATCAGTGATGAGAAATTATTTTGCTTTGAATAATGTGATTATTTCTAGGTAAATGGAATATCTCAAGTATCCTTGTCTCCATAATTTCTTGTTCACATATGTTAATGAGTTCAGAACACATCTATGTAACTATGGATTAATAGAGGGATTTGTCGATATTTTATTTTATGATTAAGATAGTTGAGTTAGTAAAAGAAGATACTGTTGCTTTCCTTAATTCCTTGCCAAAAATCACAATATATATTCTTCAAAAGCTTAAGTGATGGTATAGCAGGGATGTATAATGAGAGCTAGAAGGAAGTAAAGAGGAGGAAAAAGAGAGGAACACACATTATATATTTTTTATTTTGATTTTTATACTTATGCTTAACAAAATTACCACCTTCAAAGAGAAGAATGATTCTTGATAGAATTCATAGTAATGCTTCCACTTCTCTGTGGAAACATAAGTGGGAAGCATGAAGCAGACAGAGGAGAGAGTCTCAGGAAAAGCAACTGGCTTGCTTTCATTCACGTGTTCACTCTGCCTTAATACTCATGTATTCTGTCTTAAAATAGCAACACATGTTTGTGAGGCAGAAATGTCAAGGAAAGTCTCTTGCAAGGAGTGTTATTCCTATGGCTAACAAAGCCCAGTTGCCAGTTGACACTGTGTTTTTAATTCTAGCTTATGTAGAACCATAAGCCATTCTCTTCCCTTTGTTTCTCCATTCAGGGGTAGAAGAAAACAGTTTGGACAGTTTTGTTTTTGATACTCTGATTCCTAAACCAATTACCCAAAGATACTTTAACTTGTTGATGGAGCATCACAGAATTATACTCTCAGGACCTAGTGGTACTGGAAAGACCTATTTAGCACACAAACTTGCTGAATATGTGATAACCAAATCTGGGAGGAAAAAAACAGAGGATGCAATCGCCACTTTTAATGTGGACCACAAGTCTAGTAAGGTAAGTCACAGACTCCTAAGACAACTGCTGCCATTTATCCATAAGTGTATTACTCAGCTAAGCATTACGATTATGAAACTTCCATATTGTGCATGCTGCTAAGTCACTTCAGTCGTGTCCGACTCTGTGCGACCCCATGGATGGCAGCCCACCAGGCTCCCCCGTCCCTGGGATTCTCCAGGCAAGAACACTGGAGTGGGTTGCCATTTCCTTCTCCAATGCAGGAAAGTGAAAAGTGAAAGGGAAGTCGCTCAGTCGTGTCCGACCCTCAGCGACCCCATGGACTGCAGCCTTCCAGGCTACTCCGTCCATGGGATTTTCCAGGCAAGAGTACTGGAGTGGGGTGCCATTGCCTTCTCCGATATTGTGCATGGAAACATATCTATCTCATTGGCTAAGGCTAGAATCTGGAGAATGAATAAACTCTATTTTGTGAATTTGAATAAGACTGCTCAGTGGCATTCAGTTATCTAGTACTTCACAAGCATTGGGAATTGACAGAAGAAAAGAACAAGATCTCTATTGTCTAATTTCTCTGAGACATCCATTTAGGAAGTGTTAGAGAAAAAGAGATCCGAGTAAATACTATGGAAGCAAGAGGCTAGAACTCTTACTGGAGGAATCAGAGCTTTCAAAAGTCAATGTCTGGTCTGGGTCATAATAAACAAGGAATTAACTGGAATATTGCAACAATGAAGATCTGGGTATGATTAATATATTCTAAGCAGAAATTCTGGGAGCAGAAAATTGTTTACATCATATTTCTATACGATTTCTGTGTAGGAAACATAGGAAATTGAATAGTATTCCATTTCACCATCACCTGAGGTCTCAGTCACTTCAGTTCAGTTGCTCAGTTGTGTCCGACTCTTTGCAACCCCATGGACTGCAACACGCCAGGCCTCCCTGTCCATCACCAACTCCTGGAGTTTACTCAAATTCATGTCCATTGAGTCGGTGATGCCATCCAACCATCTCATCCTCTGTCATCCCCTTCTCCTCCTGCCTTCAATCTTCCCCAGCATCAGGGTCTTTTCCAGTGAGTCAGTTATTTGCATTAGGTGGCCAAAGTATTGGAGTTTCAGCTTTAGCATCAGTCCTTCCAATGAATATTCAGGACTGATTTCCTTTAGAATGGACTGGTTGGTTCTCCTTGCTGTCCAACAGACTCTCAAGAGTCTTCTCCAACACTATAGTTCAAAAGCATCAATTCCTCAGCGTTTAGCTTTCTTTATGGTCCAACTCTCACATCCATACATAACTACTGGAAAAACCATAGCTTTGACTAGACAGATCTTTGCTGGCAAAGTAATGTCTCTGCTTTTTAATATGCTGTCTATATTGGTTATAACTTTTCTTCCAAGGAGCAAGCATATTTTAATTTTCTGGCTGCAGTCATCATCTGCAGTGATTTTAGAGCCCCCAAATATAAAGTCTGTCACTGTTTCCATTGTTTTCCCTTCTATTTGCCATGAAGTGCTGGGACTGGATGCCGTGATCTTAGGTTTCTGAATGTTGACTTTTAAGCCAACTTTTTCACTCTCCTCTTTCACTTTCATCAAGAGGCTCTTTAGTTCTTCTTCCCTTTCTGCCATAAGGGTGATGTCATCTGTATATCTGAGGTTATTGATATTTCTCTCATCAATCTTGATTCTAGCTTGTGCTTCATCCAGCCTGGCATTTCACATGATGTACTATGCATATAAGTTAAATAAGCAGGATAACAGTATACAGCTTTGACATACTTCTTTCCCAGTTTGGAACCAGTCTGTTGTTCCATGTCCATTTCTAACTGTTGCTTCTTGACCTGCATACAGATTTCTCAGGAGGCAGGTCAGGTGGTCTGGTATTCCCATCTCTTGAAGAATTTTCCACAGTTTGTTGTGATCCACATAGTCAAAGGCTTTGGCTTAGTCAATAGAACAGAAGTAGATGTTTTTCTGGAACTCTCTTGTTTTTTTGATGGCCCAACCGATGTTGGGAATTTGATCTCTTGTTCTTCTGCCTTTTCTAAATCCAGCTTGAACATCCGGAGGTTCATGGTTCACGTACTGTTGAAGCCTGGCTTGGAGAATTTTGAGCATTACTTTGCTAGTGTGTGAGATGAGTCTCTACTAAGGTCTAATATACCAGAATTATCATCCTGAACACTCTCAGCTATTAAATAGTCATGAGGGGATATAAAATGCAGCCAGTACTTTCATATACTCCAAGCAATGTCAGCAATTTTAAAAAGAAAATAGTTGATGCCTAACATATCTCTAACACTGGGCTACTTTTACTGATAGTTACTAATTACATTCTCAGTCAGTGCAGCCTGAGGTTCTCTTGGGAAACTACATCTGGTATTAGCAATACCTCAAAGTTACCCAGATGACACTGGGTCACTGGGATTTTTTTCAAAAATGACCTGGTTAAATGATCTAAACTGACCCAGTCTCACAGTAACCTCCCTCCTACAAATATTTAGAAAATAAACATGACTCCCTGAAGCAGCCCCAAACCACTAAATTCTTGAAAGACATTTAATTTAGTAAACAAAAATGCCTTAAAGGAATAGGTCATCAAGTTCATGACACCGACCAACTGTGGAACCTGGGGCTGATTCTTGAATTTCTGTGTGCCTCAGTTTTCCCAGCTATAAAATGGGGAAAATAGTGAAGCTGTGTTAAGGACTAAAGGAGTGACTCTGTGTGTGTGTGTGTGTGTGAGAGAGAGAGAGAGAGAGAAATAGAAGCAGGGAAAGAGAGAGAATAGTACACATAGCAAGCACTGGCTAAGGGTTGCCCACACTTACTAATTATAGCTTTTGGCTCCAATGAGGATTTCTCATACAAATACACTCAGACCCATATAGACCACCCACCCCTGTGACACACACAGACCTTTGTTCAAATTGTCTTATATGTGTTTTTCAAGGAGAACAGACTTGTGTATAAGGCATGATGTTATCTCCTCACGTTAACTCAACAGAGCACATGAATTCTGACTATGTCCTTGGAATTCAGCACTATTCAGATTGTTGACGAACCAAACATTCTCATTTCAAGTAGAGAGAGACATGGCACCTGAGACAGAATATTAAACTCTTCTCTAAGTAAAAGCAGAAGACACAGCTGTTTGTTTGCTTCAGCCTACATGTTTCATGCCCCCAGTGAATTCTGGGTCTCCTCATAGCTTTATTTAAAAGCTTTAACATATTATGTTTCTTTTCAGCCAAAATGATAAAAGAATTGACATATCTTAATTACCCTGTGTTCTCTTTGATTTTTCTTTAATGTTAATGTGAAATAATATTTTAGAAGTTACTTCCTTTCTGGAAAAAAAAAAAAGCAACTGGTTGGAAAATAGGGAAAGAATAGATTTATTCTAGGAAATGGGACTTTGATAAAGTTGGAGAATCACTTAAAGTCAAATTTTGAGTCAAGTTGACCGGCCTTCCACAGGATATAATTTGACATGCTAAAATAAAGTAGGGTAACTTACATTAGTTCTAAAATTTGCCTCACTCCATAAGACACTGTCATATCTAAGTTATTTTTATTTCAGTTAAAAAATGTTTAGTGCTTGGGGATGTTTTTAAGCAATAACAATTTATATGGCCTTTAAAATTTGATCAAATACAGCCAGTACTCTTATTTTCTACTTTTTCTGAATAAAATCACTTGTACCATTATGAGGTGAGTTTAATCTTTGTTATTATAAAGTAATAAATAAAGCATGACAAAAGTGAATAGAATGAATGATGCTAGAGAACAGTTATAGGAAGAAATCCATGGACAAGTCACATAGCATTCATCACCAAGAAAGCACAAAATGCAACTAACAAATGTCTATTATTTCTTTATGGTTGTAAGATATGAATGACCTGTCAGTAGTGTTGGATACCAAGTCCTGGCCAGAGAATTTGGCCAGTTCTTGCCACATTGTTAGAGGATTTGCGATTATTTTCAGGGAGTTGATGGTATGTGAGAGTGGTATAGAGAAATGGGGATGGCCGGTTAGCATTGTGGGAGGGACAGCTAAGTGTCGGTTTATGAAAATAAAGGGTGAATAAGGTGTGAGATAAATGACTTCCCTGAGAATCAGAGCTGCGTAACTGCTGACATGCTTTATGCTGTGCCTCTGATAGCTCTGAAGGGACAAAGGCACAAAGTACTCACTGATTCCAAAAATGTCCAACAATAAACCATCAAATGAAAACAAATCTTTTCATGTTTTTGGTGTCTCTGCATTTTACATTCTGTCCCTCTTCCCATTCTTCACGCCCTCTCTTGAGCTGCCAGCTGGAATATTTTGATTGAAAGCAGGACACATAAACAATTACACTTTGTGACATTTGATATAGTGGGCCCAGAAGGCTGGAGATGGATTTGGTAAAAAATATGTGGCCAGCTGAAGCCATTTGGAATGTTAGGTGGGAAAAGATCAGAAAGCTGGACTTGGCAGATTCATTTTGAGTGTATCTAGAGTCAAAATGAAGGAAAACAGTGATCAATAGGTTTTATGCAACCACTGTGTTCTGTGTATATTTTCAAAGTATGGGATTCATCTCATTATCAATATTCATCTGGTAGATATACCTGTTTATTTTTCTGCCTTATTAGATCTTAGACTGAAACTTCTAATGCTAATGCATCAATATGTCAATCTAAGATTTTACCACAGTTAAGCTCCGGTGAAGATCATGAAATGATTTCATATGGGGTTAAAAAAAAAAACAAACTCAAGTTATATGACTGAATTATTTATATTTGCCTATTTCTACTTCTGACTGGCCCATACCCTTTATTAAATTCCCAAAGGAATCTGCTACCAGTCTCAAGACAAAAGAGAGCCGTAATAGAATCTTCTAGCCCTATTTTTTCAGAAATCACCCAGTGATTTCTTATTTACCAAATCCAAGTCAAGCTTCCCCACCTCCCTGTTCGCACCCCCCTCCCTGCTGCCTCCCTGCTTCATCTCCTCCTGTTCCTCCTCTCCCCTCGCCTCCCTCCTGCTTTCTCTTTTGATTTACATATACCAGATTACTATAATTGATCCCCCTTTCTAGAAATTGTTCTCATTTTCATGATTATGGAATTCTCTCCTTCCTACCTTCTAGTAAGCTCCTTCTTAGTGTCATTCACTGACTGTTTTTCCTTCACCTTCCAGTGAATGTAAATATTCCTCAACATTCTGATCTCCTCCACTTCTGTTCTCATCTGGATAACTTCTTTGTTTGAACTTCTGTTGGTTCCAGTTGGACACTATTAGCCATGCCCGTCTTCCATATGGTAGACATTTCTGTTAGCTTACAGATATGTTTCCATTAGTACAGTAAATATACACATTTAGAAATGCCAAGTTCAACTCTGAAAATGCATCACAAATGCATCTTCTTCTATCCATCTCTGCTACCACCACCCTCCCAACCAAATGAACACTCTATCACTTACCTGGGCTACTGCAGTTGCTTACTAACTGCTTGATTTACAATTTTCATTAAATTCCAATTCTCTCAGTGTGTCTCTTTTTGCTTTCACTTCGCGGAAATGGAATGTCTTTTCATAATTAAAAGCTGACCACTTTAAAATCCAGCAGTGACTCCCCATTGCTGTCTGCTCTAGGTCAAAAATCTTCCCATAACTCTATTATTCCTCTTGAGTCCCACAGTGTGTCTTGGTTTCAGCAATTTCAGTATTCTCTTGACTGATTTCTCTTCTTCCTTTACAATATGCTTGTTGTTCAGTTGCCCAGTTGTGTCTGACTCTTTGCAACCCCGTGGACTGCAGCAGGCCAGGCCTCTCTGTCCCTCACCATCTCCTGAAGTTTGCCCAAGTTCATGTCACTTGTATTGGTGGCGCCATCCAACCATCTCATCCTCTGATGCCCTCTTCTCCTTCTGTCCTCCATCTTTCCAAGCATCTGGGACTTTTCCAACGAGTCAGCTGTTCACATCAGAAAACTGAAATACTGGAATTTCAGTTCAGCATCAGTCCTTCCAACGAATATTCAGGGTTGATTCCCCTTAAGGCTGATGGTTTGATCTCCTTGCTGTCCGGGGGACTCTCAGGAGTCTTCTCCAGCACCACAGTTCAGAGGCATCAATTCTTCACTGCCCCACCTTCTTGACAGTCCAACTCTCACAGCTGTACATGACCACTCGGAAGACCATTGCCTTGACCATACGGACCTTTGTCGACAGAGTAACGTCTCTGCTTTTCAACACACTGTCTAGGTTTGTCATAACTTTCCTGCCAAGAAGCAAACATCTTCTGATTTCATGGCTGCAGTCACCATTCGAAGTGATTTTAGAGCCGCAGAAGAGGAAATATGACACTACTTGCACCTTTTCCTCCCCTATTTGCCATGAAATAATGGGGCTGGATGCCATGATCTTAGTTTTTTTCTTAGTATTTAGTTTTAAGCTGACTCTTTCATTCCCTTCCTTCACCCTCATCAAGAGGCTCTTTAGTTTAAATAAAATAATAATAATAATAAAAAAAGAGGCTCTTTAGTTCCTGTTTGCTTTCTGCCATTAGGGTGGTATCATCTGCATATATGAGGTTGTGGCTGTTTCTCCCGCCTATGTTGATTCCAGCTTGTAACTCATCCAGCCCGGCATTTCTCATGATGTGCTCAGAGTATAGAGTTAAACAATATATTTACCTCACTTCAAAGTCATGATTCTGGCTACATTACTCAGATCTCCAAAACAGTCAATGTTTCTTCACTGTCAGTAGGAAAAGTCCAGTAGTCTTACCAATCATTCAAAGTTGCAAACTTTTCTTTCTGATTTACTTACAACTCTTTCACAAATCATATACTATTGGTTCTTTCCTACATGGAGCTCATATTTTTGTGTTTTGCCTTTGTTTGTCTCTATGTGGAAAGCTATTCTTCCATTTTTAAGCATCAAAATATTACCTAACCTTTAGAATAAAAAGTTAATAGCAAATAATACTGCCACCAGAAAGTCTTTCCCAGAAGCCACAGGTAATCTTTATATGCAGTGAACAAAATCTTTGTTGTGTACTCTTTTGAGGTAATGTATTATTTTCTACTATGAACTGTAGTTATCTGCAAATATGCCTAACCTACTCAAGGCAGTAAGCATCTTGATTGGTTTTTCCATTTCTAATTGGTCATCCTGTCCTTCAAGCATCTACATTAAAAGACACTTGCTCCTTGCAAGTAAAGCAATGATACCTACACAGCATATTGAAAAGCAGAGACATCACTTTGCTAACAAAGGTCCATATAGTCAAAGCTATGGTTTTTCCAGTAGTCATGTATGGATGTGAGAGTTGTGCCATAAAGAAGGCTGAGCACTGAAGAATTGATGCTTTTGAACTGTGGTGTTGGAGAAGACTCTTAAGAGTCCCTTCGATTGCAAGGAGACCAAATCAGTCAATCCTAAAGGAAATCAGCACTGAATATTCATTGGAAAAATTGATGCTGAAGCTGCAGCTCCAGTACTTTGGCCACCTGATGCTAAGAGCTGACTCATTAGAAAAGATCCCAGTGATGGGAAAGATTGAAGGCAGGAAGAGAAGGGGACAGCAGAGGATGAGATGATTGGATGGCATCACCAATTCAATGGACATAAGTTCGAGCAAGTTCTGAGAGTTGGTGAAGAACAGGGAAGCCTGGTGTGCTATAGTCCATGGGGTCGCAAAGAGTCAGACATAACTGAGCTACTGAACAATGACAAAGCATATATATGTTTTCTTTGATAAATTCTCTACCCTTGTCAAAACAACAACAGCATATGAATGGTGTTTGTGTTTATATAGTAAAATCCAAATTTCTCTGCATGGATTCAGTCTTTTCTTTTTGTCTCGTTGAGATCACTACCACCATGTACCATTTTCTGCAAAAGCAGAACACTACTATTTCTTCAAACACATCACACACTCATATCTTCCAGCTCTTATGCTTTGCTCTTTATTCTTCAATTATACCTCCCACCCCCATAGCCTATTTCTCTGAACCTTAAATCTGAATTAGATATCTCTCTTTAGTTTTTCTATAGTGCTTCGTGCATTTAACTTTTCACACTGCATTGTGATTTACTTGTTGGTCTGCCCTTTTGTTTGTCAACTCTAACACCTGGAATATAGAAGTAAGCTCTAAATCCTTGATGCCAGAGTACCTGGCACATAGTAGGCACTTGCTAAATCTGTGTTGAAAGAGTAAAAATCTACATACTTATCATTTGGAATTCTATTCATTATTTTCAAGATCCATCATGAAATTGATTTTAACCCTGCTCAAGTTTTACAAATTGAAAATGTCATTGTAAATATGCAAATATTATGAAAATGCTCTTACTGATTAGGATAATTCTAAGAAACCTAATTATGTTTCTGGCCTACCCATCTGTGACAGCAATCAGTGAACTGGTTATCATATTTAGATTAAAAGCTATTGGAAAGGAAAAATATCTGTAAATAACCAAGAAACTTACTAAATGCTAAATGCTAATGTCAAGTGACCCAATGAAATATAGCAACTTTTGTCTTTGTTTTAAACTACAACAGTTGCATGCAGATAATAAATAAGTCAATCAAACAACCAACCAACCGCAGTTTTATTTGAGTCCCAGGGCTGTATTTTCAGATGCACCTCATCAAAATGATTAAGACGTTTAGAGTCTAAACAGAAATTTAGGGGTATCATTTTGGATTTAGTCTATACCTCAAATTATAAGGCTTGCTAAAACCCATTTTTATAATTATATCAAAAGTAGGAATGGAGTCTCGATATTTATGGTTTACCATAAGAGCTCATATCAAGAATTCTTTTTTTTTTTTTGCCTTTCTTCCAGGGAGAGAATAACTGAGAAATATGTCCTTGTGTTTACAGTTTTATATTTGCTTCAGATATTCTGTACTGGCTTTTCTCTTTCCTTTAAAAAATATACACTTTCAACATTATATGTTTTTTACTTTGTAGAATAAGATTTTATTTCAGTGGAATGATCTATGAGTTTTAATCACAGAACTCAGATGGAAGACAAAATGCATTATTCCTAAATTCTGAATGGCTTACCATTAGTATGAATTTATCATTGATGTGTTTGTTTTCTTTATTTTTTAAAGGAATTGCAACAGTATCTAGCTAACCTGGCTGAACAATGCAGTGCTGATAATAATGGTGCAGAGCTTCCAGTTGTAATAATTCTTGATAATCTTCATCATGTGGGCTCTTTGAGTGATATCTTCAATGGTTTTCTCAACTGTAAATACAATAAATGGTATGCTTGAAATATTTTGAATGATGAAACATGAAAAATGGTAACCAAATTTGCATTCTTGTGGTTTTATTCCTTTTAAGACCTATAGTGGATGCCATTCGGAGAAGGCAATGGCACCCCACTCCAGTACTCTTGCCTGGAAAATCCCATGGACAGAGGAGCCTGGTGGGCTGCAGTCCATGGGGTCGTGAAGAGTTGGACACAACTGAGCAACTTCACTTTCACTCATTGGAGAAGGAAATGGCAACCCACTCCAGTGTTCTTGCCTGGAGAAAATCCCAGGGATGGGGGAGCCTGGTGCACTGCCATCTATGGGGTTGCAGAGAGTCGGACACGACTGAAGCGACTTAGCAGCAGCAGCAGCAGTGGATGCCGTTAATTTGAAAAGGCTTCATTACTATTATACCATGTTTACAAAGAATCTCTGTGTATCCCTTATAACGTCTATTTATTCATTCAACAACTGTGTCCCAGGTGCTTTTATAGCAACAATATTTACTTGATGATATTAACTTCTACATGTATGCTAAAAGTCTGGAAGACTATTATCAATAAGAGAATGTTTAAATCAGGAATATTAAGAACTAGAACGAGGCTATGTGATGTGATATGAAAGTTGCTCAATTGTGTCCAGCTCTTTGTGACGCCATGGACTATACAGTCCATGGAATTCTCCAGGCCAGAATACTGGAGTGGGTAGCCTTTCCCTTCTCCAGGATATCTTCCCAACCCAGGGAGTGAACCCAGGTCTCCCACATTACAGGTGGATTCTTTACCAGCCGAGCCACAAGGGAAGCCCTATTATTGACTATTATTAATAACAGAATGTTTGAATCAGGGAAATTAAGAACTAGAACAAGGCTATAGAACTGTTTCATTTTTAGTCCATAGTATTCAACCTTCCTATAGAAGTAAATTTATTACATTCAGATATACCTTTGTCCTTAGTGATTCTAATATTTAACTATTTACATGAGAGAAAAGGTTAAAGTAGGGTATAAAAAATCTGAAAAGATTTTTAAGATTCACTGTAGTGTGATCTCTAAAAAAGAACATATAAGAACAACTGCATAAATGTTAGTTTCAATGGTGCAAGTATCCCAGTTATCTCTGCTAGAAATGTGAAATAATAAAGGAAAAATTAATGAATTAGATTATAAGCAAAAGAATCATAAGATATTAATTAGAGTAGAATGAGATCCCTATGATTATTCTATCTAATCTCTTTGTTTTATATATGAGTAAACATGGGATTAGAGAGGGAAAATGATTACAGTGATTTGCCTAGGATGCCAGAGCTGACATTTGAACCCCAAATCTTAATTTCTACTTCAGTGATCTTTGTCATTTTCCAGCCTAACGTCATAAAATTACCCATCTACAGCATAATGTTAAAATGGAATACAAGTTTATCCAAATTGTTTCCTGAGACAATTTTAGCTTATTAATATCTTTTACCTTTAATGCATATACATTTTCTTTTCGTCTGCAGTCCATATATTATTGGAACAATGAATCAGGGAGTTTCTTCATCACCAAATCTAGAGCTACATCACAATTTCAGGTAAAAATAAGTTGGAATTGTTTGTATTGTCTCTTTTCTGTTTGCTTTTGGTGGTTGTTTTTTTCCATTTGTACACTGACCAATCGGTAACCTGGGGTGTGGAAATAATTCTCACTTCTTCTGACACTCTTTCTCAAGCAGACATTTTGTGATCCCTGACCTATAATCAGAAGTGTTTCTTTAAAAAAAGAAGAAAAAAGAACTGTTTTTCCTGCTCACTATGTCACAGCTAAAGTAGAACACTTTTCTTCTAAATGTGAGAAATGTGAAGAGAGTTCCTATTTCAGGATTTGTGATTCTCCTACAGAAGAGTGCTCAGCGTGCATACTCCCACTCACTGCTGTGACGCACATGAGCTTCTCTTTAGCTCAGAAAGAAAAGTTACATGCAGTTTAGCTCTAATGATAATAGACTGTGTCATCTCTTTGATCATTAACATATGGCCTCCAACTGAAATAGGAACATTATTACTTTATATTGGAGAGAGAATCACTGTGGACTTAAAGTTTAATTTATATAAGGATTTCTGGGTTTTGGTTTTGATTGTTTTTTGTTTTTTTCTTTTTATAGGTGGGTACTATGTGCAAACCACACAGAGCCAGTGAAAGGCTTTTTAGGCAGATATCTTCGAAGGAAACTGATAGAGATGGAAATTGAAAGGAACATTCGCAATAATGACCTAGTCAAAATTATAGATTGGATTCCTAAGACGTGGCATCATCTCAACAGTTTTTTAGAAACACACAGTTCTTCTGATGTTACAATTGGTGAGTTCTAAAATTGCAATATGCCATTTTCCAGGAACTAAGAGTACTTGGTAAAGATAGCCAGATTGGAAGTAGAAAATAACAACTGAAGCTAATTTTTTGAAGCTTCCAAAAATTTAAGTTTTATTTTTTCTCCTTCTGAAAGTTTGCCTTCAAGCTTTGTGTCTTTTCATCTGACTATTACAGTTTACTAAGGCTTCCCAGGTGGCACTACTGGTAAAGAACCTACCTACCAATGCAGGAGACATAAGAGATGTGGGTTCAATCCCTGGGATGGGAAGATCCCCTGGAGGAGGGCATGGCAACCCACTCCAGTATTCTTGCCTGGAAAATCCCATGGACAGAGGAGCCTGGAAGACTACAGTTCTTAGGGTTGCAAAGAGTCAGACATGACTGAGAAGACTTAGCATGCATACAAGCATGAAACTTTGCTAATATCAACTAATGTACACAACTATATTAGTATAATATAGACAACTAAAAGTCAGGTAGCCATGTGAAATAAATTAGACTTTACTAGCAAATAAAGTCTTTTTAGAGTATCATTTTTATGCTAAAAACAAATATTAGCATATATCAATTATAGTTGTGAGAGATTTTAAGATAATTTAGGCGTTTTGTATTTTCATGAAGATAAAATTGTTTGAGTTATTTGTCTTGAGTTGGCATAAAGATGTTTATTTTTGTATTCCTTCTTAAGTTGCACACAAAAAAAGTCCCCTTTTCCTTGCTGTCTATCAGAAAGATATACTCACTAAAGGCACAGTGTAGAAAGAATTAGGAAAATTCTACAATTGGGATCAGAAGACCACAGCAGAGGCCCACTTCTAGCAAATAATGACATATTTTATATTTGACAATTCATTCCATCATAGTTTTGTCATTTGCAAAGTGGAGCAGAATGACTGGATTATAACCTTTAAGGTTTCTCCTAATACTAAAATGTTATGTGTTAGACTAAGATTTTAGTGTAAAAATAAAGGAGGGTCCTGAAGATGGATCTTCAGTAAAACACTGATAATAATTAAGCTGACCAAGATTATAATTTTCTAAGAATCCTGTTAGAAGCATATTAATACCCCCAGAAAAGTGTCTAAATATGTGTTCATATTGCTAAATACAGGGTTTCTCATAAATGGTTTGTTATTTCTTTCTTCTCAGGCCCTCGACTTTTCCTTCCTTGTCCCATGGATGTAGAAGGTTCTAGAGTATGGTTCATGGATCTCTGGAACTATTCTTTGGTACCTTATATTCTGGAGGCAGTAAGAGAAGGTCTGCAGGTATAGTACTCAATTTTCTTAACTGTTTTAAAAAACCAAATAGAAAAAGAAATCATCCTTTAAAAGCAAAAACAAACAAGCAAAAAATAATTTCTCTGATTCGTGCAGAAAAATAAAGGTAGCTTGAAAGAACAAATAGTTTCTAATACATTTTTTTCTGAGGATAAATATGTAGGAGAAAGAATTCCAACAAGAACATATTGAAGGCCAAATTTATTGCCATCAGTGTTTACAAACTGTTCTTATTAGACAGCTAGTTAATCGCACAGTTCTGCATCTTATGAAACAGGCATGTTGGTATGGGCCTTTGTCGTTTGTTCTTCTCTTCTTTTCTTGACTATGTCACACAGCATGCGAGATCTTCCCTGCCTAGGGATGAAACCCATGCCACTGCGGTGGGAGCACTTGATCTCTAGGAAGTCCCCCGTTTACTCTCTTCTTATATAATCTGGAGCAAGCAGCTTGTGCTTACATTAATAGGTTCCCTGCTTTAGGATGTCTCATTGCTTGAAACCCTTCAACATCCCTTGCAAAATCCCTTTCTGTTTTTAAAAGTGCTCTAAATCTAAGGCATTTGAATTTTTTTAACTGTGACAGGTTGGTTTAGCAGCATCTCTGCTCCTTCCTCCTCTACCTTACATCACGAGGCCCTGCAACCACCCCTTCTATTTACTCTTAACTAAGAAATCAAAATACATCCCTAATAAGAAAACCCCTTTTCAACAAAACATATCATCCCTTTTCTGTAAGTCTTGATTTTTTTTCCTTGTGTGAATTTTTTTAAGATTCATGTTGTATAATCACCAAACTTGTGGTAGAAAAATCCAGTCATCTTTACAATAACTCAGCCAAGGTTTAGGCAGTTTTTGCTTTTCTCTGTTTCTCAGTTTTAGGCATCTCTATTTCTGGTTATTGCAAGTGCTGCTAGAATTAAGATATACTTCATGCTTTTCACATTTTGTCATCTGCAGTTTTGTGTTAAGTCTTTATATCACTGTCTAAAAAAAATTGGTTGTCTATTTTCCTTCATTCCACTTCCTTTCACTTCCTTATGCTTTCCTCACCTTGTAGAAGGGCATGGCAGTGATTTAGAAATAACAGGATGGTGAACGTGATGAATATTATGAGGATGTTCTGAACGTACAGAGGTAATGATCCTAGAGAATGCTATCAACTGGTTCTACCTCAGATTTAAATAACTCAGTTTCATATTTTTAATGGTATGAGCCAAACCAGCCTGAGAAAATGTCTCCAACAAAGTTAAAGACTGTGCCAAAAGTTTTTATTTTCAAGTACAACATAGCACATGTCAAGATTCCTCTAAAACTATTATGCTGTCTCAGAAGTGAGTTGGGTCTCTTGGTTTCAATTATTTGTTCCAAAAACATCATATAATTGTATGAAAATTTATTTAAAATATTCATGGGGTCATGATTTTTAAATTAATACTTAAATTAATTATGTGTTCCTCTAGATACTATTATCCAAATCTTTATATATTAAATTTTCCTTTCAAATATTTCTTATTCATCAGAAGAATTAGAAGGGTTTTAAAAACTCAAAACCAGTAATACCTAAAAATCCTTAAATCTCATTTTGTAGAAATATGTAGCATTTTTAATGTTCAAATCATTATTTATAAAGCACCATCCTAAGAATTATATTCTATAAAAATTCCCTTTAAATAAAGTCATAATCACTAAAATAATACCAGTTCCCCAAGCTGAGAGATACTCCAAAAAATTTTTTTTGAGGAGGAATAAAGATATCTCAAGTTTTCTGCTATAGTTCTAGATGTTTGTTAGTAGGTTAGAGTAAAAGTTGGATCAATCACAACATAGGGAATAGCTGAGGCTTGGGGGGATGGAGGTAGGTGGCAGGAAGCAGATACAGCACTTTGAGAAAAAAGGGAAAACCCTTTGGTGAGTAGAGAGTTATCATCGCTACTGAAGGCTATACTGGACTGGAAGTCTGTTGGCAGATGATGTTCTTGGGATGGTCCATATGTGACTTCTGGAGGAACAGGAAGAAGAGAAATCACATATGTCATGAACTACTTTCTTGGATATACTGGCAACAAAGAACCATGAACTGGCACAAAAGGTGGAAAAATAAAGCATGGTTGCAAAGATGAAAATCTGAGTTGAGAGGAATAGAATAATTTCTCCTCAAATGAAGGCTGACGCTTTGGTGGGGAACTGTATGGCAAATACTCTTTGCCAGATGTTCTAGTTTGAAAAAACACTCTGAGGCACTGGATTCTGACTTTTATCCTGATGATTCTGTCTTTCTTGAAATGTCAGCAATCAGATCGTCTCCTTCTGAATATTTAAATGTCTCTTCTTTCATTTCTTGTGCTATAACATCTGCCTTACTCTGAAATACAGAATTGATCCTGTTTACCTTTTTATTGGTCACCCCCAATTTTGCTGTCCATGATGATACTGGACATCATCAATTGATTCTGCTAGATTTTCATATTCTTTTTGTAACATTTCCGTTCCAAGATTTATATACTTTCCTTCAATTAGTTTAAACTGTATAGCAATCTAAGGAGATTTTTAACTGAGAGACAATTTCTGCTCCAAAATAACAGAACTATTAAAAAAAAAAAGCTGATTACTACCGCTACTGTTATCCCCTGCTGCTGCTAAGTCACTTCAGTCGTATCTGACTCTGTGCGACCTCATAGACTGCAGCCTACCAGGCTCCTCCATCCATGGGATTTTCTAGGCAAGAGTACTAGAGTGGGGTGCCATTGCCTTCTCTGACTGTTATCCCCTAGATGTGCAGATATCAAGACCTGAACTTTTTTTTTTTCTTAAGGCAAGCCTGCCACAACGCCATGCAACTTCTCCAGGAGAAGCTCAAAAGACAGTTCCAAGCAGACTGTGGGCCTTTCATGGACTCAGCATCCACCGTTTTGTTTTTCTCTCACTGAAGCACAACAAGCCACATGAAATGCTTCACACTGCTATTTGGTGCCGTCTGGGACCAAATATACACCTAGTAACCAGGATTGCCCTCGGTAGAGTAGGAAAGTCCATCAGAGAATTAGTGTACCTATGTTACTGCCCTCTACTCTTAATTTTAACCTTTCTTTCTATGCCTTTGTGGTTTGTACTTTTTCTTTTTTTTTCCCAAGCCCACCAATCTCTGTCTCCTCAGTGTGCTGTTTCTAGTTTGGTTTTGGCTTTGCTTCCAGTTTAAAATTTTTTTAACATCACTTGTGTTCATCTGCCATCTACTCCACTACCCATATTTTAACCAGGCCTTATAATCTCTTTCTTATCAACTTTCTTCCTCCAGAGGAGTTCTGACAAAGTTTTCATTTCCCATAATTTTCCTCTGTACTAGTGGTCTTACAAACAAATATCTCAAAGAAGTTTTAATAGGAAGCAATGAGATTACAGAGGAAATTAATCTGATGGAAATGGTTGTCAGGGAAAGAATGCTTATGTTCAAGGAAAATCTGAGTAGAATGAAGTAGAGAAAAGAAATCTCTTGTATTCATCATCTTTCCAAAGTACACTTTAGTAAATAAAGATATTTAGTGTCTAGCATGAATCTTTTTATTTCTCTATTACTGGAACTTTCCTTTCTCAATGTTGAGCTTTCATTTAGTTTGTAAAATTACTAACAAAGATAAATGAGGGTAAGTCATTCCTTCATGTATTTAAAATAAACCTCCCTCATGGTCTCCCCCAAATGCTGACCATTTATTTTGTCTAGCCTTCAAGTTTAAAGTGAACTATACAGATAGTTTAAAATCTGGGAAATAGCATATGGACACTTCATTCCCCTGAAAGTCCCATAGGGACTCAGTGTGCAAATTAGTAGTTACCTCCATACTGAGCAGAGATGTAGGGAATTCCCTGATGGTCCAGTGGTTAATTAGGACTCCAGGCTTTCACTGCTGAGGGCCTGGGTTCAATCCCTGTTCTGGGAACTAAGATCCTGCAAGCTGCGTGGCAAAAAAAAAAAAAAAGGAATTCATTTTATATGTGCTAAATATGTGATCACTTTTTAGATGTATGGGAAACGAGCACCTTGGGAAGATCCCTCCAAGTGGGTGCTTGATACATATCCATGGAGCTCAGCATCTCTGCCTCAGGAAGGCCCAGCATTACTTCAGTTGCGACCAGAAGATGTTGGGTATGAGGGCTGTGTATCCACGAAGGAAGCTACAACCTCAAAGCACATTCCACAAACTGACACAGAGGGGGATCCCCTGGTAAGAAGCTGATGTTTGATTCTTCCTGTCTAATCTTGACTACAGTGTGCAGTCACTAGTATTTAGTCATTTGCATCAGAGACATTAATTCGTTTTCCTGGGTAATATTTGAGATTGTCCTGATGTTGATACTCAGTTTTCAAATTTTTACCTTTGGCCTACATTCATTGGGTGAAAATCTTTTAAAAGGCCAAACTTGTATACTTCAAAATAATCAAAAACACTTAAACCAGGCTGAGCTCTGAGGCCATAACTTTTCTTTTATTAAGCAGAAAATTATATAAATAAACTTCACAAATTGCAGGACTCAATTCATTAGGTATGTAAGAAAAAGCTGAATTTTGTTCTAAAATGAAAAAAAAGAATATAATCTATACTTGAAAAACTAAAGAATATTTTACATGTATCAATTTTACATTTTACATGTAAAATTTTGTCTAACTAAATTTAGGATTAGTACTCCATTGCCAACAGTAGAGAAGAATGAACTGTTTGGAATTCAGTTCCATTCGGTTCAGTTGCTCAGTCATGTGTCCAACCTTTTGCGACCCCATGAGGTCTCCCTGTCCGTCACCAACTCCCGGACTCCACCCAAACCCATTGTCCATTGAGTCGGTGATGCCCTCCAACCATCTTATCCTCTGCCGTCCCCTTCTCCTCCTGTCCTCAATCTTTCCCAGCATCAGGGTCTTTTCAAATGAGTCAGCTCTTCGCATCAGGGGGCCAAAGTATTGGAGTTTCAGCTTCAACATCAGTCCTTTCAATGAACACCCAGGACTGATCTCCTTCAGAATGGACTGGTTGGATCTCCTTGCAGTCCAAGGGACTCTCAAGAGTCTTCTCCAACACCACAGTTCAAAAGCATCAATTCTTTGGTGCTCAGCGTTCTTTATAAAGGGCCATTATTCCCTGTCTTGCTCAAATTGCATTCTTGGAAGTCATACTATAAGTCAATAAAACCCCAAAGCATGAATACTCTGGAAATACTAAGCACATCTGTTCCTAATAAAATAACTTTATTTTCATATGTATTTTTTTATTTTTAGAGATGACTTTCCATAAATTTGTCTCAAATGTAATGTATTTTTTAGGTTACTATTCTGGCTAAAGAAATCACTGAATAACCAATACAGTAAGAAGACATGCTGAGATAAAGGTCCTTATGTTACCTAAACAGAAAAAGTGAAGTCGCTCAGTCGTGTCTGACTCTTTGCGACCCCATGGACTGTAGCCCACCAGGCTCCTCCTGCATGGAATGGTCTAGGCAAGAGTACTGGAACGGGTTGCCATTTCCTTCTCCAGGGGATCTTCCCGACCTGAGGATTGAACCCCAGTCTTCCGCAGTGCAGGCAGATAGATGCTTTACCATCTGAGCCACCAGGGAATCTAAGGAAATGATTAAATCATAGTCTGTAACCATACCTAAAGACATAAAATTATGAGTTGATACTTTGTGGAATATCCTTACACTAATAACCATAACACATGTACATCTCGTCATTTCAGTTGACCATTTTGAACATCTTGGAATTTACATGTGAACCATCTGGTAAAGTTTCATTATTTTTTCCCAATAAAATGCATGCACACTGAAGATTTTCCATACTATTTCAAAAAGTTCCATAAAGTCATAAGAAATATACATTGATCTACTTAGAGTCCAGGGATCTCTTATTTAGAACATTTGATCTAAACTATAAACTTCTTGGGGCTTCCCTTGTAGCTCAGCTGGTAAAGAACCCCCCTGCAATGCAGGAAACCCCACTTCAATTCCTGGATCAGGAAAATCCACTCGAGAACAGATAGTCTATCCACTCCAGTATTCTTGGCTTCCCTGGTGGTTCAGCTGGTAAAGAATCTGCCTGCAATGAGGGAGACCTGGGTTCTCTCCCTGGGTTGGGAAGATCCTTGGGAGAAGGGAAAGGCTACCCACTCCAGTATTCTGGCCTGGAGAATTCCATGGACTAGGGCTTGGAAAGAGTTGGGGCTTGCAACTCTTGGGGTTGCAAAGAGTTAGACATGACTAAGCGACTTTCACTTTCATAAACTTCTTGAGGACCTGAATTCATATTTTTATAACAAGCGTCTGGCCCTTTAGCTCATACATAGCTCAATAACTAAACAACAGTGATGGTGAAATTGGTTTGAAGTCCACAAAACTGTGACTGTACACTAAGTAATTCCTGATCAGTTCAATTCAGTTCAGTCACTCAGTCATGTCCGACTCTTTGCGTCCCCAAGGACTGCAACACACCAGGCCTCCCTGTCCATCACCAACTCCCAGAGTTCACTCAAACTCATGTCCATTTAGTCAGTGATGCCATCCAACCATCTCATCCTCTGTCGTCCCCTTTTCCTCCCACCTACAAGCTTTCCTAGCATCAGGAGCTTTTCAAATGAGTCAGTTCTTTGCATCAGGTGGCTAAAGTATTAGAGTTTCAGCTTCAGCATCAGTCCTTCCAATGAATATTCCGGGCTGATTTCCGTTAGGATGGACTGGTTGGATCTCCTTGCAGTCCAAGGGGCTCTCAAGATTCTTCTCCAACACCACAGTTCAAAAGCATCAATTCTTTGACTCTCAGCTTTCTTTATAGTCCAACTCTCACATCCATATGTAATAAAGAAAAAATAAGCCTTACAGTACAAATAGGGGTTACTTCATCTGAATTTTTTATAATTTCCAGTTCTCCCTTTGCAGTTTCTCATACAGTTCCTGATAAAGGTAAGGTGTTTATAAGTTTGTTTTCAGGGTTACTCTATAGAGTATGGGACATTTAGGGGATGTCCTAAATTTTCGCAGTTCACACAGTCCTGGTGAGCTAAACCCACTAATCACTCTTTTCCCTGACTCCAGATGTTCTTATCTTTTACTTTGGAAAAGGGATCAGAATCTCTACATTCTGAATGAGAATCGGTCTTAAAAAAAAAATCTCTGATTCCTAACCTTCTGCTTCACTCAACATCTTAAAGAACAAGGGGTCATGATGTTTGACATATTAAATGACAAAACCTTCTCATCTAAATATCTGTGAATCAGGTACATTCTGATTGGCAAGTATCTCTCTGCATTTATTGCTCTATATTTTTATAATGACTGACATAAGGAAACAACATATTTGCAGTCCAATCTAAATCAGAAGTACTCAGAGAAAACCTCAGCATCAGTAATATATTTTTGACTCTGAACAAGAACATAAGTTTTTGGCACATCTCACAGAATTTAAAAATGTAATGTGTATTTATCATCAACAGACTCATTCATTCAGTAAATTTTAGTAAATAATAAGTATGTACTCAGGGCTAAATCCTGGTGATCATAAAATCAATATCATTTCTGACATTAAGCTCATAGTCCAGCCATGGAGAAAGATATCTACATATATAAATTACAGTGCACTAATGATAGAAGTATGTTCTCGGTAAAGTTTTGAGTCTGTTGAGGAAGTGGTTAGGATAAAGCTCCTCAGAGGAGGAGATGCTTGAGCTAGGTTTGGAAGGATGAGTAAAAGTTCATAATGAGGTTGGATAGAGACGATCCAAAATTTAAAAAACAGCAAGTGAAACATGATGAAACAGTACAATAAAAATAATGAGTTTAGGGAGCTGTATACAAATTTGTAGAATTAGAATAAAAGGGACAGAAAGAATTAAAGCTACAGAAGTCTACAATTGATAAGTCATGTGAAGCCTTGTTTATCTTGGAGGAAGTTAAATGTTTACCATACAATGGGGAGCCACCAAAGATTTTTGAGCAAGGGACTTATTAGATTTGCAGTTTATAAAAATCACCTTGGTAATAGAATAGAGGGCAGGTTAAAGGAAAGAGGATAGAGGCTGGAAGACGGGCAGATGTGTAAATGCCAGAGACGATAAGGATCTGAACAGGGTGTTACAAATGATAGGCACTGTGTTTATGACTATGGGTCTGGGAAAGAAGCAGGGGAAAAGAGCGCAAGGAAATACTTGTGTAGAGAATAATGATCCACCCTGATTATACCCAGTCAGACTACTGACTGATGTGAACCTTACCTATCTCCTTTGACTCTAATGTACAAAGCAGCCCTCTGAGAAGGCATGGTAAATCCTTTGTATGTATTTACCTTGAATCTGAGACTTGGAACTTATTTTAATGGAACATATTTACTATATGGCACCATTTTCAAAACATAAGACTTTAAAATACTATTATTATACCGTAAAACCTTTATAACAGCCAGCTTTCAGGTGATTTCAAATATTTGTAACTGAGATCAAGGCATAACCTTGAAAGCATTTCTATTCTTGAAAGGTGCTCAAAACACAGTGTTGTGTTTTTTTTTTTTTTTTTTTTTACGAATTATCTTCACCCAGATGCTTGAACATACAGCCAGCTACTTAGAGTAACAAAAGAAAGGAAAAAGGGAATATGAATGTGCATGAAGGTGGGAATGTGTGTGTGTATTCAAAAGAGAGACAGAGAAGGAGGGAGAGAGAGAAACACTATGTTGATGGAGAAATTTAGCTTTTTGACTCACTGGATTTAAGAGGTTATCACCAACTACTTTCATATGTTTAGGTAGCTTGTTTAATAAATTCAGGGAATTAGAAAATTATATTGAAAAATATTGTCCTAAAGAATATTAAAATGACTTTAAAATATGCTATAACTATAGCTTCTTTGTCAGAAAGGCATTTTTGATGGAATTGGTAATTACCAGTGTGTCATTTTCTTTCACAAACATTTTTTAATTGAACACACCTTTTACACTGATTGTATCAGCAAGCAGAGCTTAACATATGACTAAAGAATCCTTTTGGATTTAGCCTTTCTATTGGATCAGTTTCCCTAAATTTTAAGTTGGGGAAAAAAAAGAACATCTTTGATTGCATAATAAATAGTAAAGTTAGCATGCATTAAACAATACAAAGATTATTACCATTTACAGAAACTCTTGATAAGAAAACAAGTCCATACCCTCCCGAAGATGTGCCAATTTTTCTGTGCTTTCTAAAACTGTCAAATCATTTATTCACGATTTGCTTTTGAACAAGATTTCTTTATCCATCTCTACCACTGAATCTGCAGCTCTCTCAAAATCCAAGCAAAGTGGCCTCCTCTTATTTTCTAACACCCGGAAGCACTAGCTGCCTTTCTCCCCAGCTGCTTTCCTGCCCATGTCCCTTTCATGAGAACAAACGTTGCCATTAGCCTAGAAGGCTGGGAAACTTGAGACTGCTGCTCTTGTTCCAGAAGGTGGTTTTTCTTTTCAGTGAGATATCCATCATATTTTAGCCAGGCGCTCAACGGCCACAGAAGCTTGACGGTGATTCTTCCCTTTGCCCTCTTCAAATGCTCCTGGTCGGCTTCATTCGGTTGCCTCCCCTCGAGGTCAACGCTTAAGCAGCAGATGGGGGGCTTGTATGAAGCAGCTGGTTCCATTCTACTCCAGCCCCGCCTCCTCTCCAGGGACCCTGAGCGGAAGCCTGTGGGCCCGTCGGGCGTGTAGGAACGTTCAGGACTTGCAGCTGCCATTCAGCGCTTTCTGCTTCTCGCAGCCAAAAAGCTGGGCAGCTTGGCGTCGTCTGCAGCCACGAGCCCAGATGTCCGGCTGTGATACAGTTTCCTTTCGGCGCTCCCTGCTGGCGCTATATTCATTTACAATCGCGAATAAAAGACTTATCCAGAGGCCCTATTTTGTCCTTATGGTTTGCCGTTGTAGTCATGTGTGGGAGAAACAGTCTAGGAGCCAGGGCAACCAGTCAAAGTCTAAAATAGTTTTCCGTTTCCCTTGGAGGGGATGAGATGGGTCCTCCGTGTGGCTCGGGGCCGTGCGTTTTCTGGGCCTGGCTTTTTCCATGCATCATCGCCTCCATCGATGTCTCTTTTTCTTTCTTCAGATGAATATGCTAATGAAACTCCAAGAAGCAGCCAATTACTCGGGCACACAAAGCTGCGACAGTGATAGCACCAGCCATCATGAAGACATTGTGGATTCGTCTCTTGAATCTACCCTCTAGAGGGTGAAAAAAAGTTAGGGGAAAAGACTATGCTTTAAAAAAAAATGTTTGAAAAGTAAGGTATTTTCATTAAACCACTGCCAGTATGAAAGCATCCTGTCAGGGCCCTGACCCAGAGTTGTGGTCTCTAAGGAGACAGCAGAACTAAGTCTGAACCACCAGGATACTCAGTTGACACGGAAGCGTAACTTGCTTTTCTTTCTAGGCATTTATTTTTTTAATCTCTGTGGAGTGATGTAAGGCTCCAATACTCAACTGGAAAGGACCCTAATGACAGGGCCACTGAAGACTGCGCATGGGATAGCCAAACTGGACTTTCTGTTTTTCTCTTTAAAAGTTTACAATGCAGACCTTTTCTTTCTTTTCTTTTTTCTGTTATCATAGTTCCTTCTCCTGGTTTCCTCTGAGGGGTGGTTCTCCCCAGGCAGGGTCCACTCTTCTGACCCGTCCAGCCTCTTTCGTGCCACGTGGTGCTGGTCGCGGAGCCCCAGCAGCGTCTGTGTTGTGCGCTCACCCCATTCCAAAATGCAGAGGCCAGGCCTCTCCAAGCACAAATGGAATCGTGCGACCCCAGGGAAACACTGCTGTGGCCAGCTGGAGAAGCGCCAGTACCATTCTCAACTGCCGTGATCACAGGATGTGCTTCACCCACGCTTTAGTGTCTGAGTCACAGGTTTGATAAGGTGGTTTTTCCCACTGCGGTCTTTTTAAACCACCTGCCCATTCCCTTAAAAAAAAAAAAAAAAGTTTTATACCAATTATTAGTCAACACTGACAACCGGCTTTTTTAGGGCTTGCTTTATTTGTTTGAGCCTTGTCAGTGAAAAGAAGGAACATTTCCTATGGTGCTGTCTCACTGCCTTAAACCGATTTCTACAACAGTTTAACAGTTGGTTTAAATCCTGAACCATTGGTAATTTCCACCGTCTTCACTTATAACACCAGTTAACACAGTAGCCTCATCTCTATTTTTGTGTTTGTTTTTGAAGAAATGGATAGGAGAAAGATCAGTATTTTTACCTTGAGAATAGATTGCTTTGCCTATCCTCCAAAAGACTCAAGTAACCCAGAAACCCTCTTTGACTGTCATTTAAAAGCTAAGCCATGTGGCTATCTTCCATCCAGTTCAAGGGGAAAGAGTTTGAGAAGGCGGGAGAGGGTGAATTCTTATCCAGCAGAGCTGGAAGCACTAGATGCAGCATGAGCACAACTATTCGGCTTTTCTCTCCTATTCTTTTTTTTTTTTTTTAATTATTATGAGTTTTGAGCATGTTGTTTTGATGGGTATTATTGTACATGAGAAATTCAGCATTCGAGAACACTGAAGCAGTGAAGTCACTGTGGATGAGAAAGCATTTATACTGTAAAAGAAGGTTAGATTTGCACAGTCTACTGGGTAGGTATTGTAAATAATCATTTAAAAAACTTGCACAACTCAAACATACACACACACAAATTGTATTTTATCCTGTGGGTGTTAAGAGATGTTTCACTTGCTGAGATTTCCTGTACGTTGCAAACAAATGCAGAATGCAGACCCCCAGTGCTCTTGTTACCGGTGTGTTTGTCCTGTATTTACAGTTGTGGTGGCCATGCGGGAGCTATCAGTGCTAGAGTGAGCATGCCTCAGAACTGTCCATGAAGCCAGTGCATTGTTGGAAAAGTAAAACTGTCTGAAAGTGCAACGGTCATGGCAGCCTTTCAAGAGAGTATATGAGAGCTGACGGGAGAGACCGGAGGAGTTCCCACCACGCACAGAGGCCAGGTTTGAAATTCATCACCCCAAGGGCTAGGCCACGGTGTAGACTTGTTCCATGCGTGTGAAAATGTGCCACTTCAGGACGTTCAATTGGTGCTACCCTCTGTGACCACCCACGGGTCAGTTGCTGTAGAACAATAGCCACACGAGACATCGGGGCAGCGGTCAGAGCGCCACTCGGTCTGTAGGCCCTCCACGGTGCTATCGCCCTAAGGGAAGTCGGAACTGGATTTGTGCACATAGAAAGGGCACCCTGACTTGGAAGCCTCAAACGTGGACCACGTCTGTGGTGAAACGTCGATGTACGTAGCTGGATGAGTGACTAGTGGCCCTTGTACAATATGTGATCTAAGAAAATTGCTAATCTTTCCCTGCCGTTTTGAGAACCACAGTCCAAACATGATCATTAAACAGAAATTCCTGCAATACATCCCAGTAGGTCCGCCTAGTTTACAACTGAAACTAGTTTGTGAAACATTTGTCTGTATACATTTTATATTTTGTACATTTTTGATGTAACATACCATGTAAATAGAAACAGTGAAATAAATCATCTGAAAAGTTTTGTAGTCTTTGTAAAGCCCCGACAGCAACTACTTGGTGTCAGTGGACTTAACTGGGTGATGTATTTTCTATTGGTTGGTCGTTCCTCTAGCTTGTAAACCAGCTTGCATATATTTTTTTGCAAATGTGCACCCTGTATCTGTCTAAATTATTACTTTGACATTAAAGTGGAATTATTTATTGACAACAAGGTGTGGTGTCTATATGTGGAGAGAATTGCATAATTATGCACCAAAAGTATCAAACTTTAAAATGTTGCTTGCACTATTAATAAGCCATGAGTAAGATGTATGTGATTTTTTTTATTTTATATTCCTCATAGAAAGAACCTCATAGCTTTTAAATGAGTAAATATATTGAAGGCACTAGGTATATCTTTTTAAATGAAAGTTATTTATTCAGTGAATATTTTTAGAAAACTCATTATTAGTCTACCTAAATGATTATAAAATAAGCATTAATATAAAATAAAATGAGATGTGTATAAGAGACAGATACAGGGTTTCTCATAAATGGTTTGTTATTTCTTTCTTCTCAGGCCCTCGACTTTTCCTTCCTTGTCCCATGGATGTAGAAGGTTCTAGAGTATGGTTCATGGATCTCTGGAACTATTCTTTGGTACCTTATATTCTGGAGGCAGTAAGAGAAGGTCTGCAGGTATAGTACTCAATTTTCTTAACTGTTTTAAAAAACCAAATAGAAAAAGAAATCATCCTTTAAAAGCAAAAACAAACAAGCAAAAAATAATTTCTCTGATTCGTGCAGAAAAATAAAGGTAGCTTGAAAGAACAAATAGTTTCTAATACATTTTTTTCTGAGGATAAATATGTAGGAGAAAGAATTCCAACAAGAACATATTGAAGGCCAAATTTATTGCCATCAGTGTTTACAAACTGTTCTTATTAGACAGCTAGTTAATCGCACAGTTCTGCATCTTATGAAACAGGCATGTTGGTATGGGCCTTTGTCGTTTGTTCTTCTCTTCTTTTCTTGACTATGTCACACAGCATGCGAGATCTTCCCTGCCTAGGGATGAAACCCATGCCACTGCGGTGGGAGCACTTGATCTCTAGGAAGTCCCCCGTTTACTCTCTTCTTATATAATCTGGAGCAAGCAGCTTGTGCTTACATTAATAGGTTCCCTGCTTTAGGATGTCTCATTGCTTGAAACCCTTCAACATCCCTTGCAAAATCCCTTTCTGTTTTTAAAAGTGCTCTAAATCTAAGGCATTTGAATTTTTTTAACTGTGACAGGTTGGTTTAGCAGCATCTCTGCTCCTTCCTCCTCTACCTTACATCACGAGGCCCTGCAACCACCCCTTCTATTTACTCTTAACTAAGAAATCAAAATACATCCCTAATAAGAAAACCCCTTTTCAACAAAACATATCATCCCTTTTCTGTAAGTCTTGATTTTTTTTCCTTGTGTGAATTTTTTTAAGATTCATGTTGTATAATCACCAAACTTGTGGTAGAAAAATCCAGTCATCTTTACAATAACTCAGCCAAGGTTTAGGCAGTTTTTGCTTTTCTCTGTTTCTCAGTTTTAGGCATCTCTATTTCTGGTTATTGCAAGTGCTGCTAGAATTAAGATATACTTCATGCTTTTCACATTTTGTCATCTGCAGTTTTGTGTTAAGTCTTTATATCACTGTCTAAAAAAAATTGGTTGTCTATTTTCCTTCATTCCACTTCCTTTCACTTCCTTATGCTTTCCTCACCTTGTAGAAGGGCATGGCAGTGATTTAGAAATAACAGGATGGTGAACGTGATGAATATTATGAGGATGTTCTGAACGTACAGAGGTAATGATCCTAGAGAATGCTATCAACTGGTTCTACCTCAGATTTAAATAACTCAGTTTCATATTTTTAATGGTATGAGCCAAACCAGCCTGAGAAAATGTCTCCAACAAAGTTAAAGACTGTGCCAAAAGAGGCTTTTTAGTTCCTCTTCACTTTCTGCCATAAGGGTGGTATCATCTGCATATCTGAGGTTATTGATATTTCTCCCAGCAATCTTGATTCCAGCTTGTGCTTCTTCCAGCCCAGCTTTTCTCATGATGTACTCTGCACATAAATTAAATAAGCAGGGTGACAATATACATCCTTGATGTACTCCTTTTCCTATTTGGAACCAGTCTGTTGTTCCATGTCCAGTTCTAACTGTTGCTTCCTGACCTGATTATTCCCTATTTTTTATTTTAATTTCAATTTGTTAAGTATAATTTATTTTCAATGTTAGTTTCATGTGTACAAAGTGAGTCTGTTATATACATACATATATTCATCTTTTTTTTCAGACTCTTTACCCATATAGATTATTACAGAATATTGAGCAGAGCTCCCTATGCAATACAAGTAGGTCCTTGTTGGTTATCTGTTTTACATATAATAGTGTATGTATGCTAAGCCCAACTACCTAGTAGTGTTTTTCTGGATCATATGATAACACTATGTTTATTTAATAGTTTTTTAAGGAATCTCCTTCCCTTGTAGCTCAGTCGGTAAAGGATCTGCCTGTAGTGCAGGAGACCAGGGTTCGATCCCTGGAAATGGCAACCCACTCCAGTATCCTTGCCTGGAAAATATCATGGACAGAGGAGCCCGGTGGGCTGCAGTCCATGGGGCTGCAAAGAGTCGGACACGACTGAACAACTAACACACTTCCACTGTTCTCCATAATGGTTGTACCGATTTATATTCCCACCAACATTGTAGGAGAGTTTCTCCACGCCTTCGCCAGCATTTGTTGTGTGTAGACTTCTTAAAATATTTATTTATTTGGCTGTGCCAAGTCTTAGTTGCAGCACATGGAATCTTTAGTTGCGGTATGGGGCATCTTCTAGTTATGTATAGACTTTTGGATGATAGCCGTTCTGACTGGTGTGAGATGATATCTCATTGTACTTTTGTTATGCATTTCTCTGATAATTAGTGAATTTGTGCATGTTTTCATGTGCATTTTGGGAAGATGGAATATTTTAAAATCATGAAGCACTTGGAAAAGTTTGTCACACCTTAAGTGCTATATGTTAGCTATTATTATTAATATTATTCAACAAATATTTATTACATGCCTAATATGTGTCAGGCAACTTTCTTAGGCATCATTGAGACTCAGGCCACAAACCTAAGGAATTTACAGTTAGAACTGTTGGGTCTCTGCTTCTTATTTTCATGGGTACCTAAGTTCTCTAAGAGAATGACTAATGAGAAGCCCAGTGGATAGTCGCCAAAGGAGATTCTGACGCTGATAGAGTCAACAATACCAGTGGGTTATGTTTTAAATTTGGAGAAATTCACATACCTTTATTTCAGACTTTTGGACGTTCATGTTAAAAGAAAAAACACTTTTATAAGAAATGAATCTGTGTCTAAATCTGTGTCTTTGATCAGTTAAGATGTTTAAAAAGTTTCAATTGTGTTTTGCTTTGGAGGGAGGACAAACTAATAACTAAAATATTGCGTTCAGATCAGATCAGATCAGTCATTCAGTCATGTCTGACTCTTTACAACCCCATGGACTGCAGCACGCCAGGCTTCCCTGTCCATCACCAACTCCCAGACCTTGCTCAAACTCATGTCCACTCAATATTGCATTACTGAATTAATACTACTCTTTAGTTCAGAGGAGATGATCTGGATACATAATCATTGAAGTCTGTCTTCTCCACATCAAGTATGCATAATCTATTAGTTACCCAGGAGTTCTTCTGCTAATAAGGGCTTCCCTGGTGGCTTAGAGGTTAAAGCGTCTGCCTCCAGTGCGGGAGACCCGGGTTCGATCCCTGGGTTGGGAAGATCCCCTGGAGAAGGAAACGGCAATCCACTCCAGTATTCCTGCCTGGAGAATCCCATGGACGGAGAAGCCTAGTAGGCTACCGTCCACGGGGTCGCAAAGAGTCGGACACGACTGAGCAACTTCACCTCACCTCACCTCTTCTGCTAGTAAACATATTTATAGAAATTAAATATAGCACACTCTGAAGTAGAATCTTATTAAAGGAAAATAAAAAGTTCTCAAGTTCCTTTCCATAAAATTGTAAAGACATTCATGAACCTTTTATTTATGATTGGAAATTTTAAACTTTGCCAGTATTCTATAATAGCACGATAGAGTTGAAGTTGGTGTACAACTGAGTAATTTTTGTAGTAATTTTTGTACATGTTGAGATGAAAATATTTTCAGTATATTGAATTATATTAACTGTAGTATTAAAATTCACCTGATCATTTTTCTTTTTTTTTAATGTGGCTACTACAAATTTTACAATTAAATATACTGCTCGTATTTATGACTCACTGATATTTCTATTCCTATTGGCTAACACTACTGTAGAAAGATTGATCTTTATGAAATTTGACCACCCACCTCCCTCATCTCTTCTGCATTTTGTTTTTAGGAATAAGGTTCAAATATTAAATGGCAATTCTTTGCTCAATCTGGATTTCACTTATCCCTTGATTGCCTTTATTACCGTGCTCACTGCCCCCATTTTGATTCTGTTCTCTACATTACCCTAGTTGTAGAATCAAGAAGTAATTGTTGAAACATTAACAACAACTTTCCAGACAATTTAGCTATGAGCATGTGTCAAGACTTTAGTATAATCTTGAAAAAAAAAAAAAAAAAACCCTCTGGTAGGCCAATTTAAAGGTTGCTTTTCTAGTAGAGAGACATTTATTAAAAAATGTAGGTTAGATTACAAAATACTTAAAGATTCCCAGCTTCTTAACTGTCAGGTGGATGGGTAAGTGGAGGATTTCCCAAATCAAATGTTAATCCCATAACTAATTAAGCAAATATTGAACACTACTAAACATTTATCACCATTCTAATTTATTCAAAGAAGATTATGGAGTTCATCAAGATGTAATATTTTGTCTGAGACCACGTTTAGAACAGCATTTCTTTTACTGTAATTGACTTCCTCTTACCCCAGTGCTGTGTGCTCGTTGTGTCCAACTCTTTGCGATCCCATGGACCATAGCCCACCAGGCTCCCCTGTCCATGAAATTCTCCAGGCAAGAATACTGGAGTGGGTTCTCTTACCCCAAGGGCCTTAAATATTCTCAAATGCCTTAGACAAGCCTTTCAGATCCCTCAGACAAGGTCAGACAAGACTCTGAATTATTTGCTTTTATATATAAAATCAAATTATACACATACACACACACACATATATATATATATACCTCTGGAGGAGGAAATGGCAGCCCACTGCAGTATTCTTGCCTGGAAAATTAAATTCCATGGACAGAGGAGCATGGCAGGCTACAGTCCATGGGCTTGCAAAGTCAGACATGACAGCACACACACACACACACACACACACACACACACATATATATGTGTTCTCACTTATGTTCAATTTTAGGGCCTAGAATATAGTGCACGCTCAATAAATATTTCCTAAATAAAAATATTTCTGAACATGGAGACAGCAGCTGAATGTAAGCTTATGTTAAATAAAAATATTTAATTTGAGAAGAGCCACTTTCACAGGTGGAGCTCCCCGAGAAGACAGATGAATGATGAGCGTGCCGCTTAGTGGTCACGGGAGGAGGACAGAAATCTGAGGGTTTGCATCCTCCAGTACAAAGTTCTGCCTCATGCTTGGAATTTTTCCCCCTTTAGATGTAATGTACTACATACTTTCAACCAAATTTTCTTTTTTCTTTCTGCTTTTCAAGTCCTTTGAAGATGGTTTAGTTATATAGTGCAATTTAAATATATGGATATTTTTAGAGGAAGAGATAAAATATACCAAGCAGTTGGAAATCTAATGCTCGAACCTAGAAGACAGGTGGAGCCTGAAAAGATCAAAACACTATGAATTTCACCTTGGGATAGTTCTCCCACAAGAAAGATCTTGACCAAATAGAGAAAACAGAAGAGAGAGTAAGCACTGTGGTGAACATCTTTATAGTTCATTGGCTTTAGATTGCAACTAACATATTTAAGCCTGTTTAATGGGACACTTATAAAGGAGGAGTATAATGTAAAACCATTGAATTCCAAGTCAGAAAATCTATATCCTAATCTCGTTTTGTGATTTTTTTTCCCTAGGAAAAATTACATACTCTATGGTCAGTGTTAATCTAGATTTTATACCCTATAGATGGCATCGGATAATGAAGTGCAGCCACAGTAAATGGAGTCACTCTGTACGTCATTTGTGATACAAATTGTGCATCTGTCAGTTCCTAGAGAACCATATTCACAAGACATAGTGGAAAGTCTAGAAGCCCAGTCATAGCCTACTTAAGAATGCCTGAGTGCTTACAGGTATCTTTGGTAATTGTGTTGAGTGTGGTTTGGTTCTGACTTGGTGTTCTGAATGGAGGCAGCCGAGTATAAGTTGGTTTTAGAGGATGATACTCAAGGTGGAAAAGCTGGACCAAATTCCCTACAGACCCTCTGAACGTGGGAGAATGATGGTGTGCCTAACGTCAGTGTCTCTTTGAGGGCGTGCTGTCTGGTCCCAGGCAAATGGCTCTCCTGGTAAGCTTGCCATCCCCAGGCCAGCCCTTACCCAGGGTACAGGGGCGTGCAGGGACGGGGCAGGCTCTTTAGCCAGTTGAGAGGCTAGAGACTCAGACAGTGTTGGGCAGTGCTGCCCAGAAACCTGGTACAAGTTGAACTTCTGAGGCCAAGAGTGAACCCAATGAGAGGCTGAAGTCAGGCTCATGGTGGCTGGAGTGAAATCTTGCAATTTTGGCCACTTCAGAGAGTCTTTGCCAATAGCAAAGGGGAAGGAAACTGACCTGGACTCTGCTTACTCATGAGACTTCATACTCTTTAGACAATTACAGCCCTTCGACTAGAAATATGACAGGAGCCTCACATACCATTTTAAACTGTCTAGTAGCATTATTACTAAAAGTAAAAAGAAACAGGTAAAATTAATTATAATAACATACATGCTTTCTTATCTCAACATATCAAAATATTGTTTCAACATAAAAGAAGCTGAAATATGTTTTAGTAAAATCTTTAACAGTTTGCATTTTCTCTCTTCTTCTGCACTGTCTGAAATCCACCCTATGTTGTGCACTCAGGGCACATCTCAATCTGGAGACTAAATATCCATCAGAAGAACTTCATCTGCACTCAGATTTCAAAAACTTAGTTAAGAAGATCCACTTAGGTAAGCTGTTCCAAACATAGTTAACATGAACTGAGTACCAGTTTTAAAGTTAAATTTCAGACAATTAACATTAAAGTTAAAAAGTGAGTTCCTGAATTGCTATACAGCCTGCAAGCAGACAGTGGACAGTGGCCACTCCTGAATAAGACGGCCCAACCTTAGCCTCAGCCAGCAGCCAGCTTCCTCAGATCGCAGTGTGTTCATTTCTTGTTTGGACATCTCATCTCATATAATATATACACATATGTACACATGTACATGCATACGTGTGTTTACATATAGTAATTATACAATAATTATATGTATATACTTACATATATTTACATCTTTACATATACGTATCTCCATATATTCACATATGTTTTCTAAATCCCAGGACAAAAATTGTCTAATCATCCTACACTTGGATAAAAAAAGGACCTCTCCTCAAAGAGAGACAAGAGTTCTTTTTCCACAGGAAAAAATTCTCTTCTCTAGATTAAAAAGAAGAAGAATGAGCAGGTAAAGACATTTTAAATAGCAAAATGACTCCCAGAGCTAGATCAGAACTTCAGTTCAAACCTGAAAATAATATTAACATATGTAAATATAAAAAGAATATTTTTAAGATTGGAGGTAGTAGAATAACAAACACACTAAAAATGGACAAACGTACTAACTAAGAGATATAAGAAACAGGTTAAAACAGTGCATTTCCTGATCTGTATAAAATATCCCTGGGGGCTAGATACCTACTGTTTTTGCCAATGTTCACTGTTTACCAAACATTCTAATTGTCTGCCTGGAATTTCCAGAAACCCCCAAACCTATAAAGGTATTTCTCTAATTTTTTTTTTTCTTTCTTTCTCTTATATATTAAAATTCAGTGACTATTTCTTTCCAAGATCTGAAACTTCATATTTCCTTGACTATACATTTTTTTAAAGATTTGCTACTAGAAATTTAGTCCATCTGCAGAAGCCACAGGGCTGACCATCGAGAGCATACTGTAAGACATCCCCCTGTTAATATAACCCAGTAAGTAATTAGCCTTTTTTAAAAATAGTATGCCCTTTAGCTGTTTGGTTTTTCAGTACCAACCAAGAGCTTTATTAGCTAGCTTGAAAAAAGGATGTCTTATAATTGGGCACACTCAGAAACTGGAAATGATTAATACCCCAAACACACTTTAGGGTTTAAGTAAAATGAATGGGTTATCAAATAAAATTATACTGGATACTAATGTTCTCTAAATTGCAAACTAGGAAAGAAAATTTCTATATGCCATTAGCAAAAAAACAGAAGTAGAGGAAAGTTTTCCAGTGAGCCAGCTGGCATATTAACTACACGAGAGCAATTCCGGCATGACTCCTTGCGGGACACCATGGATTTGCAGTATGCTCTGGAAATTTCCTTTTCACAGAATGATTTGCAGAAAATATCCAGGACCTCCAGAGAACTAGAAAGTAGATCGTGTGCAAACAAAGGAAAACATTTTACCAGCCAGGCAAATATTGATACCGCCGGAAGCCAGTTACTCTGTGACTATTAATTTCAAAGAAAGGTCAAGTTGCAAATCAAGTCTCAACATTACTAAGACAAAAATGGAATAGGAGTTTGAACATGTCATAGGAAAATACTGTAAACAATTTTAAACCATTACCATTTATTGTAAATAATTTTAAATTGTTATCATGTTAATTTGAAGAGAAAAAAAACCAAGATTTTGTGGCCAGACAATTGTAACTTCTAGCATATTATATTAACAATATCGTAGACATCTGTCAAGGGGGTAGCGGAAACAAATTTTTAGAAGGTATAAGAAAATATTTATTAAGTAACTTTGTATTTCTCTTCATATAGAACAAGGGACCCAAACTGAAAAAAAGTAGCATACCAGAATCAACACCACTTACTGTTCAAAGGGAAGAGTTTAATGGATGTCCTATTTAATATGTCTGGAACACTAATTGGAAAATTCCAAAAGAAACAACAGGGATACTGTGACTATTATGTTTTACATAGGCCTTAGCACTTCTAAACAGGTGTTAAAAGTCATCTGTAGCCCCTACAGATAAGACGCTTGCTTTACCTATTGAACGCCCATTATCTGATGGCTCTGTTGAGTATGCAGATGGCTGATTTTAAAGACATAATAAGTGCTAATGAAAGGATAGCATTTCTCCTCTCCTCACATTTTGGCCTTAGGCCACAGGGAATAGAAATTTCACCTGGAAAGAGCTGCTGAGGGACTCTCTCTCCAGCCCCACCCCCCAAGGTAAGGGCCTTATACAAACAGTGTCCTGGCATTCTGGAAAGGAGGCTTAGGGTGATGGGGGTGAGTCAGGGTCTGAAGAAGGTGTGTGTAAAATTCATGTGGAAAAATGATTAGCCAGGGCTCCCTCAGGTTTACCCCCCAGAGCTCTAACCTGCTCTTAAAAGCTCTACCCCTGATTTGAACGTGCCCAAATGGGGAGTACTTGTGTGAATGGTAATACACACAGCTGTCACATTTATCTGCCAAGGAGGGCAGAAGGCTCTCAGATCTGCTTGTGTGCAGATCCAGCTCACCAGCATTTATGTGTAGGCACCCCTGGGCAGGGTCTCTGTAAGCACTGGGAGGAGATTTTGGGGAGGATGTTGAAGTTCCCCAACATCTCCACTTGCAATTGAATGGGTCCAACTGTCTTCTGTCTTCAAATTGTTATTTATCTGTGTGTTGGTGAACAGCAGTAGTTAGGAAATGTTGATAGCATCTTTAATAGAATCCATATGTGCCCACTTCTAACTATAAGAGAAAGATTGAATAAGAAAAGGAAGATAGTAAGGAACTTGAAGCCAGCCAGCTATCATGTCTTTTTAGTTGCCTTTGTTCTTAGAATTCTGTTAATGATATAGTCCCTTAAACATAACAGATATTCAATTAAAGATGCTGAATAGATAAGTAGAATCTTGTAAGGGCCGCAAGAAAAGATATTTACTAATTAATCATTTGTATATTTAAAAACTACTTTAGCCAAAGCATGCTATTATTGGGAACATGCAGTGAGCATAAATATACTTCCAGGGCCACTTGGAATAATCTTCCAAAATTTGTTTACACAAAAGAAACTACCTCACATGGAATTTCTGAACTTACCTGTATGTACTGTTTGCTATTCAAGCTAAAGACCATTTGGGAATGCAAATTTTGTTGCCACTTGTCTTAAAGATATGCCCAAAATCAAGAATAAATGAAGCACATCTGTGGTGCATTCAGTAAGAGTTTTAAGAAAATAATCATTCTCAGTTTGTTTTTAGGAAAAAAGTAACAGAAATTTTCCTTCTTCTTGATTTACCTCAATGATCTCAAAGTAACAAATGCAGAAAACATCCACAAAGCTGATAAATCAATGTACTTATGTACTTCATCACCTTATGCTTTCACCCATTATCCAAAATGTGGATAATTTTTATTTGCATTTCAAATCAAAACATTTTTTAAGGGTGCTTTTAAGTGAGGACCATAAGAAGTACATTGAGTAGTGTGTTACCTTGGAAGATGGAAAAATGCTTCCACCTGAATTCATTCACCTCATTTATAACATGCATGCGTGCCAAGTTGCTTTAGTTGTGTCCAACTCTTCATGACCCTAGGGAGTGTAGCCCACCAGGTCCTCTGTTCATGGAATTCTCCAGGCAAGAATGCTAAAGTAGGTTGCCGTGCCCTTCTCAAGGGGATCTTCCCGACCCAGGGATCAAACCTGTGTCTCTTATGTCTCCTGCATTGCAAGGGAGGCTCTTTATTACCAGTGCCACCTGGAAGCCCTAGTTAAAACCAAGCTGCCAACTCATACTTCCTTGACTGATTTGTGCTAAGTGACCTACCAACAACTTTAAAATTTTTAATTGCTTACTGTATTAAGTTTTCTGTTCCTGGATAACAAATAATCACATTGTTAGTGACCTAAAGTCACATTGTTGTAGCCACACATTCTCGGAAACAAACTCACTCAGATGCAGTTTATTACACCGGCGGCCCCAAGGCAGAGTCTCCTCTTAGCCAAGGACCCCGACCAGTTTTTGTGAAAACTTTATATACCCTAAGTGTACTTGCTCAAACCCATCTCCCCAAATTCCTTGAAACTAGTCTGGACAAGGTGAAAGAGAGATACGATCAAAGTTAACCCATGATTCGTGTGTCACAAGACTAGATAAACAGTGGATATTTATCAATAGGCCTGTGGTCATATCCTGATAAACATAATGCAATTTACCACTTTGTTCTGTTACAGAAATAATTAGCATATTCTTTTAGGCAACAAGAGTCCAAGTCCAAGTCCTGAGGCTCTTTTATCTGGGAGTCTGGTTTTCCGTTGGTATGCCCTTTCTATAGACATCAGGCACCAAGTTCAGAGTCCGTTGGGAGGGTGACCATACGTGCAGCCCAGTGTTCGCAGCCTGGCCTAAGATGGAGTCCGGCTCTATCTGTTTCCTCCTTCAGCATCTGTTTATTGTCTCAGAGTCTGTGAGTCAGAAGTCAGACTGGGCTCAGTTGCATTCTCTGCTCAGGGTCTCACAAGACCAAGATGAAAGTGTTGACTAAGATGAGCTCTTCCTGGAAAGATCCGAGGAAGAATTTGCATCTAAGCCCATTCCGGTTATTGGCTGAATTCAGTTCCTTGTGGCTGTGGGACTGAATTAGCTCCTTTTCTCTGCTGGGACCACTCTCAGCTTCTGCAGGCTTACTGGATCTTGTTCACGGCCTTCTGTATTATAGCACCCAAGCCAGCAGACACCTATCGTATCTACCTTCCTCCTGCTTTCCCCCTCTGATGCTGTGTCATTGATTAGATCAACTTAGATAATCAACCTTTGCCCCATAACATGAAAGTCATGGAACAAATACCTCGTCATATTAACAGATCCCACTTACATTCAAAAGGGATAGGATGAGACACGGAAGGTCATACTTAGAATTACACCTACCACTTACTACTTACCTACTACTACTTACAACTATTACTACCACCTACTTGCCAACATTTAAACATCAGGGTATTTCATATAGACATCCAGAAGTATGGTTTCTCTCAAAATGAGAATGTCCAGCAAATTTGGACCTCGTTCCGTCACTATAATTGGCTAGCCTTGACAAACGACAGCCTCTTTCAGAAGAGCATTCCCTTGTCCCTGCTCATGTACATCCACCCACTTTCACTCTACGTATCTGTTTTCAACAACTGCCTTACAGAGCAAGCAATACTGCGATACAGCCTTCCTAACAGAGTATATGTTGATACATCTTCAAGCTTAGATTTATCCAGGAAACTCATCTCAATGATGTCTGCACTTTGAAGATAACAAGATAATCTCAAGCTGGCACTGATGTCCCTTTGCCTCTCAAGACTGATTCCTGTAATAACATTTGAATAAACTTAGTAATTCTGAGCATGCACCATGTTTTGATCTGGTAAGTGAATAATAGTGCACAAATTAAATGCTACCACTGAGTTAATCCATGCAAAGGACACAAATGTACTCTCAGTGGACAAATGTATTCCCGTGTAATCATGCCAGCAGCAGAAAATGGAATCTGTCATAAAAAATAAATCATCCAAGAGTCAGACCATGTTCACACAGCTCGGGACTAAATTTCATTTTCCTTGTTCTTCAGCTGAGAGTCTAAATAAACACGTATAATATAGTCTGAAAGATCGCATTGTTCATCACAGTTGGATTCTACAGCCTCAGAATTCAGAGGTCTGAAACCGTGGCAGTTGGGAGACCCGCTGCTTCCCGTGCGCTGGCTTCTCTGCGATCTTCCCCTCTTTCATTAGGCTTTCTGGTTTCAGAAAGCACAGACGTGCAGGAAGGTGATGCAGAGCCTGCTGGCGCATGCTTTGGGTGACTGGGGGAGGAGAGTCTGAGGTGATAGGGTTGAAGTGATGGAGTTAGCTAAAGGTTGTTGGCTAAATTGTGAAGGTGCTACTTGTCAGGATAAGACATTTAGAAATTATCCTTTGGCATCCAGGGGATCTCATTTAGGATAACAAAAGAGTACCATGGCTAGAAGTCAGCCTTTGGAGCTAGACTATCTAGATTCAAATCCCACTTCTGCCACTTCCTAGCTGTATGACTTGGGGGTTAATTATTTTTAGGTATCTGCATCCTCAGTCACTCAGTCATGTCCAACTCTTTGTAACCTCCATGGACTGAAGCCTGCCAGGCTCTTCTGTCCAGGGAATTTTCTAGCAAGAATACTGAAGTCGGTTGCCATGTTCTTTATCCTCAAGGGGATCTTCCCAACCCAGGGATCAAACCCATCTCTCTTGTGTCTCCTGCACTGGCAGGTGGATGCTTTATGACTGAGCCACCTGGGAGGTACTCTGTCTTAAAATTTTGATGTAAAAATGGAGATAATAATGGCGATGTATTAATATATTTAGCACAGTTCCTGATACAGAGTAACAATGCAGGATATGTTAGCCATCACTCTTACTTTAACAATCCATGTTGAGACTAACAGTGAGGTTAAGAAAAGAAATAAGAAACCCCAAGTAAAACTTGTGGGAAGATAACAAACACAATTTTTATCCCTTTAAATATGTATATTAGATTCCTCTGGGTTGCCAGGGAGAGGCACACTTGAATTGCCTCAGTTAATTAGGCTTTATTTTAAAACTATTTTGCTTCTTTCTGCCTCAGGTCTAATGTTTATGCAAGGCTTACTGCCATATAGCTCTTCATCTCTTTGCTTCTGTTCTCTCTACTAACTTATTTTCCTGCTAAGTGTTTCATATTTAAATTTAAAAAAAAGGGCGTGCGTGGTTTTTCCAATCACCATGAAGTGTGGCTGTCTCAGCTGTGCCTAGCCTGGCAGAGAAAACGTTGATAAACTTGTGTCTCACCTACTGCATGGTAGGTTACTACGCCTACTCCAAGGTAGGTTGCAGATAAATTACTGTTTTGCTGTCTCTTCTGCTTTTAAGGTCTTTAGTGCTTTGGGTTGTGGTGTTGAGTCTGTGAGAGAAAGGAAGCAACAACCACTTTACTGAGCAAACTTTTCAACAATAATGAAAGAATAGCTAATATACTCAGGGGATACTGACTCAAATAAAGGCTCTTGTGAAAGCAACATATTGTAGGTGGAGTGGGAGAAGGGGAGAAAGCAAGGCATAGAAGGGCATAGAGGATGGAAAAGCTGTGTCAGAATGAGAGGCTTGGGAGTGTTCTGTGATATTAGAGAATAGAAACAGACTGGGGATTTTAGTAAGAATTCTTATTGACTATGTACATGGATCCTCTATTTTGTTCTTTGAGAGATTAGGCAAAAGTTGGAAACATCACTTGAACTGTGCTTCCTTGATGCTGAAATTCCCTAGCCTAACCATGTGGGACACAGTTGAAATAAGTATATACAGGACCAGCAAAGAGGAGGTTGGGATCACTCTGAGACCCTTGGAAGGGCAGTTTAATTGGTTATTCAATACAACAGTGAATTCTGGGATTCCAAATGCCACATTGATTCTAGTACCTTCTTTGTAAACATGAGTCTAATTATTTGACTTATAAATATAGACATAAAGTTATGGGCATAAGTCTATATACTTGACTTATAAATAGGACTTCTTTTAAAAAATACCAAATTATAATATAGCATTTAGGAACTAACACGTTTTTTAAATACCTTTGAAATCAACAAAAATTGAGCTAGATACTTGCATTTGGTTTCTAAATGTACTCCCAAGAGATCATGTGTTCAAATGTATGGTTGCTCTAGGCAGTAGAGAGCTGTGATTAAAACATCTGGTCCAGGCAAAGATTGAAACTGTTGGGAAAAAACGCACACCGTGAGTGCTTTATTTGAGGCAAGGTGAGGACTGCAGCCTGTGAGACACCATCTCGGCTCTGAAAGAGTGCTCAGAGGAGGCAAGAGGGGAGCTAGGCTATATAGGGATTTTGCAACAAAGGGAATAGTCCAGAACATCAAAAGATTACTGTTAATTAAAGAAAACCAGATACTCCAGTTTAAGGAGTTTGGCACTTTTTTTACGTATGGGAAGCTGCCAGAGTCTGGACTCCCTGAAATCATCCCTCTGATGTACACCGCAGCTCTCTGCGGTCAGGATTTTGTATTCGCACATTCCGAGTTTTTTCAGGGCTCAGAGTAGGGAGGGGCTGCTGTCTGAGGGCTGCTCGAGGACAGTTATTCTTCTCTTTCCTCAGTTTCCTCAGGGCTACTGGCTCACATTGCAAGGCTGCAGTTGCTGATCACTGTGACATCCTTGTTTTCTGATATGGCAGGAACTATTTCCATTTCTCAAAACAAATTCAAATGTAGGCTTTTCCACTTATTAGTTCCATTGCTTTAAATAAGTTGTCTATAGCGGATTTAAATTATGCATACAGATTCTTTGATACTTTTCCCTTCAAGAGTTGGACCCCACTTCCCTTCTAGTTGAGCTTCTACTGAATGTGGTGGCTTGCTTTAACAAATAGATTAAAGAGAAAGAGAGGAATTTGGATTTAGTCACAGAAAGCACTTCAGCCTCCTCTCTTGGACTGCATACTCTAGAGAAATCCAGCTGTCATGAGTGAGAATACAGAGAGCAGCCCTAGGAAGAGGCCCACTGGCTGTGAAACAAGGCTTTCTGCCAACAACCTGTGAGTGAGCTATTTTAGAGTTAATCCTTCACTCAGCTGAGCTTCCAGATGCCTGCAGCCCCCCACAAACATAACTACAGCTCCACGAAGCCTTGAACCAGAACCACCCAGCTAAGCTGCCCCCCAATTCCTGGTCCATGGAAACTATGAACAGAAAGAGTGCTTGTTAAGTTACTAAATTCTGTGGGTACGTGCCAAGTCACTCCAGTCATGTCTCACTCCACGCGCCCCTATGGACTGTAGCCCTCCAGGCTCCTCTGTCCATGGGATTCTCCAGGCAAGAATATTGGAGTGTGTTGCTGTGCTCTCCTCCAGGGGAATCTTCCTGACCCAGGGATCAAATCTGCGTCTCTTAAGTCCCCTGAACTGGCAAGTGAGTTCTCTACCATTAGTGCCACCTGGGAAGACCCCAAATTCTGTGGGTGATTTTTGTTATATAAGAAGTTGTTTCGGTAATATTTGGAAACCCAGCATTTGACAGAGGTTCAAAAAAAGTACTGTTCTCCTGGACATTACAGTAGCTGCTAGCCAGATGTGACTATTTAAATTTGAATTAGTTAAAATTAAATAAAATTTAATATTCGATTGACCAATCACATTAGCTACATTTCAAGTAACCCTATAGCCACTTGGGACTGTTGTACTGGGTAGAGCAGATATAGAACATCTTCATTACTGCAGAAAGTTCAAATGGTGTTTCTCTAGAGCAATGAGGCTCAAATTGGAACCTGCAAAGACTTAGGAAAATAGGGATACATTTTGTGATATTTATTTGGATTTAAATATTTGATATATTTGGCATGATGATTATTTTTTCAAAAACCACACCCACATTCTGGATCATTTGGAAAACTATCTTAAAACCAAATATTGCTAACTGATTTCTGTTCATGATTTAAGACCTTGAATTTGGATATTTATAGTGGAGTTCCAACCAAGCAGTGCCACTTAAGAGACTGAAGGCTGTTGATTAAAGAACAAAGTCTCTGCGTAAGCAGTGGGCACTTGAGATGAATGTTGTATCAGCTTATAGTGTCAAACATACTGACTGAAAGTCTAGTCATGGGAAAATCGGTTTTTCAACATAACACGTTGAGCAGTCAGTGATATACTTTAAGCAAAACAGCATTCTCTACATACGAAATTTATCTTCTTCATTTAACTGTTATTGATTATTATAATTTTGTTTGCATTTATAATTACCTTTGACCTTGTAAAGAGATAGTGGCTATACATGCAAATACATTTATGCTTATCCATGATTGTCATATAAAAATTATTATGATATTACCAAGATTCCATGATATTTTCCTCCTTTAAAAGTCTACCTGCGTGACTGAGATTTGAGAAGCAAAAATCCTGAGAGAGAGTTCACTCATCTCAATTTGCAGCTCCTAATTTCTGTGTATTCAAGTTTAAATTCTTGAGCAAAAGATCCTGACTGGCCCAGCTTGAATCATGTATCCTTGGTTGTCCAGCAAGCTATGATTAGAATGACAGGATCTCCCCAGATAAATATTTCTTTCAAGCCAACTCATTTTAATTGGAGTACTTTACAAAGAAGAAAAGCTAGGGAGATACCCCCAAGTTACCATCTACAATGCTATTAGAGATGAACATCATGCCTGAAAAAAAAGTCTAGTTTTCCTTTCAGTTAAGAGACTTACCTTTCACCTGACTTCACAGAAAAGAATTCCTTAGTCTGAATTACCCAGCTGGGGGTACCTTTTTGTGCACAGTACCAAGCCCAGGAGGGAGGTATTTTTAAATAGGGAACCTCTCCTTGCACTTCACAGCATATCCAGTAGGTGGCCATGCCTATACTTTTGCAAATGCCCGTGAATACAAGTGCTTCTTTGATGATGCATTTCATTAGCTCTGTGAGACATCTAACTGCTTGCAGAGAATAGAGAGAGAAAGGCTTTGATGAATGCAATAGAATTATATTAGGGTATCGGCATACCTTTTGTTATGTTGATTGTGTCCTGGTTTTTATTCGAACTGGGTGAAAAATGAAAAGTGCTGAATTTCTCCCTCAGCTTTGTCCATGCAGTTCTTTCCAACAGTTCACAGAACTAGGTCAGTCCTTGCTGGGTAAAACAGGCTGGCCTTGGGGCATGCTGTTATCTCTAGTCCTTTTTTCCTGTGCTGGACCGTGGCCTTGAGAAATGCTTTCTGTTATTGATGGGGAAACCAAACTGCCTTTGCTGCTGCTGCTAAGTCGCTTCAGTCGTGTCTGACTCTGTGCGACCCTATAGACAGCAGCCCACCAGGCTCCCCGTCCCTGGGATCCTCCAGGCAAGAACACTGGAGTGGGTTGCCATTTCCTCCTCCAATGCATGAAAGTGAAAAGTAAAAGTGAAGTCACTCAGTCATGTCCGACTCTCAGCGACCCCATGGACTGCAGCCTACCAGGCTCCTCCATCCATGGGATTTTCCAGGCAAGAGTACTGGAGTGGGGTGCCATCGCCTTCTCCGAAACTGCCTTTAGTAAATACCAATGTCACTGTCACTGCTCTTGCTTCCTCTTTGCCTCCTCTCCTCCCCCAAATCCACTTGAAAAAGTCTTCCATCGTCGTCTTCTGCTCTGCTTTTTCACTGCCCCAGGTTCCTATATTCTCCATCCTTGCTTAGTTTATTTCTCTTTCTTTAATTACACTTAAACTGACATCTATTTTTCATTTGGCCTTCTGAGAAGTCTCACCAGGCTTTTCCTCGCAAAGGTTTTGCAATTAGCTTTTTTATTAAGTGTTTCTGACTTCCCATTGGTGACATCCATTCAGATGGTAATGTTATCTTTGTGATGTGTTTATTCGAAGAGGGAACAGGGCCTGCTTTCATAGGTCTGAAAGCAGGAAGTTCCCATTTTCTCACAAAATTATCTCTTGAAATTCAAAGAATAAATCAGGGCTCCTTGAAATGTGTCATATTTCCCATAAGAACAATTTTATGACTGGGGAATTCACATCGGTGATAACAGACATTTAGTTATATAAAATATGTGTGCATCACATTCAAGTTCTAAGCAATTCTATAGGAGTTAGAGCAAATATACCTGATTCTTTAGGGACCCCTGGCCCCAGTAAGAAATGAAGTGAAATAAAATCTTGTGAGTACTTAGTCTCTCAATTGTGTCCAACTCTTTGCAACCCCATGGACTACAGCCCACCAGGCTCCTCTGTCCATGGGGATTCCCCAGGCCAGAATACTGGAGTGGGTTGCCATGCCCTCCTCCAGGGGATCTTCCCAACCTAGGGACCAAACCCAGGTCTCCCGCATTGCAGGCAGACTCTTTACCAACTGCCACCAGGACTGTGCCTTATAAGGTATTAGCGCTCTGATTTCAGTTTTTTAAATAATATGATTTTGGATGTGTGTCTCAACACTCACAACTAGAATAGCAACAGTGGATTGGGTTCAGCTACTTAGCCTAATGCCTTCTACCTCCATAATAATCTAAAATGGTAAAGTTATGTGGAAGTGCTCTAAATAGGCACAATTGAATCACGCTTGTTTCTAGTACAAAGATGTCTCATCAGTTCAGTTCAGTCGCTCAGTCGTGTCCGACTCTTTGCGACCCCATGAATCGCAACACGCCAGGCCTCCCTGTTCATCACCATCTCTCGGAGTTCACTCAGACTCACATACATTGAGTCAGTGATGCCATCCAGCCATCTCATCCTCGGTCGTCCCCTTCTCCTCCTGCCCCCAATCCCTCCCAGCATCAGAGTCTTTTCCAATGAGTCAACTCTTCGCATGAGGTGGCCAAAGTACTGGAGTTTCAGCTTTAGCATCATTCCTTCCAAAGAAATCCCAGGGTTGATCTCCTTCAGAATGGACTGGTTGGATCTCCTTGCAGTCCAAGGGACTCTCAAGAGTCTTCTCCAACACCACACTTCAAAAGCATCAATTCTTCGGCGATCAGCCTTCTTCACAGTCCAACTCTCACATCCATACATGACCACAGGAAAAACCATAGCCTTGACTAGACGGACCTTAGTCGGCAAAGTAATGTCTCTGCTTTTGAAAATGCTATCTAGGTTGGACATAACTTTTCTTCCAAGGAGTAAGCGTCTTCTAATTTCATGGCTGCAGTCACCATCAGCAGTGATTTTGGAGCCCAAAAAAATAAAGTCTGGCACTGTTTCCACTGTTTCCCCATCTATTTCCCATGAGGTGATGGGACCAGATGCCATGATCTCATATACCATAAAATATTGTCAACAGCCAAACTCTGCACATGGAGTGAAAAAAGTGGAAAGATGAGTTTATTGCAAAGCTTCAGCCTGCAAGCTGAGAAATTCAAGGCTATAGGAACAGCTCTGAGTTGCTCACAGATAGGAGTTTTTATGGGATACACGTGGAACTTTTTTAGCTGACTGGTTGCCTCAAGCTCTCCATCCTCATTGGGATGCAGATAGCTGAGTCAGGACAGTAAGGAAATCCAGAGATAAGGTACACAGACTTGGCATTTGGGGACCGGCTTGCATCCTCTGTGGACTTCTGAGAAGTTCTGTAAATTCCTGAAACTTATGTCAGGTAAACTTAAGTTTCACTTTCTTTAAGGCACCTGCATTGGACAACTTAGGTAAAGTTATGTTTCCTTCTCTTTAAGGCACCTGCATTGCCAACTCCATTTTGTCCCAGACTTAAGTGACTAGTTCAACAACATTAAATAAAATGTGTAGAACTGGGTCACTGGGGATGAAGGATCTACTGGAATTTGATATTGCTTTTAAAAAAAATTCAACTGAGACAATTTAAGGATCTATTTGGCTTTGTTCAATGATTTGTAAATTGGACAGCATGCAATCTGACAGACAGAAAGGAGCTCTGAGGAGCCATTCAAAATGAAAAACTTTTACAGGCAGAAGGACACAGGAATAAGAAAGCTATACCAAAAGAAAAATCAGGTCGGTTATTGCAAGGTCCTGTACCTTTAGGGCAGAGGTCCTCCAACCATTTTGGCACCAGGGACCAATTTCATGGAAGATAATTTTTCGACGGGACAGGGTGTGCGGTGGGAGGGGGATGGGTTTAGTTGCGCCTGCTGCTCATCTCCTGCTGTGTGGCTTGGTTCCGAACCAGGGGAGGTGGGGTGGCTGGAGAACCCTGCTTTACGGAATAGCAGGGGGTCTATCCAACAGCTTACCTAACTAATGCTGATCAGGTGATTCCTAATTGACTGGTTTAACATTCCATTTCTGACAGAACAGAAACTCTAAGTCAAGTCTCAGTTTGGCAGTTTGGTGACATCAGCCTTAGCATAAACAACTCTATTTTTTGCCTGTTGTCTTTTTTTTTTTTTTTGACAGTATGCTTGCAAAAATAAACATCAATTAAAATCACCTAATAGTATCCTTATTGATATCTTAGGTTACAGAAGATTTATTTTAAAGGGCCATATCTTTTAGAATGTTGACTGCTTTTAAATAAACGATCCAAAAGAGTTTGTACAGATAAGGTCACCATAGTTAATGTTCAGAGTCCTTTTATTAACCTTTTAGTGGCATTCACATCTGTGGTCGTGATTTTCAAAACGATATCTGAAAGGCTAGGTATATCAGTAAAGTATTTTAATAGTTAATGTGACTTCTAAGAATGCCTTTTGGCAATGAATATACTTCTACATTTTGTAGTTAAATTGACAATCAGTTTATTAGAGTTCCAAATTTAAAAAATCATGTTTTCCTTAGGTCTTTAAGCTATTTTTCACAAAACTTATCTTGTCATTTATGCATCTAATAAATTCTACTGGAGAACCAACAGTCACCTTTACTCCCTTACTTATTCTTTAATTAAATTTGATTTGCTCAAGTCTAATGGTTTAAGCTCTCAGATAATCAGTTCCTTGAGCAATAGTGTTAATTAAATCCCCTTAAATATTTTAAACAGAATTTATGATTTTAATATCTTCAGGTTTTAAGCACTGAACTGACAAAATCTTGAATTGAAAGTGTCAGTGGCTCAGTCATGTCCGACTCTTTGTTACACCATGGACTTTAGCCCACCAGTCTCCTCTGTCCATGGAACTCTCCAGGCAAGAATACTGGAGTGGGCTAGCATGCCCTTTTCCAGGGATCCTCTGGATCCAGGGATCGAACCCAGGTCTCCTGCATTGCTGGCAGATTCTTTTTTTTGCCAAAATGCTCCTTGCCCTAGTTTGAAACCTATTTATTTATTTTTCAGTTGATTAATTTCATAAACATATAGTGCTTACTTTCTTTCAAACTGCTCTGCCCCATAGTCAAGCAGATGTTTTAAATTCCAAGGTTGATGAGTAAACAATCCACTCTTCTCCCTTGGGGGAGGGATTGGAACAGGGAGTCATCTACGGAAGCACTAAGATGAGATGGTGAGATCAAGAGAAAAATGTGCCCTCTATTACCCAGCTGACGTACACTCACACACTCAAAACCTCCAGTCTTGAAATTCTGTTACTCCTCAGGTTTAACCATTAAAATTATGCTCAAACAGTGCCCCGAATCTCTGCATCAGAGGTCGTCAGCATGTGACTTGTCCAAGTAAAACTGTACCTAATGTTACAGGAGAGGACAACTTTATTCAAGCCCGTTAGAGTAGGAATCAAGACTGTTACAGGAAGAGAGAGAAGGAACTAAATTTCACTGATACAAAAAGTGATAAAACTGTGATGAGCCAGGGGTAAGTACAGGAGGATTTTTGGTGAGGTTCATTTATGAGATTAAGCCATCTGAGGTTGCTAATTGGTTCTGATCATGAAGGTAGGCTCTGATGCTGTCACAGAGACTGGGAGATTGAGGCTCCACCTTTCTTTAAAAAAAAGTTATTAAAGTAGAGCTGACTTGCAATCTTGTGGTAAGTTGCGCTGTATAGCAAAGTGATTCAGTTATATGTATATACTTATATATATATACACACACACACATATATATGGGCTTCCCTGATGGCTCAGCTGGTAAAGAATCTGCCGCAATGTGGGAGACTTGGGTTTGATCCCTGGGTTGGGAAGATACCCTGGAGAAGGGAAGGCTACCCACTCCAATATTCTGGCCTGGAGCATTCCATGGACTGTATAGTTCATGGGGTCAGAAAAAAAAGAGTCGGACATGACTGAGCAACTTCCATATATATATATATATATGCATATATGCCTTCTTTTTGCTATTCTTTTCCATTATGGCTTATCACAGGGCACTGAATAAAGCCCCTGTGCTGCACACAGGATCTTGCTATTTGTCCATTCTGTTCATATAGCCTGCATCTGCTAACCCCAGCCTCCCACTCCCAGCCCTCTCCCCCACTCCACCTTGGCAACCCCAAACCTGCTTTTTGTATCTGTGAGTCTGTTTCAGTTTTGTGGATGAGTTCATATCTGTCACATTTCAGATTCCACATATAAGTGATAAGATATTCGTCTTTCTCTTTCTGACTTACGTCACTTCATACTTTAATATAATGATTATATTAAGTTAATCCATCCATGTTGCGGCAGATGGCATTATCTCATTTTTTATGGCTCAATAGTATTCCATTGTGTCTATATACCATATCTTCTTTATCCATCTGTTGATGGACATTTAGGTTATTTCTATGTCTTAGCTACTGTAAATAGTGCTGCTATGAAAACAGGGGCATATGTAGGTTTTCAAATTATAGTTTTGTCCAGATATATGTTCAGGAGTAGAACTGCCGGATCCTGTTAGCCTCCATTAACCTCCATTAGTAGAACTGCCGGATCCTATTAGCCACTGTTTTCCATAGTGGCTGTACCAGTTTAGATTTCCGCCAACAGTATAAGAGAATTCCCTTTTTTCCACACCCTCTCCAGCATTTGTTATTTGTAGACTTTTTAATGATGGCCATTCTGACTGGTATGAGGTGATTTGCATTTCTATAATAATGATGTTGAATATCTTTTCATGTGAGACTCCATCTTTCTTGATTATTTCATTTCAAAGGAATGAGTCTCTATAGATACCTGAGGGCGGGGGCGGGGGGGGGGGGGGGAATCCGGTTTGTAGAAGACTTACATCTCCAAGTGCCAGAGAAAGGATAAAGTAAATGCCCCAAGAAAGGCAATATAATAAGCCAATAGTTAAGAAGAAAGCTGTTTCAAATTTACTTAAGCTGAGGGGTTAGACCTCATATGAGTAGTGACAGCTTTCACTGAGAAACCTCAGAAGTGGTTAAAAATAGTCACCTTCTAAATCAAATCTCAGTTACTCTGTACCCAAGGAGAAAATATTAGGAAGAGACAGCTATTCTTTGTCCAGGCTAATATTTAGGGGTGTCTAAGAGCTATTTGTATAATAGAGCACCTTGGATCTATTCTAATCTCTAATGCAGTAAAAATTCCCATTACCTCCTCTGCTTCTTCCTCCCATATCTTAAATGCCACTTCATCCTCTTCTAGGAGGTGCTTAAATAAGGTAATAAGAACAGAAATGTATATGGATACTTGATATTGAGCTTATAAAGGGCAGAGTTTCGTTTCTTTTTTTGTATTCATTTATGTACTTCTTTTTGGCTATGCTGTGTCTTTGTTCCAACATGCAGACCCTCTAGTTGTGGTTCCCAGGCTTAGTTGCTCCAGAGCAAGTAGGATTTTGATTCCCCAACCAGGGATCAAATATTTGTCCCCTGCGTTGAAAGGCAGATTCTTGACCACTGGACCACCAGCGAGGTTCCTAGAAATTTATTTCTTGATTGGCACATAGTGTTATAAATTAACTTCCTAAAATGTGTGTTCTGAAGAAGAGACAAATTCACACTAAGGAAAATTCATACCTGGAGAGTTTAATCTTTTTGAAAAAAAATTTTCTCCAATCATCTTCTTCATGATATTCTGAGCTTTTGTACCAACCTGCAATTTAATTTTTCAGTTCTTAGAATACAGCTAAAGCTTCTGAGGGCAGAGTTACTAGTCTGGTTTAATAAAAGCAATGAGCCTTGTACAGAAGGTGAGAAGAGGTGGACTCTATTCATAAGGGAGGAAATTAAATTTTCAAATTTTGATTGATTCTGGAATCCACACTTTTGGGGGCTGATAAGTTGATAATATACTTTACCTGAAGGAAAGCTGAATTTAATAAAGTGCAAATGTGAGTATGTGCTAATTGAAAAAAGTTAGAAAGTGTTAGAAAATCAATTCATTTTGTAAGTACAGTGATAAAGAAGGTACTGCAAGGGGATTTTTGTAACTATAATGAATTAAAGCATTCATCTTGCAAACTTGATAAACAGCAATAGGCACTTTAGAAGGTGAAAATAATTAGTTCCTCAGCTCCCATGTGAGCCCAAATCATTGTTACAATTATATTTATTTATTACTGCAAAATGACTTTTTATTTTAATGCAACACAGACTTCGAAGCCTATAATCACATCATTTTTTTCCTAATAAGTTTTGTTTGTGTTTATTGCAAGAATGAATTCCCGTTTCTCATGTAATTGACCTTTTATCACTCTCTCCTTAAGAAGACACAGTAGCACTGAGTTATCTGCTTGTAGACAAGACGGTTTAGAATCAACCACTCCTCTCCCTAGCCCCTCTCTAATACATTATCTAAATGTCACTCTGTGATTTTATTTGATTTTTTTTAGAATAAACATAAGCTCTTGTCACTCCCTTTTTAAAAACCTTCCAATGGCCCACAATTACCCAGCATAAAATTATCATAAGACAACTTATGATAACTAACTGCAAATCACCCTAAACTATTTGTCCCCACCTTGGACTTTGCTTAGCAGGCGATGACCTCCTGAACTACTTGTGTGCATGTCCAGGCATGTCCAGCTGTTTGCAACTCCATGGACTGCAGCCCACCAGACTCCTGTCCATGGAATTTTCCAGGCAAGAATACTGAAGTGTGTTGACATTTCCTACTCCAGGGGATCTCCCCAACCCAGGGATCAAGCAAACACTCGTCTCCTGTGTCCTGCGTTGACAGGCAGATTGTTTACCACAGTGCCACCTGGGTAGCCCCGAATGAACTCTTACGTGCCCTTAAATATGTTGTCTATCTGTTACCAAACATAAGTTCGTACACCTGGTGTGTGTTGTGCCGCCAAATAAACTAAAATGGCAGAGTTAGGAGCAGAGTTTCATTGCAGGGCTAAGCAAGGTGAGTGGGTAGCTCATGCTCAAAATCCCTGAATTCCTTGATGGTTTTCTGGGAGATTTTATAGGCAAAATTTGGAGTGAAGGCTGCAGGGTATGTGCCTTTCTTCTGATTGGTTGGTGATGCAGTAACTTGGCAGTGCTCTAGGAAGCTTGTGCTCAGCCTGAAGTGACCACCCGCCACCTGGATGGGGAGGGTCTTTGTTCCTGCAGAAGAACTCTAAGATCCTGTTGTGTATATCCCAAGGAGGAACCAGGATGCTGCTTCATCACTGCTTGTTTCTTGATTGCTCCTCCTTCATTGCTGCATGCCCTTCCTTCTCTCATTAACAACTGTTTGAATCTGCTCTTTGGTGTTTAGGAAGGTCTAGGAGGCTACGGCCTTTATTCTGCAAGAAGAAATCTGGGACAAGAAAGGCTTTGTTCCCAGGAGGGCCCCATAGGTCCTACTCATTTCAATCATATTGACCTTCAATTCCTCCTGTTCCTTAACTTCTTTTCTATCCTAGGCCTTCCCAAGGGCTGACTTTGTGTTCAGATCACTTCTCACATCTTCCTATCTTGTTAATTGATTTTCACTACTCGTATCTCAGCTTAAGTCTGCCTTCTCCAGTAGCCTTTCTTGAGTTCCCCGGCCAGTTCAAATTTCCCTGTTTTCTTAGCACCATAACCACTTCACAGCTTAGCACCCTTGTAGGCTTCTTTATAACACTTTACATAGGCTCAGTAAACACAGGCCACAACTTCCTTTATGCCCTCCACTATTCTGAGTGGTACCTAGTAGGTGCTCTAATATTCGTTGAGTGAATAATGCTTGATTGCGTCTTTTATCCAGAATGTAGTTGTTTCTTAATCTTCTTTTCTGCCATCAGACCTTCAGATCCTGGGTGGAAAATCATTGTGTTCACCATACTTAATCGTGTTGGTCCAATAGTGTACCAATTAAGATAGGCTAAGTTTTGCTCCAGTAATAAATACTATCAACTTCAGATCGGCACTTGCCAAGAACCTTTACCAGCAACTGAACAACAGCCACGTGGGCATTTGCCATCTGCCTCTGCAGAGACTGAACCCTGCCCTGCTGCAGCTGCCCACCTTCGGCACCCTGAGGGGAACTCAGGGTGGAGAGTGAGGCACTCTGTGTTCCAGGGAAACTGGTGGGACAGGTCTTTAGGTAGTTAGATATTTTCAGGAACTGATTTCATGATCCCAATCCTGGCATCTCTTCATATTTAGAAAATCACTAAATCCCTTCATGGTAACATTAGCTCCTCGTGACTAGCAGAAAAACTTTTGTAAAGTAAGTGCTTGATTGCACAGAATTCCCCCTCCACCAAAATCTTATATATTGAGCTTCTCCCACTGCCTCTTTGGAGCAGTCTCTCAGAGCTATATGAGGTGCTTTCTCCCGGGCTGCCATCCTCATTTTGCCCTCAATAAAGCTTAACTCGCAACTTGCACATTATGGATCATTTTAGACAACAGTACTGCAGAATTTTAGCGTATTAGCACAAAAGTTTATTTCTCTCTTATTTGGTGAATAGCAATAATGACTGTAAAACAGATGGGGTCTAGCATGTATACTGACTAGAAACAAGGGGTTTGTCTTGTCTTGTTCAGTCACTCAGTCATGTCTGACTCTTTGTGACCCCATGGGCTACAGCACACCAGCCTTCCCTGTCTTTCACCAATTCCTGGAGCTTGCTCAAACTCATGTCTATCGAGTCAGTGATGCCATCCAACCATCTCATTCTCTGTCGCCTGCTTCTCCTCCTGTCCTCAATCTTTCCCAGCATCAGGGTCTTTTCCAATGAGTTGGCTCTTTGCATCAGGTGGCCAAAATACTGGAGCTTCAGCTTCAGCATCAAACTTTCCAATGGATATTCAGGACTGATTTCCTTTAGGATTGACTGATTTGATCTCCTTGCAGTCCAAGGGACTCTCAAGAGTCTTCTCTTGCATCACAGTTCAAAAGCACCAATTCCTTGATGCTCAGTTTTCTTTATGGTCCAACTCTCACATCCATACATGACTACTAGAATAGGCATAGCTTTGACCATACAGAACTTTGTCAGCTAAGGGATGTCTTTGCTTTTTAATACATCATCTAGGTTTTTCATAGCTTTTCTTCCAAGAAACATGCTTCTTTTAATATGGCTGCAGTCACCATCTGTAGTGATATTGGAGCCCAAGAAAAAAGAAAAAAAAAAGGGGGGGGGGATTAGTTGACTAATGATTCATAGAGAAGTCAGAGCAGAGTGTCAAGGAAGAAGAAATTTTTCTTTACCATTCTAGATTCTTCTGGCTGGTCTAAGAATTAAATTGATATGATGCATATAAACAGGAGAAAATCAAACGAAGTTTAGTAATGTGGATACATGGAAGAAACCCAGGAAAACAAAACAAACAAACAAACAAAATCACTCAAATGGCCACAACCCTCACTTTAAATACTATCCTCAGCTAAAGATAAGAGAGGATGTGATGGTGGGGGGAAACACAGTAAACAAGAATAAGGTTGTTGTGCAGATTTAAGTCCTTACCTTCTCTGTTCATGGGCTTCCCTGGTGGCTCAGCTGGTAAAGAATTAGCCTGCAATGCAGGAGACCTGTGTTCAATCCCTGGGTTGGAAAGATCCCTTGGAGAAGGGAAAGGCTACTCATTCTAGTATTCTGGCCTGGAGAATTCCATGGACTCTGTAGTCCATGGGGTTGCAAAGAGTTGAACATGACTGAGTGACTTTCACCTCAGTTCTCCATTCATAAGAATTTCTAGACATGTGGTCATCTTCCTCTTTCTGATAAAGCAAGGCAGACACCCTTACACATGGAGATTGCCCTTATGTGTAGATATTTCTTGCAAAAAGGTAACTCCTACTTGGTTTTCAGAATTTTTCTCATATCTTCTATTTCTTTAAAAGTAATCAGCTTAAAATAATGTGCCAAAGAGAGATGCATTTTGGAGTGGCAAATTTTTCTCCCCTACAATAATTAACTTTTATCTCAATTATAATCTAAGGAGGACTCTCACCAATTTGTTATTCCAAAAGTTAATTATGATCATGTTTAATAGATAAAACTTTAATTTGGCTAAATATCCATGAATGCAAAACCAGTACTTAGAAAATTATAGGTTTCAAGGTACTGTTAGGATCCAAAGAAAGGATTTTAGGCAACTCTAGACTGCATGTTGAGAGCAATGTGAACTATGCTCGGTAGAAATTATGCCCAGTAGAAACAGATAAATAAATATCCTGTTCTTCTGCTTTCACCACAGAAAGATGTGTTATCAGAGAAAACAGGAAATTAAACATAGGAACCATCAAATATCTTTGCTTGACTAGACTCACCAAACCAAAATGATTTCACCAAATAAGATTTGTTGCTTGTCTAGAAATATGTGTAATCAAAAATTCTCAGTGTAGGTGGCACAGGGGAATATATATGCAGCATAGGCCTTATCTTCAAAATACCACAAAAGCACTGGAAAGAGTGGGGCTTTGTAGGGGGTACCAGTGGTAAAGGATCTGCCTGCCATGTCAAGAGACACGAGGGAGACTGATTTGATACCCGAGGCAGGAGGATTCCCTGCTAGAGGAAACGGCACCCCGACTCCGGTATCCTTGCCTGGAAAATGCTATGGACAGAGGAGCCGGGTGATCCACAGTCCATGGAGTTACAAAGAGTCAGACTTGACAGAGAATGCACACACTCCATATCTTTGTATTGCTGCTGCTGCTGCTAAGTCGCTTCAGTCGTGTCCGACTCTGTGCGACCCCACAGATGGCAGCCCACTGGGCTCTGCCATCCCTGGGATTCTCCAGGCAAGAACACTGGAGTGGGTTGCCATTTCCTTCTCCAATGCGTTAAAGTGAAAAGTCAAAGTGAAGTTGCTCAGTCATGTCTGACTCAGCGACCCCATGGACTGCAGCCTACCAGGCTCCTCCGTCCATGGGATTTTCCAGGCAAGAGTACTGGAGTGGGGTGCCATTGCCTTCTCCGTATCTTTGTATTAGAACCATGAAATTTCACTGCAATATTGAATCCCAGTTTGATAACAAATGTTCATTTTTAGCTTTCTTTCTTTTCTTCTTTTGAGCATCTTACTCCAACAGTGAGAAACTAGACTCTCACTATCTATCATACATTTACTGATTTGGTTCTAATCTAGTATATATATAAACAGTTTTTGAACTCCCTTAAAGACTCTGATGCTGGGAGGGATTGGGGACAGGAGGAAGAGGGGACGACAGAGGATGAGATGGCTGGATGGCATCACGGACTTGATGGACATGAGTCTGAGTGAACTCCGGGAGATGGTGATGGACAGGGAGGCCTGGCGTGCTGCGATTCATGGGGTCGCAAAGAGTCGGACACGACTGAGCGACTGAACTGACTGATAGCCCTGTGAGAAAGATTTTATCAGCTGGATAACAACACTTATTTACAGTTTTCTGGTCTTGCTGTATCTGAAGACCCCCTTGGAGAAGGGAATGTTGACCTGCTCCAGTACTCTTCCCTGGAGAATCCCATGGACTGAGAAGGCTGGTGGGCTGCAGTCCATGGGGTCGACTGAAGCGACTCAGCTCCTTCGTATCTTTTAGACACTGTTCTCCAGTTATCTAAGTTTATTTTTCTCCTCCCTACCACAAATGAATGAATGAATGTGGTTACGATTCAGTTGCAGTGCATTTAATGTCCACTTGTTAGTGTTTGTATTCTGTTTTGGGTTCTTACCCATTTTGGCTGGTTTTATTGTTTTTTGTGTTTTCTTTTTTGAGTATGTGAAACATTGCTATGGGTCTTTGGGTCAGAGCTCTGCAAAAAAAAAAAAAAAGTACATGCTTCTCTGTGTACCAGAGAAACATCATTCTCTCCTCTCCCTGCTACCGTGTTCCCACTTCTCACAACAGTCTTTCACTGGTCCTTATAGGCAATTCATTGTTTTTCATTTCTGGTTTATCCTCCCAGTATTTGGTTTGCACAAATGAGCAGGTATGTGTGTTTCTTTTTATTTTCCTTTTCTTAAGTGAAGTTTGAGTACTGTTCTGGGCCTTGTTTTTTTCACTTAGCAGTATGTTTTTGAAAGCATTCCATATCAGGTCATAAACTTATTATTAATTCTTTTATTACAGTTGAGTAGGATTCCATTTTATAATATATGCTAGAGTTTACTCAGTCACTTTCCTATGTATGAACATTTAGGTTGTTTCCATGTTAAGTAACTACAAACAATGCTACAATGAATGACCTTATGCATATGTATTTCTGTATTATTGAAAGTGTATTTCAAGGGTAGATTCCTAAATGTGTGATTGTTGGTCTGAACAATACATGCTATATCCTTATGTTAGGCAGTGCTAATTTCATTTTAGAAGGGCTATATATCTATTTTCATTTCTATCAGCAGTGTATAAGAGTGTCTATTCCCCAATAGTTTCACTGACAGAATGTTCTATTGTCTTTTAAAACTGTTCCAGTCTCTAATAGATCAAGAATGACATCTTAGCATTATCTTAATTTGCAATTCTCTCATTGTGAGTGAGATTAAACATTTTCTCTCTATTTGAGGAGACTTATCAGTTCAGTTCAGTTGCTCAGTCGTGTCCGACTCTTTGCAACCCCATGACCAACAGCACACCAGGCCTCCCTGTCCATCACCAACTCCTGGAGTTCACCCAAACTCACGTCCATTGAGTTGGTGAGGCCATCCAACCATCTCATCCTCTGTCATCCCCTTCTCCTCCTGCCCTCAATCTTTCTCAACATCAGGGTCTTTTCAAATGAGTCGGCTCTTCATATCAGGTGGGCAAAGTACTGGAGTTTTAGCTTCAGCAACAGTACTTCCAATGAACACCCAGGACTGATCACCTTTAGAATGGACTGGTTGGATCTCCTTTCAATCCAAGGGACTCTCAAGATTCTTCTCCAACACCACAGTTCAAAAGCATCAATTCTTCAGTGCTCAACTTTCGATATAGTCCAACTCTCACATCCGTACATGACCACTGGAAAAACCATAGCCTTGACTAGACAGACCTTTGTTGGTAAAGTAATGTCTCTGCTTTTTAATATATGACATGATTATATGTAGAGAGAGAGAATTGTCTGTTCATATTTTTTGACATTTTAATGTTTTCCCCTTCATTTTAAAGATTTTTTTTTTGTTTTAATGTGCTAGAAGTATTAGCCCTACTAGTCTGTAGTATATGTTGTGAATAATTTTTCCTAGTTCCCTTTAGACTTTGTTTATTGTGATTTTTTCATGAAAATTAAAAAATATTGTCAAACTTACCTTTTTGTTATTGCCTCTGAATTCTGAGTCATAGTTAAAAAAACCTTTCTCTGTGAAGTTAGAGGAAATCATCTGTGTTTTCTTTTATCATCTGTGGTTTTTTTTTCCATTTTGGTTCCTAATCCTTTTGGAGTTTATTCTTGTTTATGGTCTGAGATATGGTTTAATTTTATCTTCCCCGCTCCCGCCCCCTGCCAAATGACTCCTTAGTTTACCCATCACCATTTATTTGAAAAACCTCCATCTTACCCAGGAATTTAGAATGATGTCTTTGTCAGATAGTCAGTTTCCAAGTACACTTGCATCCAGTTATGGACTTTCTATTCCAATCCACTAACCGTCTTATCTCTCAATGCACCAGCACTGTACTCGTAACGGCAGAGACTCTAAACAGTATGTTTTAATACCTACTAGGGCTAGTTCTTACCTCATAATTTTTCTTTAGCCATTTTTTCATGCTATTCTTGTATGTTTTCCCATATGAACTTTAATAGTGATTTATCTAACTACAAAAAAGCTTGTTTGCATTTTTATTGGAGTTATAGTGATTTTATATATTACCGAGGGAGACCTGATATCTTTATGTTGAGATTTTCTATCCAAGAAAAAGAATGTCTATTTCAAGTCTATTTTTGTGACTTTTAAATTGTTTTACCATTTTCCTCTTAGAGATTTTATACATTTTATGTCAAGTCTATTCCCAAGGATGCTCTTTTTTTAAAATAAGATTGTAAATGGGTTTTTATCTACCTTTATGACCTTTAACCATTTATTACAAGTTTGTATGAAGACTTTTTATTTTCATGTGTTAATGTTATAGCTTGTTATTTCACTGAGTTATTTGATTATTTGAGTTAATTTATCATTGATCCCCTGGTGATTTTCCAGTATACTCTCACACCATTTACAAATGAAGATAATATTGCTCCTGTATCTGTTTTTATTCTCTTGTTTACTTCTCTTGTCTAATTTGACTAATATCCTAATAAAATATCAACAAGTAAAAGGGATAGTGGAAATGCATGAAGTTTCACCCCTTTAAATGAGATAACTGTTTAAAGAGTAAGGTATACACATAACGCACATATGTTAAAATATCTGTGTCTCAATTCTTATTTTCTTGAAGTTTTTTTTTTTTTTTTTTTAGCAATAGTGGATGTTAAAATTTTGTCCAAGGTATTTTCAGCACCTTTGAAAATAATCATAATATTCCCCTTAGATTTAATAGCATGGTGTGTGATATTAATAGGTCTCCAAGCGTTAAACTAATCTTACATTTTGGGAACAAATCCTACTTGGTATTGGTACATTATTTTCTTAATATGGTGCTGTATTTTGCTTACTAATATTTTGTTTAAAATTTTTTCATCAGTATTTATGGGTGGAATTAGTCTTTAATGTTCTTCCTTTGTACTCTTTCTGGCTTAAATTAGATTAATATCTTGCTTCATAAGGGGAATTAGGAAACTTGTCTTCCTTTTCAGTGCTCTGTAATAACTTTAGAGCACTAAGATTATATGGTCTTTGGAAATTTGGTAAAATTCCTCTGCAAGAACCTCCAGGCATGGGACTTTTTTTTAGTTTATTTTAAGGATTGTTTTTTATTTCTTCTAAAAATGTGTCTGGTTCAACTTTCATACTTGAATGAGGTCAGTAATGGGGTTTTATTTTTTTGAGCCATACAGAAAATCTTTTTTCTTTACTAGATGAATATTTTAGGATGAATTGTGTTCCTCCAAAATTCATGTTAGGGCTTCCCAGGTGGCGCTAGTGTAAAAACAAACAAACAAACAAAAACCTGCCTGTCTTTACAGGAAACATAAGATATGCCCTGTTCAATCCCTGGGTCAGGAAGATCCTTGGAGGAGGTAATGGCAACCCACTCCAGTATCTTTGCCTGATGAATCTCATAGACAGAGGAGCCTAGCAGGCTACAGTCCATGGGGTTGCAAAGAGTCAGACACAATTGAAGTGACTTAGCACACACACACAATTTGTATTGAAGCCCTAAACTACATTATATAGAATGGGGATGAATATGAATATAAGGGCTTTAAGGAAAGATTAAGTTAAAATGTACCTGCAAGAGTGGGTCCTCAGCTAATCTGACAGTGTCTTCATAAGAAAAGATTAGGACAAAGAAAGACACCAGGGATGCATGTGTGGAGGAAAGACTATGTGAAAGTACAGAGAGAAGGCAGCCACCTGAAAGCCAAGGTCAAAATAAACCAAACCTCCTGAACCTTCATCTTGGATTTCTAACCTCCAGGACAATGAGAAAGTAAATGTCTGTTGTCTAAGTCACCTAGTCTGTGGTATTTTGTTATGGTAGCCCTGCTAACTAATACAGTGAATTAAGCCCACTCACAGTTATTTATGTGACTGGTATGTTTGGTCTTAATTCTATGTGGCATATATTATTTACTCATTACATATGTTGCTTTATGAGACTCTTTCCTTTTAAGTTGAATGTATAGTTTGCTCTTTTATTTAAAAACTGGGGGACTATATAGGAAGGTCTGTTGTTTTGTCTAATGCTACTCTTTCGAATGTTCTTTATTTAACCCTTTACCACCTAGCTTATCAACTTTCATTTTATTTAGCACCCACATTTTGCCTATGCAACAAGGAACTATTTACATTTCCCTCTTTTTCCCTCCTCTCTTCCCATGTTCAACTGCAATATTTCTAATTTATCACAATATATAGCAATTGGGTATTAGTATTCCACTCTCATCTCTGACATTGCTTTAGTCTTATATATATATATGCCTATATTTTAAAGTGCTTACATTCAGTCCTTATGCCAAAGTTTTCCTCATCATTACTTGGTTGGATAGAGCTCATGCTTTGCTTGGCAGAGGTTAGCAAACCTTTTCTGTAAAGAGCCAGATAGTAAAATCTTGGGGCTATGTAGAGCAGGAAACCACAAACTGTTTCTGTCACAACTCTATCATAGTATGAAAGTAACCATAGGCACTGTGAGTGAGTGACTGTAACTTACCAAACAGGACCTTGGACCATAGTTTGCTAAATAGTACATTGGGATATTTCTCAAAAAGGACGGATATATACAGAATCTCTTATGTTCTTGTATATTGAAAATGAAAGTCGCTCAGCCTGTCTGACTCTTTGCAACCCCATGGACTATACAGTCCATGGAGTTCTCCAGGCCAAAATTCTGAAGTAGGTAGCTTATTCCATTCTCCAGCAGATAGTCCCAACCCAGGAATCAGACTGGAGTCTCCTGCTTTGCAGGTATATTCTTTACCAACTGAGCTATCAGGGAAGCCCCATTTTCTCCTGTGAGAACTCCAAAATTATAAATCGCGACTGAAGAACCATCGACAGGAAAATGTTGGATCCCACCAAAAAGATACCCCACGTCCAAGGGCAAAGGAGAAGCCCCAGCAAGATGGTAGGAGGGGCGAAATCACATTTAGAATCAAACCTCATACCTGCCAGAGACACTTGGAGGGCTCAAACAAACCTTGTGCACGCCAGGACCCAGAGACCCCACAGAGACTGAGCCAGAACTGTGTTTGAGTGTCTCTCATGAAGGTATGGGTTAGCAGTAGACCGCTGCAGGACCAGGGGCTCTGGGTGCAGCAGACCTGGGTGTGGCATAAGCCCACTTGGAGGAGGTCGCCATTAACCCCACCATAGAGCCGCCAGAACTTACACAGGACTGGGGAAACAGACTCTTGGAGGGCACAAACAGAACCTTATGTACACCAGGACCCAGGAGAAAGGAGCAGTGACCCCACAAGAGATTGACCCAGACTTACCGGTAAATGTCCAGGAGTCTCCGGGAGAGGTGTGGGTCAGGGGTGGCCTGCTTCAGGGTTGGGGGCCCTGAGTGTAACAGTGCATCCATGGGGCCTTTTGAGGGGGCCTTCATTACTTCCACCATAGTTTGGCCTCAGATCAAACAACAGAGAGGGAACACAGTCTCACCCATCTATAGAAAATTGGATTAATGATTTACTGAGCATGGCCCTGCCCTTCAGAACAAGACCCAGTTTCCCCCTCAGTCAGGCTCTCTCGTCAGGAAGCTTCTGTAAGTCTTTTATCCTTCTCCAGCAGAGGGCAGACAGAATGAAAACCACAATCACAGAAAACTAACCAACCTGACCACATGGACCACAGCCTTATCTAACTAAAAGAAACTATGAACCATGCCCTGTAGGGCCATCCATGGTGGAGAGTTCTGACAAAATGTGGTCCACTGGAGAAAGGAATGGTAAACCAGTATTCTTGCCTTGAGAAACCCATGAACAGCATGAAAAGGCAAAAAGATAGGACACTGAAAGATGGATTCCCCAGGTCAGTAGGTGCCCAATATGCTACTGGAGATCATTGAAGAAATAACTCCAGAAAGAATGAAGAGACGGACCTGAAGCAAAAACAACACCCAGTTGTGGATGTGACTGGTGATGGAAGCAAGGTCCAATGCTGTAAAGAGTAATATTGCATAGGAACCTGGAATGTTAGGTCCATAAATTGAGGTAAATTGGAAAAGGTCAAACAGGAGATGGCAAGAGTGAATATCGACATTTTAGGAATCAGTGAACTAAAATGGCCTGAAATTGGTGAATTTAACTCAAATGACCATTACATGTACTAATGTGGGCAAGAATCCCTTGGAAGAAATGGATCAGCCATCATAGTTAACAAAAGAGTCTGAAATGCAGTACTTGGACACAATTTCAAAAATGACAGAATGATTTCTGTTCATGTCCAAGGCAAACCATTCAATATCATGGTAATCCAAGTCTATGCCCTGAGCAGTAAAGCTGAAGAAGCTGAAGTTGAACAGTTCTATGAAGACCTATGAGACCTTCTAGAACTAACGCCCCCCAAAAGATGTCCTTTTCGTTATAGGGGACTGGAAAGCAAAAGTCAAGAGATGCTTGGAATAACAGACAAATTTTGGCCTTGGAGTATAAAACAAAACACGTCAAAGGCTAACAGAGTTTTGCCAAGAGAATGCACTGGTCATAGCAAACACCCTCTTCCAACAACACAAGAGAAGTTTCTACACATGGACATCACTAGATGGTCAATATTGAAATCAGATTGATTATATTCTTTGCAGCCAAAGATGGAGAAGCTGCAGCCAAAGATAGATGAAGTTAGCGAAAATAAGACCAGAAGCTAACTGTGGCTCAGACCATGAATTCCATATTGCCAAATTCAGACTTGAAGAAAATAGGGAAAGCCACTATACCATTCAGGTATGATCTAATCAAATCCATTACAATTATACAGTGGAAGTGACAAATAGATTCATGGGATTAGAACCATGGATGAATGTTCATAACATTTTACAGGAAGCAATGATCAAGACCATCCCCAAGAAAAAGAAATGCAAAAAGGCAAAATCATTGTCAGAGGAGGCCTTACAAATAGCTGAAAGAAGAAAAGATGCAAAAGGCAAAGGAGAAAAGGAAAAATACACTCATTTGAGTGCAGAGTTCAAAGAATAGCAAGGAGGGATAAGAAACCCTTCCTCGGTGATCAATGCAAAGAAATAAAGGAAAACAATAGAATAGGGAAGATGAGATCTCTTCAAGAAAATTAGAGATACAAAGGGAACATTTCATGCAAAGATGGGCTCAATAATGGACAGAAATGGTATTGACCTAACAGAAGTGGAAGGTATTAAGAAGAGGCGGCAAGAATACATAGAATAACTATACAAAAAAGATCTTCATGTCCCAGATAACCAGGATGGTGTGAGCACTCACCTAGAGCCAGACATCCTGGTATGAGAAGTGAAGTGGTGCTTAGGAAGCATCAATATAAACAAAGCTAGTGGGGGGTGATGGAATTCCAGTTGAGCTATTTCACATCCTAAAAGATGATGCTGTGAGGAGTGCTGCATTCATTATGCCAGCAAATTTGGAAAACTCAGCAGTGGCCACAGGACTGGAAAAAGTCAGTTTTCATTCCAATCCCAAGGAAAAGTAATACCAAAAATGCTCAGACTACCACACAATTGCACTCATCTCACACACTAGTAAAGTAATGCTCAAAATTCTCCAAGCCAGGCTTCAACAGTATGTGAACTGTGAACTTCCAGATGTTCAAGCTGGATTTAGAAAAGGCAGAGAAACCAGAGATCAAATTGCCAGCATGTGCTGGATCATCATTAAAGCAAGAGAGTTCCAGGAAAACATCTAATTCTGCTTTATTGATTACACCAAAGCCTTTGACTGTGTGGATCACAGCAAACTGGAAAATTCTTAAAGAGTTGGGAATATCAGACCAGCTGAGTTGCCTCCTGAGAAATCTGTATGCAGGTCAAGACGTAAGAGTTACAACCGGACATGAAACTACAGACGGGTTTCAAATTGGGAAAGGAGTACATCAAGGCTATATATTGTCACCCTGCTTATTTAATTTACATGTAGAGTACATCATGAAAAATGCTGGCTGGATGTAACACAAGCTGGAATCAAGATTGCCAGGAGAAAATCAATAACCTCAGATATTCAGACGACACCATCCTTATGGCAGAAAATGACAAAAAACTAAAGAAGCTCTTGATGAAAGTAAAAGAGGAGAGTGGAAAAGTTGACTTAAAACTCAACATTCAGAAAACTAGGATCATGGCATCTGGTCCAATAATGTCATGGTATATAGATAGTGAAACAATGGAAAAAGTGTTAGACTTTATTTTTTTGGGCTCCAAAATCACTGCAGATGATGACTACAGCCATGAAATTAAAAGACACTTACTCCTTGGAAGAAAAGTTATAACCAACCTAGACAGCATATTAAAAAGCAGAGATATTACTCTGCTAACAAAGGTCTGTCTAGTCATAGCTATGGTTTTTCCAGTAGTCATGTATGGATTGAGAGTTGGACCATAAAGAAAGCTGAGCGCCGAAGAATTGATGCTTTTGAACTGTGGTGTTGGAGAAGACTGTTGAGAGTCCCTTGGACTGCAAGGAGATCCAACCAGTCCATCCTAATGGAAATCAGTCCTGAATATTCATTCAAAGAACTAATGCTAAAGCTGAAACTCCAGTACTTTGGCCACCTGATATGAAGAACTGACTCATTAGAAAAGATCCTGATGCTGGGAAAGATTGATGGTGGGAGGAGAAGGGGACAACAGAGGATGAGATGTTTGGATGGCATCACCAACTCAATAGCCTTGAGTTTGAGTAAGCTCCAGGAGTTGGTGATGGATAGGGAACTCTGTTGTGCTGCAGTCCAGGGGGTCATAAAGAGTCGGACACAACAGAGTGATGGAACTGAACTGTATATTGAAAAATTTTCATTGGCTTTTTTTGCAACCTTGCTGTTTGAAAGGCAGATTGGTTACAAAATCTTTGGTTCATATATTCTTTCATTGAGTTTTTAAAAAATGGAAGTCCTGCCATTGCCTTGCTTTTTATGTTTTGTAGAGTCAGACATCTTTATATGGCATTTTGCCTGCATGTCTTGAAGATCTTCCTCTTTGAAATCCAATAGTTTTACCTAAGACATGTCTCAGAATTGATTGATGTGGTTTAACTTGTCCAGGTAGTTTTTAAATTTCTTTCAGTGTGTACAACTGGGTCTCATTTTATATTTCTGGAGAGTTTTCTGAGATTAGAGTCTTGAATATTATCTCTGGTCCACTGTGATTTTTTTTCCCCCAGTGACTCCAATCATACTTTTGTTATTCTTTATTTGCCTGTCTTCCATTCCACTGCTCTCCTTTGATTCCTTTTAATTTCTTTCTTTATGTCATTTTCATTCTCTTGATTATTTTCCTGTATTTTTTGATTGTATGTATAAATTTTCATTGAGTCTATTTTCCCTTGAGTGTTTTAAAGCATTTTTGTATTTACTCTTTACAAGGGCTTAAGTGTTAAGGTGCCAACTAATATCCACATTTTACACATAAGAAATCTGACAGTTTATGCCCTGAACAAACTATAGCCCTGTTGGAATGGGAAGTTCATGAAGTAGAATCCAGGATCGCTGAGTCCTAGGGACAATGTTTGCATAACAAGATGGCCTCATCCACATTAGTGCAGAACAGAAGGATCTCAACACTAGAGTCACCGTACATGGGTCTGCAAACGCTAAAATGTGAGCTCCAACATCTGGAACAGAGGCTGGGACCATGGTAGATATTGAAATCTGTTGCTGCGTTATTATTGAATGAGTCATATCCCCATCGAAACTGCAAAATACCCCATCTTCAGGACACCAAACCACAGATTGTAGGCTAGCAGTTCTTGTGATGGTGGTGTCTGTGTTGACCAGCAAACCACTTACAAGCCTCCTTACTCTCCCAGCATCCAGCTGCTGTTGTCGTTTTCCCACTTCCCGGAAGCTTTATCCCATCTGCCCTAACAGGCACGTGTCTCCCTGCCAAATGGTAACCAAAGCTCTGTGGGAAACTTGAGGGTAAGACTAAAAGTACTAACTAGATAAGTGGTTTGCAGGTTACTCACACAAGATTCGGAGAAGGCAATGGCACCCCACTCCAGTACTCTTGCCTGGAAAATCCCACGGATGGAGGAGCCTGGTGGGCTGCAGTCCATGGGGTCGCGAAGAGTCGGACACGACTGAGCGACTTCACTTTCACTTTTCACTTTCCTGCATTGGAGAAGGAAATGGCAACCCACTTCAGTGTTCTTGCCTGGAGAATCCCAGGGATGGCGGAGCCTGGTGGGCTGCCGTCTGTGGGGTCGCACAGAGTCGGACACGACTGAAGCGACTCAGCAGCAGCAGCAGCAGCAGCACACAAGATTGATTTTGACTATTTACTGGACAAAGTGGAAAGTCTCCTAAAAAAGATCCTGAGGGTTAGACTCTGTAGCAAAAGCCATTGAAGATTATCTGTGGACTTGTCTATAGAGAATAGAGACACGTTTGGGGAGGAGGAGGTAGAAATAATCAAATAATTGAGGAGCATACATTTTACAGATTTCTACTCCCCTCTCCATTTTTAAAGATCTCCTTAATTACACAGACCTATGTGGCAACTCTCCTGTTTTTATATTTGCTTTGTTTCACTTATTGGGTCATTTACTTGCTCCCAGCTACTGGGGAATGTATGCAATAGAAGTGTAGGTGTTTTATTCAGTGAGGTAGTACAGTGAAATATTGAATGTGAACTTCCTTGAGCCGATTTCTTCCCCTAATCAGTCAGAGTATGCACATTGCCTGGAGAATAAGACTGTTGTGGCAGGAGTGCAAAAGAAAGGAGACAAGTTTCAGTGTTTGTCTTCCAGACGGGCAGTGAGCATCAGAAATCAGAGTCAGCACCAGGAGGCTGCTGAAAGCTCTCAGTCTCCCGCGCCAGGAAGCAGAGAGGGAGGCTAGCCCAGGCTTGGGGGCCTCGGTGCCACTGGAGCAAGCTCATTGTGTTCCTGATTCTGGGGAGCCTCATTAGCAGTTCTTGTCAATGCCAAGGGATTTTTCATCAAAAACTACTGCCTGAACTTATCCAGGTGATGCCCACCTGTGCTCCGAGACTTTGCTGACATTTAGTTAAATAGGCTCATATAGGCCCTACTCCCCTCCCCTTTTCTTCCCTGTCCCCAGTCCCTTTTTCAATCCTTAGGATCTTTGTAAGTCAACTGCTCGAAAACAGAATGCAGTGGGCCATGAAACCCAGAGTTGATCATGCTGTAAAGAGAACATCCGTGGTGCATTACTTGGGGGAGATGAAGCAGTGGAGAAATTCTCAACTGTGAAAAGTGAAAGTGAAAGGCACTCAGTTGTGTCTGACTTTCTCTGACCCCATGGACTGTATAGGGGATTCTCTAGGTCAGAATCCTGGAGTGGTTAGTCTTTCCCTTCTCCAGAGGCACAACTGTATTGCAGGAATTTTTAATGCTTTTAGGTGAAAACAGGCATTCTGGAGAGGCCAGCTCTTTAAACTATGAAAATATAGACTAGAAACTTTTTTGAATGTGTATGTATGATTTAGTTAGGAGTAAAGAGAAAAGTTTAAAAAGAATTCTAGCGCTGTCATGAGGTTGTTCTGGTGGCTGGTATAATTGAACTAGTCATTCCATGTACTGCAACTTACTTTACTAAGTCTACTGATTCAAATGTTAATGTCATTCAAAGACATTCTCACAGACACATCCAGAATTATGTTTGACCAAATATCAATGGCCTTGGCAAGTTGATACATAAAATTACCCATCCTAGGGGCATAATAAACACTCTGGATATAGTGAACCAAATTGGGGGATGGGTACTGCAAGAGAAGGCTCTCAAAATTATTTTTCCTTTTTTAACTGTTTTGTTGGATCTCCTGAAAGAGAGAAAAGCTCAAGATGGGGAGAATTGGGATAAGTAATTTTGGGGAAAGGGCAAAGGAAGTAAAATATATCCTCTGTATCTTTATTTTTTATGAGACTGTGCTGATGTACGTACACAATTTCTGTTGCAGAGAGTCTAACCAGGCAAGCTTTAGTTTGAAATAGTAGAGGAAGAAAAAGATTGTATCATTTTGAGGTCTGGCACAGAACTCCTCCTAGGGAGAGAAGAGTCATGTTCAGTCATAAATATGAGGATCAGGCTCTTTAGGCATGAGCAAATGGTTTGTGTTAAAACAAAGAGTTACCTAAACACTTCTGCAACAGGAGTGATCTTAACCTTGGTGGCAGCTATGGATAAATGAGCTTGGTTTAAGGAGAAAGATGGACAGAGACATCATGCAAGATTAAAATCCTACTATGAAAAGTGGCCACCACAAATTCCCGAGGTCAGTTCAAAAAGAGAGGTGTCTAATTGTCAATGTTAGGTCATTTGTCCTGCTGTGCAGCTGAGTAATCCTACCCCTTTCCTTGTTATCTCTAAACTCTTAAGTTAGATCTCAAATACACATCACCTTGGATTGGAGGCTTTTGAGAGAATAAAGGCATCTATGTTTGATTCACTGGACCAGTGGGGTGTAGAACAAACATGTAGGAGATATCACTTGTGACAGAGAGTAAGAATTAAGCTGAAATGACACAGAGAAACACGGGCTTGCCTACCACATCTCTACCCAAATCAGTTCAGTTCAGCTCAGTCACTCAGTCGTGTCCGACTCTTTGCGACCCCATGAATTGCAGCACGCCAGGCCTCCCTACCCAAATAATTATGGGGAATTTAAGGAGCCCAAGCCCATTTCATGCAAATATTCGTATAGTCACCACAGCCAGCTGGAGAAATTAAATATGTTCAGATATTTGGATTACACTGTAACAGAAAACTTTTCTGATGTACGTCTTCATTTAGCTTTCAAAAAAATCTGTCGGCCTATATTGGAAGGCATACCTGGGGTTGCAGTCAAAAGCGGATGAGATCATGCATTGGGTATTTTGATCCATGTTTTTCCTTTGGCTCGTTTTCCTTAGGAACTAAGCTCTGGCACATTTGCTCTGCGTTGTTCTCTCTTCCTTTCTCTGTGTACATGCTGTTGCTTTCATATTCATGCTCAGTGGTGTGTTCTCTGAAATCTGTATCAATCAAAGCCTTTCAAAACAGAGCCAATGTGGAGAAGATCTGGAGGTCCCTGCTGGAGTCTCACTTTGAGGTGGACTTGGAAATCAAAAAATACAAACTGTGTTAGTAATCAAAATAAGCTCAAAGAGTATTTGTTTGGGCAGCACTCTAGAGAGCAGTAATAAAATTAAAAAAAACCCTGTGGGTAGTTACATATGAAAAATATTTCTTTACTTATACAAGGGCAGATAAATGGTGAAATATATTAGGATCTGAAACCCATTTTGGAGGAAGCCTGTGAGAGTGGCCGTTTACAGACAGACCCCAGCTGGGTGTCAGAGCCTTCCACGCACCCTAATAGGGGCTCTGCTGTGGTTGCCAGGCATTGACATTCACGTCTCATAAAATAGGAGAATATCTTCATTGTTTCAAATTGGAGGCTAAATATTCTAATAGGAAATGGCACCTGGAAACAGGGACTGAGTATCATGCCAAGGATTTGGAAGGTAAGCCTTGGCTCTTTAAGTCTTTCATTGGCCCTTTCACTGGGCTGACAGATGCTTACTAATTCATCATGCTTGCTCACTACTGCAGAATACAAACACGATTTAGATATATTTCTTTACATAAAGGAACTTTCCATTTAAAATGAGAAAGAAGAAGATACACATAGTCAGAAGTGCCACAGATAAGCAGTGCTAAACGTTATGAGAGTATTATTAGGTATATTTTCACTACAGCTATTATTGTGTTTTTAAGTTATTGAAATGGATGAGGCACTATAGATTTAAAAGGTCTATACTTTATGTCTGCAGTTCTTTACCTTTCACTCATCCCTCAACCCACTGTAATCTGATATTCATCCTCAGCAACTTCTAAGAGCTATACTTTGCACACATTATCAATGACCTCTTAAAGCTAAAAACTTCAAAAGATCTTAAGTCCTCAAGCAACTTGATGTTCATATTCTTTACTTCCTTCTTTGTTTTCTGTTCCATATTGAGAAGATGGATAAACTCTTCCATTAAGAAGTTGATTTCACCATCAGCTTCCAAAATGGGCCTCTTCATTTTCCCCCTGTGTCACTGATTTCTCTTTTCCAAGTCTCTTCCTTTGCCTACACCATCAATGAAAACGATGCTTTTATCTTGACATCCTTTCTTCTTCTCTTTTCTACTCCCTTTTCCTTGAAAAGACCCACATGTGAACAGAGCTTTTCCCATCAGCTTTGTGTTGTGGACTCCCAGATTGCTATCTTTAATTACAATATTTTTTGTGCCATTTCTAAATCCCTAGTGAGAAAATCCAACTGGATGTTACTCAGATATCCCAAATTCCTCGTTCTGAAATTGAATTCATGAAATTCCTTCTACATACATTTGCTATCTGCCCAAATCAGCCCTCATCCTATTTTCTTTATTTCTTAATGGTGCTACCATAATGATACTCAATGGCTAAGCTGGAAACATAGGGGTCACCCTTCCCTCCTTCCACTGCTTGACAGCAAATTCCCAGTATCAACTGAACCCACCATATCGTCTTCATCTGCAGAGTTAATTATAGCCCTCATATTTTGTTTACATTATTAAAATAGCTTCCAAATGAGTCTTTCCACCCTTTAGCCTTTCTTCCAATCCATCCTTCACACTGCTAGCAGAATTATCTCTGAGGAATCCCAGATAGTTGAGGACAGTTGTGGCTGCCTATGTCCATATTTCTTAGTATTTCTTCCACAAATGATATGGATCAACAAGGAGGAAAAATCAATACTTTCAGCCTAATTTAGAGACAAAGAATAATAAAATTCATACAAATTCTAAGACAGAATTCTGAAAGAGCAAAATCCAGCCTGAGGTCTCCCATTTAGCACCTCCTAAAGCAGGTTACGACCTTGCCGTAAGCAAAGAGGGGATGGAACCATTCTGGGAGAGAGAACGTGCAAGCTAGAATTGGCTTAGAGTTAACTCAAACCTGCCGCCAGAAAGACTAAGCCTTTAAAAAGGCTGGAAATACTAAATGTGCCCAGTAGATCAGAGCATAGATGAAAGAAAGGAATTTGAAAGTATACAGGATTTGAGGAGGCAATTTTTGAAAGGCATAACTTCTGGATAGGAAAAAAAAAAAAAAAAAAGCCAAAAGGAGGGGAGAAGAGCTAGTTGGCAATTAGTTTGTTTGGGCTGCTATAATAAAAGACCATAAACTCTGTGATTTATAAACAAAAAATATTTATTTTCACCATTCCGAAGGCTGGAAGTCAGGGTTCCAGCATGGTCTGGTGAAGGCCAACTTCCTTCCCTTTTCTTGTTTTATCCTTATGCAGTGGGAGACTCTAGGGAGCTCTCTCAGGTCTCTTTTTTGAAGGCACTAATTCATGTATGAGGGCTCCACCCTCATGACCTAATCACCTCCCAAATCCCCACTTCCTAATACCATCACCATGGGGGTTAAGATTTTAACATATGAAGTTAGGAGAGGACATAGTCAATCCATAGGAACATGTGTGCATTTTTTTCAGGTAAAACATCTATCCTTTTCTTCAGATTTTCACAAACATCCATCCATCCAAACAGTTTAAGAACTTATGCTTTTGATAGAGATAGGGAAAATCTGTCAAGATATGTCAGTACCTTGAGAAAAGGACTATTGGACAGAAAAACCATATGTGCTTCAGAAGGAAGTAAACGAGTGGGAGCATTTATTTCATATAGTCAGGCAAAGAATAAACATACCCACTCTAATTAGACTAAAGCTATATCTCTGAGGACTGATAGTGTGTATAGTACTATAAAGTCTGGATTATTCTGTCTGGAGAATGATGAATAATAAATAATTTTAAGATACAAGAAAAAATTTAGAGATGATATATTTCTGAGTTACCAAATGGTAGAAGGCTGAGACTAAGACATTGTAATTCATATACAGAAAATGTGTAACAGTATTGGCTATCGGACTATAGCCACAAGGACGGACTTTGGCCAATTTGCAGTATTCCATCAGGCAATAAAATCTACCCAATAGGTGAATCAAAGATGACATATTTGTTTCTGATGTTTTCTCTATTTATTTTGCTCCATGTGGACAGAACTTAAAGTAAGATAGTGAGATAATTAGAAGATAAAAATAAGATCAGTTCAGTCAGTTAGTTGTGTCTGACTCTTTATAACCCCATGGACTGCAGAACGCCAGGCCTCCCTGTCCATCACCAACTCCAGGAGTTCACCCAAACTCATGTGCTTTGAGTCAGTGATGCCATCCAACCATCTTATCCTCTGTCGTCCCCTTCTCCTCCTGCCTTCAATCTTTCCCAGCATCAGAGTCTTTTCCAGTGAGTCAGTTCTTAGAATCAGGTGGCCAAAGTATTGGAGTTTCAGCTTCAACATCAGACCTTACATGAACACCCAGGACTGATCTCCTTTAGAATGGACTGGTTGGATCTCCTTTCAGTGCAAGGGACTCTCAAGAGTCTTCTCCAACACCACAGTTCAAAAGCATCAATTCTTCAGCACTCAGCTTTCTTTATGGTCCAGCTGTCACATTCACACATGACCACTGGAAAAACCATAGCTTTGACTAGATGGACGTTTGTCAGCAAAGTAATGTCTCTGATTTTTAATATGCTGTCTAGGTTGGTTATACATTTTCTTTCAAGGAGCAAGCATCTTTTAATCTCATGGCTGCAGTCACCATCTTCAGTGCTTTTGGAGCTCCCAAAATAATCTCTCACCCTTTCCACTGTTTCCCCCCCATCTATTTCCCATGAAGTGATGGGACCAGATGCCATGATCTTCGTTTTCTGAATGTTGAGCTTTAAGCCAACTTTTTCACTCTCCTCTTTCACTTTCATCAAGAGGCTCTTTAGTTCTTTTTTGCTTTCTGACTTAAGGGTGGTGTCATTTGCGTATCTGAGGTTACTGATATTTCTCCCAACAATCTCAATTCCAACTTGTGCTTCATCCAGCCTGGCATTTTGCATGATGTCCTCTCCATATAAGTTAAATTAGCAGGGTGACAATATACAGCCTTGACATACTTCTTTCCCAGTTTGGAACCAGTCAGTTGTTCCATATCCTGTGCCTCTTGACCTGCATGTAGATTTCTCAGGAGGCAGGTAAGGGGTCTGGTATTTGCATTTCTTTAAGAATTTTCCATGGTTTGTTGTCATCCACACAGTCAAAGGCTTTGGCATGGTCAATAAAACAGAAGTAGATGTTTTTCTGGAACTCTCTTGCTTTTTTGATGATCCAGCGGATGTTGGCAATTTGGTCCCTCTACCTTTTCTAAATCCAGCTTGAACATCTGGAAGTTCACTGTTCACGTACTGTTGAAGCCTGGCTTGGAGAATTTTGAGCATTACTTTGCTAGTGTGTGAGATGAGTGCAATTGTGTGGTAGTCTGAGCATTTTTGGTATTACTTTTCCTTGGGATTGGAATGAAAACTGACTTTTTCCAGTCCTGTGGCCACTGCTGAGTTTTCCAAATTTGCTGGCATAATGAGTGCAGCACTCCTCACAGCATCATCTTTTAGGATGTGAAATAGCTCAACTGGAAAAATAAGATAGTAAGATAATTATTTAACAAAAATATTTTATAGATACTAGAAGCTTGGCTGGAGAAGGCAATGGTAACCCACTCCAGTGTTCTTGCCTGGAGAATCCCAGGGACGGGGGAGCCTGGTGGGCTGCCGTCTATGGGGTCGCACAGAGTCGGACACGACTGAAGTGACTTAGCAGCAGCAGAAGCTTGGCTGTGGCTTTTCTGTATCTAGTTTCATTATTGTCATTATCAGAGCTAACATTTGATCCACGTTTCTTATTGGGCTATGAAGTTACATACATTATTATCTTTAATCCTTAAAAAAGTCCCTTTGTAACATATACTATAATTATACCAGTTGTAGGGAAATTGAGGCTGATCGTAGTTAACCCACGTCCCATAAGGTGGCACACCCCTTGGCCTATGTGATATTGAAAGCCATTTTGCTACTGTGCTCCTCGCAGAATGTTTCCATTTTAGTTATGAGAGAGCACTGAAAAGAGAATATTAGCATTGCGACAACCTGGAAATATCTTTCGCCTGGAACCAATGATTCAGGATGATGCAGCCTCTAAAAAGGAATCAAGAACATGGGTTACGATTTGCATCAAACCTCAAAGACATTGCCAAGTTGCAGGACAGAAGACTCCTAGAGGAAAATGCAGAGAGCAGGAGAAAAGACATGGAGATGTAGTGAGAGAGAAAAGGAAAAGCTGGAGAAAACAGGGGAAAAAAAGCCAGCCAGCAGAGACTAGAGACATCTGAGAAGAACAGGCACATGGCTGCTTCCCCTCTTTCTCCACCCACACAAGCACTTGTGCTGAACTGTGTGGAAATCTGTGAAGTACGAGAAAGAGCCCAGACTCCATTGCCATTTCTGTTTCAGTTTTTTATGAAGATTATTCTTGAATTCAAGGAAAGCATTCTCCTCCCCCATGTGTTTAGCTTTCTTCAGTGTCTCAGGTTGGGATCTTCAATTTAATACATTTTTGTTGACATATAAGTTTTTCAAGGTATAATTTTTAACTACTGGCTTGAACTTCTTTTTCTATACATTTAGTTTATGACTTTAAAAACTCATTTCCTTTAAAATTCTGTCAGTTCCAAATAGAATGAAGAAATCTACATACTCCAGAATTATGGGTAATTTCCTTTTTAGTGAATTTTAAATAGTAGAATCCAATGTCCCTAGTAATTGACTAATCGTGATAATGATAGCTTCTGGGTGCTGACAGTGGATCAGGCTCTGTGCTAAGAAGTCAACATGGGTGAACTCATGAAATTTGTCTAATAATCCATCTAGTCAAGGCTATGGTTTTTCCTGTGGTCATGTATGGATGTAAAAGTTGGACTGTGAAGAAGGCTGAGCGCCAAAGAATTGATGTTTTTGAACTGTGGTGTTGGAGAAGACTCTTGAGAGTCCCTTGGACTACAAGGAGATCCAACCAGTCCATTCTGAAGGAGATCAACCCTGGGATTTCTTTGGAAGGAATGATGCTAAAGCTGAAACTCCAGTACTTTGGCCACCTCATGAGAAGAGTTGACTCATTGGAAAAGACTCTGATGCTGGGAGGGATTGGGGGCAGGAGGAGAAGGGGATGACAGAGGATGAGATGGCCATCACGTTCACTCGATGGACGTGAGTTTGAGTGAACTCCGGGAGATGGTAGTGAACAGGGAGGCCTGGCATGCTGCAATTCATGGGGTCGCAAAGAGTCAGACACGACTGAGCGACTGAGCTGAACTGAACTGATTCAAAAACTACCATATCTTTTTCCATCTCAGCCATGCCCATATATTTTAATGACATCTGTATACCAAAGAGTACATGCATGAGGCAGGGCATATGTATGTGCACATAAAAATGTTTGTATTCTAGACCTAGCAATTAGTTTACCAGCAACAATCTACTTTCCTTCTTGCATATCCTTTCTGACCACAACCACAGCCATTTATTACAAGACCTGGCACTCTTTGCCTTATTCCCCCTCCAGAGGCTGACTCCACCAGTGGGAGCACCAAATGTTAGCCAAACCCTCCATAGATGAGGCAAAGTCAATCCGATTCCCCAGTTTAACAACAGAGACCATAGGCTACCTGTAACAGCCTAAGGGTTATGTAATTTCTGGATTTGAAATCATCTATATTTTGGGTCTCTGCAAAACTTATACATAGGCAAAATAAATTGCATAGACAGAAGGATAAAGCAGACGTATAAAGAGAATGGGTTTAGATAATGCACAATTATACTAATTGAAACTTCATAGCATCACTTACTTGTTTGCCTTCTGTTTTTTTCTTAAAATTTCAACCTCAACTTCCCTTGTAAGAAGATTTTGCTATCCTCTCAAAATCAGCTGGTTTCTGCATCTAATATTTCTTCTTTGTACAATATTACTATTTAAAAAATATTTTAAATAATTAATTAATGTCCATGACCTCCATGAAACTGTGTAAAGAGGGCAGAGACAATTTCTCATTTTTGCTGCCTAGACAGTGCCTGGCTCATAGAGGTTACTCAATATATATGTGTGATAGACACTATGGCCTGAGAGAAAGAAGGAGTCATCTTAATCCTTGACTTTCTTGTCCTGGTCCTAATTATATACAGTGGTACACTGATTTTTATTTCTGAGTGACTAATAAACTACAATGCTCATGATGATAAAAATAACTCCATATTTTCTTTATTTAGCTTCATACATTTATATTTCTTGAAAACAAAAGAACATATAATTAGAGAATGTATATATAATACACGGTTATATAAACAGAGAAGGAAAAAGCCATAGATGTAGGAAAGTAGAAATGTAAACAGTGCATCATGTGAAAAAATAGCACATGTTCAGTTAATTTATTGCTGTATGTTTAAAATGAATGTAATTATGATTCTTGTGATACCATTACATCAAACTTCTATTTTGACCAGCAGTTTAATAAATGGTAAAGTTCAAATTGAAGAATTATGTAGGTTTTCTTCACTGACATTTTTTTTTTAACCCAAGGAGGGTATAAGGGGTTCAGTTCAGTTCAGTTGCTCAGTCGTGTCCGACTCTTTGTGATCCCATGAATCACAGCATGCCAGGCCTCCCTGTCCATCACCAACTCCCAGAGTTCACTCAAACTCATGTCCATTGAGCTGGCGATGCCATCCAGCCATCTCATCCTCTTTCGTCCCCTTCTCCTCCTGCCTCCAGTCCCTCCCAGCATCAGGGTCTTTTCCAATGAGTCACCTCTTCACTATAAGGGGTTAACATTGCTTAAATAAGAAGAGAAAACTTATGGGGAATGATGTTTTATAGAAAGCTCATTTGGTTAACTGGCATGTCCATGAGAACCTCCTTATTGAGGAAAATAATGGTTTAAAACCCTTCTGTGCAACCTATCAACTCAAATGCAAATTTCCATTATATTTTATGAATTCATTTAAATGTAAATTATAAATAATACAAAATCATAAACAAGTTCTGGTGGCAGACAGGGAACAAACAGGTTTGTGTCTAGCACTTTGGAAGAAAGGGTTGCCTGGAACAATTTAAGCTAAGAAATGCCACACCATTGCTTTCCTTGAAATCGTGCTTCATAGGTAACAGATGGCACCACATCAATAGCTGATCGGAGAATAGCACTTGGCATTCTATCCGCTGGGTGGGAGGAAAAGAGTGTTTAAATTTTAAGGAAAAAAAAATCAAAAACAGCTCATGAGCAAGATTGGCATACAAATACAGAGAAAAGTGCTAAGGAAAAGAGTCACTTTTATTTCCCTTCAATATCCAGAAAAGTGATGAACAAAAATCTGTTTGTCAGAGCTCAAGTCAAATGATAAAATTTCGTTTGGGATTATTTCCCTAGGACTGGTTGTTTAGTGTCAGATCATAAGTACTGTTAGGGATATATTCCCTCCTTCCTTAGGTAAACCTACTGGGCTATTTCTTCACGTGACTTGAAGTGTGGTAGAAAAATTGAGGGCTGAGGAGACTCTTGGGGCCCAGCCCCGTCAGCTCGATAAGCCCTCAGGACACAGCCCCGCGGCCTCCACCCTGCCGTCCTCTTCTCACGCCTCAGGCTGCTCACGCCGCCGGGGTGTGGCCCAGGGCTCTCCGGGGCTGCCCTGACCGCACCTCTGTCAAGTGCTGAGGTCTGAATTCTTCCACCCATGCTCTGCTGGAGTTGGCCACCAGACATCATATACAAAGGAGGACATTTAGAAATACTGAATGTTAGGTGGCCTGTGGACTTGCTTTGTGTGTGTGTGTGAGAGAGAGAGAGAGAGAGATTTAGGTAGTGACAAAGGCTGAAGTTAGTTAGTGTTAAAGCTAAAAGTTGTGCTTCCCTGGTGGCTCAGACCATAAAGAATCCGCCTGCAATGCAAGAGACCCAGGTTCAATCCCTGGGTTGGGAAGATCCCCTGGAAAAGGGAATTCCACTCCAGTATCTTGCCTGGAGAATCCCATGGACAGAGGGGCCTGGTGGGCTACAGTCCATTGGGTCTCAAGGAGTCAGACACGACTGAGTGGCTAACACTAACCAAGATTAAAAGTTAGCAAATCCCAGCAGTTTCTGTAAGAACCTTGAGTTTATGAAGGTGTCTGTGGTGTATTAGCACAGGCTTCATGAAGAAAACATCCATTACCTCTGGCAAAATACAAGCATAAATCAGATTTCCAGTCTAAGAAATCTGGTAAGCTGCCAGGCTGTTTGTCTACAAAAGTGAAAACAGGATATTCAAGAAATCAAGATCAGAGAGAACAAATGGACAAAAACTGTGTGTGTGTGTGTGTGTGTGTGTGTGTGTGTGTGATTGCTGCTCTTTCCTTTCCCTCAGAAAACATTTCACAGTAAAACTTAAAAAGCTGCTGGCTCTCTAGGCAGAAGACCAGGAAGGGGGAAGGAAGTACAGATGACTGGAGCTGGTAATCAAATGATAGGTCTTCCATTAATCATCTCAGTTAAGAGATCTGAAACCATCTGTAGTTAAGAGAGGTAATAGAAACTCTGACGAGTACCTGGAGTTGTATTTTTGTGTAGATTAGGTTCTAAAGGTAGAATTTCAAGGGAAATTCTCACATATTCCAATTCAGGCAATAGTAGTCATGGATTTTAGTATTAATCAACCTGTTGCCCTGCAGTAATATGCAGTTCCTAAGTTTTAGCAGCTTAAACTCAAGATTTGTTTCTTTCTTGTGTTCATTGGCTAGATTTACTTGCAGGTTGGCTGCACAGGCCCTCTTCATTCTGCGATCCAGCCTGTGTGGTTGCTCCTCTCAGGACATCCCATTCTTGCTGTAGGCGGTGCTTAGTCACTCAGTCGTGTCCAACTCTTTGTGAGCCCATGGACGGTTGCCCACCAGGCTCCTCTGTCCTGGGGATTTTTCAGGCAAGAATACTGGAGTGGGTTGCCATTTACTCCTCCAGGGGATCTTCCCGACCCAGGAATTGAACATATATCTCCTGTGTCTCCTGTGTTGCAGGCAGATTCTTTGTCCACTAAGCCATTGAGGTAGGTGATTTTGCTGTAGATAGTGAGATGCAAAGGGAAAACTGATCGATGGCTGTTTAAGTTTCTGTTCAGTTAAGGAAATTATCCCCCCTGCTCACATTCCACTGGCCCAAGCAAGTCACATGGCCAAGCATCAAGTTGACGCCAGTAGAAGATATCTGCGTGTCTTCCAGCAGGAAAGAAAGTTACATGGAATGTGGTGGGGGGTGGGGGTGGGGGTGGGGGGTGCATATAATGCTACCATTCCAAGTGTAGAAAATAACAAGAAAAAGATTAAAATCTGCCATACAAATAGCAGCAACAGTATAATCTGGCAACTTGTCACTTAAGGAGGTGTCACAGTGCTAATATACATATGATTACTTAGTATAGAGGTCATGTAAGCAGCCTCGGTCCCTCTATATGTGCAAGTGATGAGGTAGTTGTGTTTGAGGAGAGGGGACATGGGTTTTAACACAAGAATCACACTGTCTTCTGGGAGAGGTGTGCATATGGGGAAGGCAGTTGGGAACCGAGACTGGGTTTCCAGGAGATGCATCATTCTCGCGTCATTCTATCCCCAGGGATAATCTCTACTGATTGGAACAGCAGCCAAAATCTTCCACACTATTGAATTTGGTATTGTTTTTCCTCCCTCTCTTTTAGTGTCAATCATATGTAGTGAAATTACAAAAGCTAAATATTTGTCTAATGAAATTCCATTATTGTTGAGAGGTTATGCAAGCATGTCTCCATAGGTATGTCAACTATGACACTTACTAACTCCTCCTAATTGACCTAGACCTGGAGAGTACAGAACAGTGTTTGTCACGTCTAATGGCTCAAAACATATCTGTGTGGTGGTACGTTCTGTTCTGTGGTATAGTGCTTTTTTTAAAGTGTGTACACTGGGGCCAGAGTGCTTAGGTAGAGTTCTGATTTTACTACTTACTATGTGTTTCTTAAATTTTTTATGTCTCATTTTTCTCATCTGAAAAATGGAGATAATACTTCCTATTATATAACACTTATTAAGGGTTAAGTGAATTTATAATCATGTGTGTGTGTATGCATGTTTGTGTGTCTGTAAGTATATACAGGCTTCCCTGATGGTTCAGTGGTAAAGAACCCACCTGATAATGCAGGAGACATGGGTTCAGTCCCTAGGTTGGGAAGACTGCCTGGAGGAGAAAATGGCAACCCACTCTAGTATTCCTGCCTGGAGAATCCCAGGGACAGAGGAGCCTGGTGGGCTACAATCCATGGGATCAAAAAGAGGTGGACAAAACTGAGCAACTGCACATGCACACACACACACACATGATCAATTATTATAGTGCTTCAGTTCAGTTCAGTCGCTCAGTCATGTCCAACTCTTTGCGACCCCATGAAACTCAGCACATCAGGCCTCCCTGTCCATCACCAACTCCTGGAGTTCGCTCAAATTCATGTCCATTGAGTCAGTGATGCCATCCAACCATCTCATCCTCTGTTGTCCCCTTCTCCTCCTGCCCTCAATCTTTCCCAGCATCAGGGTATTTTCAAATGCGTCAGCTCTTTGCATCAGGTGGCCAAAGTATTGGAGTTTTAGCTTCAACATCAGTCCTTCCAATGAACACTCAGGACTGATCTCCCTTAGGATGGACTGGTTGGATCTCCTTGCAGTCCAAGAGACTCTCAAGAGTCTTCTCCAACACCACAGTTCAAAAGAATCAATTCTTCGGCACTCAGCCTTCTTCACAGTCCAACTCTCACATCCATACATGACTACTGAAAAACCATAGCCTTGACTAGATGGACCTCTGTTGACAAAGTAATGTCTCTGCTTTTTAATATGCTGTCTAGGTTGGTCATAAATTTCCTTCCAAGGAGTAAGCATCTTTTAATTTCATGGCTGCAATCACCATCTGCAGCGATTTTGGAGCCTCAAAAATAAAATCAGCCACTGTTTTCATTGTTTCCCCATCTAATTCCCATGAAGTGATGGGACCAGATGCCATGATCTTAGTTTTCTGAATGTTGAGCTTTAAGCCAACTTTGTCATTCTCCTCTTTCACTTTCATCAAGAGGCTCTTTAGTTTTTCTTCACTTTCTGACTTAAGGGTGGTGTCATCTGCATATCTGAAGTTATTGATATTTCTCCTGGCAATCTTGACTCCAGTTTGTGCTTCTTCCAGTCCAGCGTTTCTCATGATGTACTCTGCATGTAAGTAAAATAAGCAGGGTGACAATATACAACCTTGACATACTCCTTTTCCTATTTGGAACTAGTCTGTTCCATGTCCAGTTCTAACTGTTGCTTCCTGACCTGCATACAGGTTTCTCAAGAGGCAGGTCAGGTGGTCTGATTCCCATCTCTTTCAGAATTTTCCACAGTTTATTGCGAACCACAGAGTCAAAGGCTAGGGCATAGTCAATAAAGCAGAAATAGATGTTTTTCTGGAACTCTCTTGCTTTTTTAATGATCCAGTGGATGTTGGCAATTTGATCTCTGGTTCCTCTGCCTTTTCTAAAACCAGCTTGAACATCTGGAAGTTCATGGTTCACTTATTGCTGAAGCCTGGCTTGGAGAATTTTGAGCATTACTTTATTAGTGTGTGGGATGAGTGCAATTGTGCGGTAGTTTGAGCATTCTTTGGCATTGCCTTTCTTTGGGATTGGAATGAAAACTGACGTTTTCTAGTCCTGTGCCCACTGCTGAGTTTTCCAAATTTGTTGGCATATTGATTGTAGCACTTTCACAGCATCATCTTTTAGGATTTGAAATAGCTAAATTAGATTTCCATCAACTCCACTAGCTTTGTTCATACTGATGCTTACTAAGGCCCATTTGACTTCACATTCCAGGATGTCTGGCTCTAGGTGAGTGATCACACCATAGTGATTATCTGGGTCATGAAGATCTTTTTTTGTACAGTTCTTCTGTGTATTCTTGCCGCCTCTTCTTAATATCTCCTGCTTCTGTTGGGTCCATAGCATTTCTATCCTTTATTGAGCTCATCTTTGCATGAAATATTCCCTTGGTATCTCTAATTTTCTTGAGGAGATCTCTAGTCTTTCCCATTCTGTCGTTTTCCTCTATTTCTTTGCTTTGATCTCTTAGGAAGGCTTTCTTATCTCTCCTTGCTATTCTTTGGAACTCTGCATTCAGATGCTTATATTTTTCCTTTTCTCCTCTGCTTTCGCTTCTCTTCTTTTCACAGCTATTTGTAAGGCCTCCCCAGACAGCCATTTTGCCTTTTAAGAGTCATAAATATCAGGCATTATTATTCCAGATAAATGTCTCTATTTCAGATCCAATCACCTAGAATGGTTCTTGGCATATGGCAAGTATTCAGTATGTATTTGTTGAATAAATGCATAAACCCCAGGCTTGGTCCAGGTTATTACTTCTCTGATGCACTGCTTTTTAAGCCAGAAATACAGGAATTATCCTTGAAATCTCATTCTTCCTTATTCTCCAATTCCATCTATTTTTCCTCCATAAATAAATGTTTTTGTACATTTCCACTCCCACTAAATTGGTGCACAGTTCCATCATCTTCTCCCTCGACTAAGGAAGAGTCTGTTTCCTGGTCTCTGCTTCTTCCCTTGCCCTCCAACCAATTCTCCACACAGCACGCAGGGAGATTTTCTTAAAGAGGCAGATGATGTAATAGCATTGCCTTGCTTAAAACCCTCAATGATCCCCTATATTTAGAGTATCGTCTGAAATCCTCAGTATCTCTGACAAACTCTGCCTCCTCCAGTGTCTACCAGCCTCCTGTCATGCTTTTCTTTTCTTTTGCTTTTTCCACATTAGTCACGGACTTTTAGTCCATTTCTCAAACTCTTTATACTGCATCTTTCTCCCTAATCTTTACAACCAAAGACTGGATTATAATACAGCCAATATGGCTGGATTACCACTGCTTTATCTTCTCCATCTGTCTCCCCCTTAGCTTATCCATAGTTATTTAGAAAGACTGAGATTAATAGTTGATTCCTGAGAAAAACCTTCTGTCTTTAACAGGTCAGATGTGCTTCAACACCTTTACATATTTCTTATGATTTTCTTCTCTGATACTTACGCAAGAAGTACTCATTTAAGTTGTTTTTGAAATCTATTGGATAGATTGTTGTTGTTGTTTAAGTTGATAAGTCATGTCTGTGTCTTTGTAAGACCAGGGACTATAGACCCCAGGCTCCTCTGTCCATGGGATTTCCCAGGCAACGATTCTGGAATGTGTTGCCATTTCCTTCTGCAGGGGATCTTTCTGACTCAGGGATGGAACCTGTGTCTCCCACATTGCCGGCAGATTTTTCACCCCTGAGCCACCAGGGAAGCCCACTGGATAGATGAATGTGGCTGTTTTATTTATTTATGTTTTTAACCATGATTTAAAGCAGGGAGGCCTCCAAAATCCATATTAAAACCTTTCCCACTTGTATATAAAACTCTTCAGTGAATTCCCTGTAAGAGTTTGTGCTGAATATTGCAGGAGTCCTCAAAACAAATATTTGCTGGAGTCCTAGATGTAAAGATTCAAAATGTATCTTCTAGTATAGCAGTTTGAAGATGATTAACACATAGTGGTAACCACAAATAATTTCTTAAGTAGGCTTATTCTCCTTTGCAGTTACTGCTTCCATGCTTGGTAACAGGAGCCAAATAAAACAGATTTAACCTCGAAGTGTTAGAGCACCTCCTGGGCTTGGCAGTGGATTGTGGAAGGACTCACCTGGGAACATTGGGAATTGTCTAAACTATCAAGTGAAAGAAGACCTTGGCAGATAGTCTCCAGGTTCATAGCTGCACTAAGTTCCTTTGACCATTATCATGAACTTTTCCATAGGCTTCTTATAAAATATGCACTTGTATTAATGAATACTCATTAATATAACTTATGAGCATTTGGTATATGCCTACGTTGTGTTTTCCAAAGCAAGAGTCTATTCCTCAGGTTTAATAATAACAATGTTTTAATAATTCATACTAGAAATATAGTATGACTGGCATGGATTAATGCTTGTATGTTCTTTTCCCAGCCCCCCATTTTTTGTTTAATTTTAACCAGAGAAACATCAAGAAATATTTTTCACCGTACCTGCAAATATGGGAAATATGGGTCTCAAGTGAAGTGCTTTCCCGAGATGGAAATGGCAATGAACAACATTTAAACTTCTAAGAAATTACTATGTGCCAAGACATGGCAGTAAGAAAAAGACAAAAGATACCAGAAAATTATGTCTTTAAGGCATGACCCTTTAAGTTCTCAAGTATAGCTTACAGCAGGGAGTCTGACAGTTGGCCACTTTAGGACAAATGCGGCTGAGACTTGGTGAAGAGTTTTTCTGAAAATTATTTCCCCCAATATTTGCTTTTTAAGTTAAAGGACCCAAAGCATATACCTTCTCCCTGCCCCCTTATATAGAATATTCAGTTGATCTACTTTTTAAATACACAAGTAGGATATTCTTGGGAAAGAAAAGTGACTAAAGCCTGTAACACCTTTAACTGGTGCTTAAATTCAGCAGCTGTCTGTGCAGATAGCCTGGGTCTGAGAACTTCACTTGATGGAATGCTCAGGCTTTTGTTCTGAGCAGTCTCTCCCATTCTATCCTGGGAGCTAAGATTTGCATGCTTCTTCCAAATTAACTTCCCCTTTTAGAAACAAAAGTATGTGTGAGAAGCTTCTAAGATAAAATGCTCTTCTTGTTTCCTGACTGAATTCAGCCCTGGCTGAAATATTAGTTCATGAGTTTATATCTCAAGCTAATGGGGGACAGAATTTAGCCCTTAAGGCCAACAGATTTCAGAAGCATAGATGCTTACTATCTCCTTACCTTCCTTTTCACTGTGGAATGGTCATGAGCAACGTCATCCTATTAGGCACTGTTTTTCTCTACATTTTGAGAGGCAAAGAATGCTTTTTAAGTTATTACATAAAACATGTTTTGGTTGTCTCTAAGCGTTAAACTGTGTTGACTGGGGAAAGATTTTCATCAAACCATAAAATTTAAAGGGGTTTATTCCATCTTACTGTCTTGAAGTGAGATGGCAGTTTACTGCACTGGACTGAATTTTGCAATGAGGAGTTCATGATCTGAGCAACAATCAGATCCTGGTCCTGTTTTTGCTGACTGTATAGAGCATCTCCATCTTTGGCTGCAAAGAATATAATCAATCTGATTTCAGTATTGACCATCTGGTGATGTAAATGTATAGAGTCTCCTCTTGTGTTGTTGGAAGAGGGTGTTTGCTATGACCAGTGCATTCTCAGGCAAAACTCTGTTAGCCTTTGACCTGCTTGCTTTTGTATTTCAAGGCCAAATTTGAATGTTATTCCAGGTATCTCTTGACTTCCTACTTTTGCATTCCAGTCCCCTATAATGAAAAGGACATCTTTTTTGGGTGTTAGTTCTAGAAGATCTCATAGGTCTTCATAGAACTGTTCAGCTTCTTCAGCGTCTATTGCATAGACTTGGATTACTGTGATGTTGAATAGTTTGCCTTGGAAACAAACAGAGATCATTCTGTCGTTTTTGAGATTGTATCCAAATACTGCATTTCGGACTCTTTTGTTGACTATGATGGCTGCTCCGTTTTTCCCAAGGGATTCTTGCCCACATTAGTAGATGTAATGGTTGTTGGAGTTAAATTCACCCATTCCAGGCCATTTTAGTTCACTGATTCCTAAAATGTCAATGTTCACTCTTGCCATCTCCTGTTTGACCACTTCCAATTTACCTTGATTTGTGGACCTAACATTCCAGGTTCCTATGCAATATTGCTCTTTATAGCATCGGACCTTGCTTCCATCACCAGGCACATCCACAACTGAGTGTTGTTTTTGCTTTGGCTCCATCCCTTCATTCTTTCTGGAGTTATTTCTCCACTGATCTCCAGTAGTATATTGGGCACCTACTGACCTGGGGAATCCACCTTTCAGTGTCCTATCTTTTTGCCTTTTCATGCTGTTCATGGGGTTCTCAAGGCAAGAATACTGAAGTGGTTTGCCATTCCCTTCTCCAGTGGACCACATTTTGTCAGAACTCTCCACCATGACCCATCCATCTTGGGTGGCCCTACATGGCATGGCTCATATTTCTCGGAGTTAGACAAGGCTGTGGTCCATGTGATCAGATTGGTTAGATTTCTGTGATTGTGGTTTTCATTCTGTCTGCCCTCTGCTGGAGAAGGATAAAGGGCTTACAGAAGCTTCCTGATGGGAGAGACTGAAAGGAAACTGGGTTTTATTCTAATGGGCTAGGAAATGCTCAGTAAGTCATTAATCCAATTATCTGTTGATAGATGGGGCTGTGTTTCCTCTCTGTTGTTTGATCTGAGGCCAAACTATGGTGGAGGTAATGAGGATAAAAGAGACCTCCTTCAAAAGCTCCATGCTCACACTGCCGCACTCAGTGCCCCCAACCGTGCAGGAGGCCTCTGTTGGCCCATGCCTCCGCTGGAGACTCCTGGACACTCAGGGCAAGTCTGGGTCAGGCTCTTGTGGGGTCACTGCTCCTTTCTCCTGGATCCTGGTGCACAAGGTTCTGTTTGTGCCCTCCAAGAGTCTGTTTCCCAGTCCTGTGTAAGTTCTGGCTGCTCTCTGATGGGGTTAATGGCGACCTCCTCTAAGAGGGCTTATGCCGTACCCACGTCTACTGCACTCACAGCCCCTGCCCCTGTGGCAGTCCACTGCTGACCCGCACCTCCACAGGAGACACTCAGACACAGTTCTGGCTCAGTCTCTGTGGGGTCTCTGGGTCCTGGTGCACACAAGGTTTGTTTGAGCGTCTCTGGCAGGTATGGGGTTTGATTCCAAATGCTGTTTCACCCCTTCTTCCATCTTGCTAGGGTTTCTCCTTTGCCCATGAACATGGGGTATCTTTTGTTCATGGGATCCAACATTCTCCAGTTGATGGTAGTTCAGCAGTGACTTGTAGTTTCGGAGTTCTCGCAGGAGAAAATGAGCGCACTTCCTTCTAATCCACGATCTTACACCACTCACTAGGCCATTCAGGTATGACCTAAATCAAATCCCTTATGGTCATATAGTGGAAGTTACAAATAGATTCAAAGGGTTAGATTTAAAAGACAGAATCCCTAAAGAACTATGCACAGAGGTTCATGAACATCCCCAAGAAAAAGAAATGCACAAAGACAAAGTGGTTGGCTGAGGAGGCCTTACAAATAGCTGAGAAAAGAAGAGAGGCTAAAGGCAAAGAGGAAAAGGAAAGATATACCCATCTGAACAAAGCTAGTGGAAGTGATGGAATTCCAATTGAGCTACTTCAAACCCTAAAAGTTGATGCTGTGAAAGTGTTGCACTCAATATGTCAGCAAATTTGGAAAACTCAGAAACAGTCACAGGACTGGAAAAGGTCAGTTTTCATTCCAATCTCAAAGAAAGGCAATGCCAAAGATTGCTCAAACTACCACATGATTGCACTCATCTCACACGCTAGTAAGTAATGCCTAACATTCTCCAAACCAGGCTTCAGCAATAAGTGAACCATGAACTTCCAGATGTTCAAGCTGGTTTTAGAAAAAGCAGAGGAACCAGAGATCAAATTGCCAACATCTGCTGGATCATCAAAAATGCAAGAGAGTTCCAGAAAAACATCTGTTTCAGCTTTACTGACTATGCCAAAGCCTTTGGCTGTGTGGATAACAATAAACTGTAGAAAATTCTTTAAGAGATGGGGATACCAGACCAACTGACCTGCCTCTGGAGAAATCTGTATGCAGGTCAGGAAGCAACAGTTAGAACTGGACATGGAACAACAGACTGGTTCCAAATAGGAAAAGGGGTACATCAAGGCTGTGCATTGTTGCCCTGCTTATTTAACTTATATGCAGAGTACATCATGAGAAATGCTGGGCTGGACAAAGCACAAGCTGGAATCAAGATTGCCAGGAGAAATATCAATAACCTCAGATATGCAGATGACACCACCCTTATGGCAGAAAGTGATGAAGAACTAAAGAGCCTCTTGATGAAAGTGAAACAGGAGAGTGAAAAAGTTCGCTTCAAGCTCAACATTCAGAAACCAAGATCATGGCATCTGGTCCCATCACTTCATGGGAAATAGATGGGGAAACAGTGCAAACAGTGACAGACTTTATTTTTCCGGGCTCCAAAATCACTACAGATGATGACTGCAGCCATGAAATTAAAAGACGTTTACTCCTTGGAAGAAAAGTTATAACCAATATACACAGTCTATTAAAAAGCAGAGACATTACTTTGCCAACAATGGTCTGTCTAATCAAAGCTATGGTTTTTTCAGTAGTCATGTATGGATGTGAGAGTTGGACCATAAAGAAAGCTGAGTGGTGAAGAATTGATGCTTTTGAACTGTAGTGTTAGAGAAGACTCTTTTTTTTTTTTTTTTCAGGTTTTTTTTTTTGTGTGTGTGTGTCTGTTTTCTTTTTTTTTTTTACATTTTATTTTTACTTTATTTTACTTTACAATACCGTATTGGTTTTGCCAAAGACTCTTGAGAGTCCCTTGGACTGCAAGGAGATCTAACCAGACCATCCTAAAAGAAATCAGTCCTGAATATTTATTGAAAGGACTGATGTTGAATCTGAAACTCCAATACTTTGGCCACTGTATATGAAGAACTGACTCATTGGAAAAGACCCTGATGCTGGGAAAGATTGAAGGCAGGTGGAGAAGGGGATGGCAGAGGATGAGATGGTTGAATGGCATCAGCGACTTGATGGACATGAGTTTGAGTAATCTCCGGGAGTTGGTGATGGACAGGGAAGCCTGGTGTGCTGCAGTCCATGGGGTCACAAAGAGTCAGACATGACTGAGCAAATGACCTGACGGTACTGCACCAGATTGATGTTCACCCAGTGATGTTCCCAACGCTGGGATCAAACCCAGGTCTCCTGCAGTTGCAGGCAGATTCTTTACCATCTGAGCCACCAGGGAAATGCAAAGATCTTTAGTGAAATGATTTTAACTGCACCTCTGCCCTCAAACATGGTTTATTGTTTGGCATGAAGATTAGAAGGATCAGCTCCACCTAAAACTCTTTTTTTTTTTTGGAGAAATGCAAATTCTCTGACCTAAAATGTCTCTGGTGATGGGCCAAAAGGTGTGTTTTAACAAGACATCCTAGTTATTGTATTGTTTTTTTTAAGTGTGGGGAACATTGAGCTGTAAAATATATCAGCTGTGCACTGTGGATGGTTGAGTGTCTGACTGTGGGTTTTAGAATGCCTGAATTCAAATTTTGTTTGGGAGTCTCATTAAATTGTAAACCTGCTTGGGTAAGTTACCACTCTGTATTCCATGTTTTCTCATCTGTAAAAATGAGGTGTTAAAAACATCTAAACTCGTGGATTTAAGTGGATTAATACCCAGAGAACATATGGAATTGCACTTGGTATGTAGACAGTAAGTTCTTGTAAGTAATTCTTATTATGAGAAGCTGATTTTATTTTACACAAATATTTGGCAACAATTTTGTGTTCAGCATATTTGAGAAACTCAAATAAAAATAAACCTTTACTAGAAATCCAAAGAAATCAGACAGCTTTTTGAGAAGTGAAAAATGCTTTGTCATTATGTATTCTAATGAGGAATAGCCTGTCTTCTACATGTCCTGAAGTTCATGTGAATCAGAAAAAAAGAAAAAAGAGAAAAACCAGAGAAAATGTGTATAATATTGCAGACTTAATTTTGGGAGTCAGAGTAAGTTTGAGTACAAGTTCTAACAATTTTTTATTCATGAGACTATTGATTTTTTCCCCTTTGTTTTCTTTGTAGGAAGTGCTTCAGTATCCTTAGAAATATTTATTTATCTTCTAGGTTGCAAAGATTTTCTATGTTTTCTTCTGATAATTTTATAGATATAGTTTTTTAAAATCTATAACCCATTTCAGTTAATTTTTCTGTACAGGTTGAAGTTATGGTTAATGGTCATTTTTTTCCTTATGAATATATAGCTCTTCTTTCATAACATGTTGAAAGAAGACTCACTGAATTACTTTGCATCCTCAGTAGAGTATTTGTGCCTTTCTATTCCTGACCTCTTTGTCGATCATCTACACATCTTCTTTACATGAACACCACTCAGTCTTGAGTACCTTAGCTCTATAGTAAGTTTTGGAAATTAGTAATATAAGTCTTGTAATTCTGGCCAGACACTAACATGTTTTGGGCTATTTATCTTCTTTTTTTTAAAAAAAATATAAATTTATTTATTTTAATTGGAGGTTAATTACTTTACAACATTGTATTGGTTTTGCCATACATCAACATGTATCTGCCACAGGTATACACGTGTTCCCCATCCTGAACCCCCCTCCCTCCTCCCTCCCTGTACCATCCCTCTGGGTCGTCCCAGTGCACCAGCCCCAAGCATCCAGTATCATGCATCGAACCTGGACTAGCGACTCGTTTCATATATGATATTATACATGTTTCAATGCCATTCTCCCAAATCATCCCACCCTCTCCCTCTCCCACAGAGTCCAAAAGACTGTTCTATACATCTGTGTCTCTGTTTTGGGCTATTTTTCTTCTAAGTCACTTCAGTTGTGTTCGACTCTTTGCAGTTCTGTGGACTATAGTCCAGGCTCCTCTGTCCATGGGGTTTTCCGGGTAAGGATACTGGAATGGGTTGCCACTTCCTTTTCCAGGGGATCTTCCTGACCCAGGGATCAAACCCACGTCTCTTGCTTAGTAGGCAGATTCCTTATCCCTGAGTCTCCAGGGAAGTCCCTCCCTCTGTTTTCTTAGGTCTTCTCTAGTTCTGTCACTGATGCTTTGTATTTATTAATGTGTATCCCTCTCACATAAGTTGTTAAATGTTCCCCTTGGTATTTAATATTTTGGGTGCTTTGTCATTGGTAATTTTTTTTTATTATAAGTTTTTAAAATTAATTAATTAATTTTAATTGGAGGCTAATTGCTTTTTAATGTTGTGGTGGTTTTTGCCATACATTGACATGAATCAGCCATGGGTGGACATATGTCCCCCATCCCAAAGCCCCCTCCCATCCCATCCCTCTGGGTTGTCCCAGTGCACCAGCTTTGAGTGCCATGTTTCATGCGTTGAACTTGGACTGGTGATCTGTTTCACGTATGGTAATATACATGTTTCAATGCTATTCTCTCAAATCATCCCACCTTCGCCTTCTCCCACAGAGTCCAAAAATTTGTTCTTTATATCTGTGTCTCTTTTGTTGTCTCTCAAGTAGGGTCATCATTACCATATACATGCATCAATATACTGTATTGGTATTTTTCTTTCTGCCTTACTTCATTCACTGTATAATAGGCTTCAGTTTCATCCACTTCATTACAACCAATTCAAATGCATTCTTTTTAATAGCTGAGTAATACTCCATTATGTATATATACCACAAATTTCTTATCCATTCATCTGCTGATGGACATCTAGGTTGCTTCCATGTCCTGGCTATTGTAAACAGTGTTGCGATGAACATTGGGGTACATGTGTCTCTTTCAATTCTGGTTTCCTCAGTGTGTATGCCCAGCAGTGGGATTGCTGGGTCATATGGCAGTTCTATTTCCAGTTTTTAAAGAAATCTCCACACTGTTCTCCATAGTGGCTGTACTAGTTTGCATTCCCACCAACAGTGTAAGAGGGTTCCCTTTTCTCCACACCCTCTCCAACATTTATTGTTTGTAGACTTTTGGATAGCAGCCATTCTGACTGACGTGAAATGGTACCTCATTGTGGTTTTGATTTGCATTTCTCTGATAACGAGTGATGTTGAGCATCTTTACATGTGTTTGTTAGCCATCTGTATGTCTTCTTTGGAGAAATGTCTGTTTAGTTCTTTGGCCCAATTTTTGATTGGGTCATTTATTTTTCTGGTATTGAGCTGCATGGGCTGCTTGTATATATGTCAATGGTAATTTTAAAGTTTCCTTTTCCACATATTGCTGATTTATACAAACACAAAACTCATTTTTTTACCTGCTACCTACTAAAATCATTTATTAGTTCTACTAGCTTTTTGTAGATTCCTAAGGATGTTCTATAAGTACAAAAATGTCCTCTAGGAAAAGATAATTTACTTTTTTATTTCTAGCACATATTTTTTCCTTGGTTTACTGTACTTGCTAGGACTTTCAGTACAAAGATTAATGCAGTAGTAAGTGGCTGTTCTTGTCTTCTGGTGTTCCCACCTTGGGGCAAAATATTTTTTGCTCTTCCTTATTAAGCAAGATGCTAGGTCTAATTTTTTTTTTTTTTAATACTGTATCAATTTAAAGGGATTATCTTCTGCTCTTAGTGGGAAATTTTAATCATGAATTAGTATTAAATTTTCAAGTGTTTTTTTTTCTACGCTGATTGAGATGATCATAGTTTTTTTCCCTTCTATTCTGTAAATATGGTAAATAACATTAATTGATTCCCCAATGCCAAGCTAACCTTGTATTTCTGGGTGTCAACTGAAAAGTGAAATGCACAATGTGAGAGTTGAGAGTTAAGATTTATTTGAGGCAAAATGAGGAGATCGCTTTGAGGAACTGCTCAGAAGAGGTAAGGAAAAGGTCAGTATTATATCTGATTTTAGTGAAGGGTCTTACATGTAGTCAAGCATCCCTTTTGGCAGAGGCTTGCTGCAAGTCACGTCCCCATTAATGATTTTAGTGCTTTTCTAGATAGGAGTAGCTTCAGGAATTTGGACTCATGAAATCTTCTCCAGATATTTAGCTATATGAAGGCCCATTCTGCCAGTTTTTCCCCAAGCAAAGAGTGCCTCATACCTGACATCCACCCTGAACTCCTTGAAGGTCAGTGACTGCAGTGGCCAGTGAGCTAATCCTTAGAGGGGCAGATGGCAAGTGACAGGTTTTAGCTGGCATGGAATAAACCCAACTTGTGTTATACTTTTTGTTGATCTGAAAGTGTTCCATTGTGTCCTAAAGTTTTATGGATTGTCAAAATGTTCTGCCATGTATCCTTTCATTTTATTAAATTTTTGTAACTGGAATTTTCTCTTTTGTGAGAAGAAAGTTTTTCAAGAAGCTATAACCAAAAGTCAAGTAAAATAAAAGGTGGCAGCAATATATATTCTGAAGTAACAATCACCAGTTTATTCTCTCAAGAGACTTATGTCTATTCCCTTTGTTCTTTAGAAAATCATTTCAAGAATTGGGACCTATATTTTTGTAGGCAAATAAATTTCAACTTAACTCATAACTAGTTGAGATAATCCATGTAAGCCAGTGTAAGCCAGTGTAATTGATAGCCATCAAGATTAGAGAAGGGATATGTATATATATATCACTGTATATTAAAATGTATGTTGTTTCTCAATCGCTCAATTATGTCCAACCCTTTGTGACCCCACAGACTGCAGCATGCCAGATCTCCTTGTCCTTTACTATATCTCAGAGATTGCTCAAACTCATGTCCATTGAGTCAGTATTACCATCCAACCATCTCATCCTCAGTTGTCCCCTTCTCCTGCCTTCAATCTTTCCCAGAATTAGAATCTTTTCCAATGAGTCAGATCTTTGCATCAGGTGGTCAAAGTATTGGAACTTCAGCTTCAGCATCAGTTCTTCCAATGAATATTTAGGGTTGATTTCCTTAAGAATTGACTGGTTTGATATCCTTTCTGTCCAGGGGACTCTTTAGAGTCTTCTCCAGCATCACAATTTGAAAGCATCAATTATTTGGCACTTGGCCTTCTTTAAAGTCCAACTCTCATACCTGTGCATGACTGTTAGAAAAGCCATAGCTTTGTCTATACAGACCATTGTTGGCAAAGTGATGTCTCTGCGTTTTAGCATGCTGTCTGGTTTGTCATAGCTTTTCTTCTAAGAAAAGCTTCTCCTATCTTTAAATTTTGTGGCTGCAATCAATGCCTGCAGTAATTTTGGAGCCCAAGAAAATAAAATTGAACACTTTCCACTTTTTCCCCATCTATTTGCCATGAAGTGATGGTGCCCGATGCCATGATCTCAGTTTTTTGTATATTGTATAAGCCAGCTTTTTCACTTTCCTAGTATATTAACAACTAGCATATCAATATTAACTACTACATTGATAGGCTCTATTTACTCAAGTTTAATTTGGAAAAATAAACATAAACCTATCATCAATAGCTTTGCCAAAACCATTAAGAAAGAAACAAAATAACAAAAAATTCTTAAAAGATCAAAGTAGGATCTAGCCCGGAGAAGCGAGATATGCAATATTCCCTCAAACGACCACTTTAGATAAATCTCAGTTAATTCCTGTGTTGTCAGAGAATTGCTAACTCCTAGATTTACTACATCAAGCAGATTTCTCTTGGCCTTTAAAACAACAACAGAAACCCTTAAAAGAATTAAAAGAAGTTAGCCTTAAATAGATATAGGTAATCTTCTAAGACTTGTTCTATTTTGTCAAAAGCTACCACTTTAAACATTAGTTATACATTTTTTTGATTTAGAACAACATAAATTAAAACTGTCCATAGATGATATAGTCCTCCTTTTAAGTATCATGAAAGAGTGACCAGGCCTTTCTTTCCACTGTTATTTCTCCATCACCTAGTACAGTCTTTGGATATAATGGAAGTATAACATTTATTTTAAAATGAATGAAAAATCTATCCATTTTCTTTTTAAAAACAAATATAGTTAAAACTGAACTGTGTGCTAAAATTTTTAATTTTATTCATTAAAAAATAGTTACAGTAAATGTATATACACATATAAGTGATATATAAGTGTTGTTTTGGTTGATTTGAATACTTAAAATTATATAATTAGTATCCAGTTATAC
>SJYT01034651.1:629500-667490 GCA_006410635.1 Cephalophus harveyi
TTTTTTTTTTTGTGTGTGTGTGTCTGTTTTCTTTTTTTTTTTTACATTTTATTTTTACTTTATTTTACTTTACAATACCGTATTGGTTTTGCCAAAGACTCTTGAGAGTCCCTTGGACTGCAAGGAGATCTAACCAGACCATCCTAAAAGAAATCAGTCCTGAATATTTATTGAAAGGACTGATGTTGAATCTGAAACTCCAATACTTTGGCCACTGTATATGAAGAACTGACTCATTGGAAAAGACCCTGATGCTGGGAAAGATTGAAGGCAGGTGGAGAAGGGGATGGCAGAGGATGAGATGGTTGAATGGCATCAGCGACTTGATGGACATGAGTTTGAGTAATCTCCGGGAGTTGGTGATGGACAGGGAAGCCTGGTGTGCTGCAGTCCATGGGGTCACAAAGAGTCAGACATGACTGAGCAAATGACCTGACGGTACTGCACCAGATTGATGTTCACCCAGTGATGTTCCCAACGCTGGGATCAAACCCAGGTCTCCTGCAGTTGCAGGCAGATTCTTTACCATCTGAGCCACCAGGGAAATGCAAAGATCTTTAGTGAAATGATTTTAACTGCACCTCTGCCCTCAAACATGGTTTATTGTTTGGCATGAAGATTAGAAGGATCAGCTCCACCTAAAACTCTTTTTTTTTTTTGGAGAAATGCAAATTCTCTGACCTAAAATGTCTCTGGTGATGGGCCAAAAGGTGTGTTTTAACAAGACATCCTAGTTATTGTATTGTTTTTTTTAAGTGTGGGGAACATTGAGCTGTAAAATATATCAGCTGTGCACTGTGGATGGTTGAGTGTCTGACTGTGGGTTTTAGAATGCCTGAATTCAAATTTTGTTTGGGAGTCTCATTAAATTGTAAACCTGCTTGGGTAAGTTACCACTCTGTATTCCATGTTTTCTCATCTGTAAAAATGAGGTGTTAAAAACATCTAAACTCGTGGATTTAAGTGGATTAATACCCAGAGAACATATGGAATTGCACTTGGTATGTAGACAGTAAGTTCTTGTAAGTAATTCTTATTATGAGAAGCTGATTTTATTTTACACAAATATTTGGCAACAATTTTGTGTTCAGCATATTTGAGAAACTCAAATAAAAATAAACCTTTACTAGAAATCCAAAGAAATCAGACAGCTTTTTGAGAAGTGAAAAATGCTTTGTCATTATGTATTCTAATGAGGAATAGCCTGTCTTCTACATGTCCTGAAGTTCATGTGAATCAGAAAAAAAGAAAAAAGAGAAAAACCAGAGAAAATGTGTATAATATTGCAGACTTAATTTTGGGAGTCAGAGTAAGTTTGAGTACAAGTTCTAACAATTTTTTATTCATGAGACTATTGATTTTTTCCCCTTTGTTTTCTTTGTAGGAAGTGCTTCAGTATCCTTAGAAATATTTATTTATCTTCTAGGTTGCAAAGATTTTCTATGTTTTCTTCTGATAATTTTATAGATATAGTTTTTTAAAATCTATAACCCATTTCAGTTAATTTTTCTGTACAGGTTGAAGTTATGGTTAATGGTCATTTTTTTCCTTATGAATATATAGCTCTTCTTTCATAACATGTTGAAAGAAGACTCACTGAATTACTTTGCATCCTCAGTAGAGTATTTGTGCCTTTCTATTCCTGACCTCTTTGTCGATCATCTACACATCTTCTTTACATGAACACCACTCAGTCTTGAGTACCTTAGCTCTATAGTAAGTTTTGGAAATTAGTAATATAAGTCTTGTAATTCTGGCCAGACACTAACATGTTTTGGGCTATTTATCTTCTTTTTTTTAAAAAAAATATAAATTTATTTATTTTAATTGGAGGTTAATTACTTTACAACATTGTATTGGTTTTGCCATACATCAACATGTATCTGCCACAGGTATACACGTGTTCCCCATCCTGAACCCCCCTCCCTCCTCCCTCCCTGTACCATCCCTCTGGGTCGTCCCAGTGCACCAGCCCCAAGCATCCAGTATCATGCATCGAACCTGGACTAGCGACTCGTTTCATATATGATATTATACATGTTTCAATGCCATTCTCCCAAATCATCCCACCCTCTCCCTCTCCCACAGAGTCCAAAAGACTGTTCTATACATCTGTGTCTCTGTTTTGGGCTATTTTTCTTCTAAGTCACTTCAGTTGTGTTCGACTCTTTGCAGTTCTGTGGACTATAGTCCAGGCTCCTCTGTCCATGGGGTTTTCCGGGTAAGGATACTGGAATGGGTTGCCACTTCCTTTTCCAGGGGATCTTCCTGACCCAGGGATCAAACCCACGTCTCTTGCTTAGTAGGCAGATTCCTTATCCCTGAGTCTCCAGGGAAGTCCCTCCCTCTGTTTTCTTAGGTCTTCTCTAGTTCTGTCACTGATGCTTTGTATTTATTAATGTGTATCCCTCTCACATAAGTTGTTAAATGTTCCCCTTGGTATTTAATATTTTGGGTGCTTTGTCATTGGTAATTTTTTTTTATTATAAGTTTTTAAAATTAATTAATTAATTTTAATTGGAGGCTAATTGCTTTTTAATGTTGTGGTGGTTTTTGCCATACATTGACATGAATCAGCCATGGGTGGACATATGTCCCCCATCCCAAAGCCCCCTCCCATCCCATCCCTCTGGGTTGTCCCAGTGCACCAGCTTTGAGTGCCATGTTTCATGCGTTGAACTTGGACTGGTGATCTGTTTCACGTATGGTAATATACATGTTTCAATGCTATTCTCTCAAATCATCCCACCTTCGCCTTCTCCCACAGAGTCCAAAAATTTGTTCTTTATATCTGTGTCTCTTTTGTTGTCTCTCAAGTAGGGTCATCATTACCATATACATGCATCAATATACTGTATTGGTATTTTTCTTTCTGCCTTACTTCATTCACTGTATAATAGGCTTCAGTTTCATCCACTTCATTACAACCAATTCAAATGCATTCTTTTTAATAGCTGAGTAATACTCCATTATGTATATATACCACAAATTTCTTATCCATTAATCTGCTGATGGACATCTAGGTTGCTTCAATGTCCTGGCTATTGTAAACAGTGTTGCGATGAACATTGGGGTACATGTGTCTCTTTCAATTCTGGTTTCCTCAGTGTGTATGCCCAGCAGTGGGATTGCTGGGTCATATGGCAGTTCTATTTCCAGTTTTTAAAGAAATCTCCACACTGTTCTCCATAGTGGCTGTACTAGTTTGCATTCCCACCAACAGTGTAAGAGGGTTCCCTTTTCTCCACACCCTCTCCAACATTTATTGTTTGTAGACTTTTGGATAGCAGCCATTCTGACTGACGTGAAATGGTACCTCATTGTGGTTTTGATTTGCATTTCTCTGATAACGAGTGATGTTGAGCATCTTTACATGTGTTTGTTAGCCATCTGTATGTCTTCTTTGGAGAAATGTCTGTTTAGTTCTTTGGCCCAATTTTTGATTGGGTCATTTATTTTTCTGGTATTGAGCTGCATGGGCTGCTTGTATATATGTCAATGGTAATTTTAAAGTTTCCTTTTCCACATATTGCTGATTTATACAAACACAAAACTCATTTTTTTACCTGCTACCTACTAAAATCATTTATTAGTTCTACTAGCTTTTTGTAGATTCCTAAGGATGTTCTATAAGTACAAAAATGTCCTCTAGGAAAAGATAATTTACTTTTTTATTTCTAGCACATATTTTTTCCTTGGTTTACTGTACTTGCTAGGACTTTCAGTACAAAGATTAATGCAGTAGTAAGTGGCTGTTCTTGTCTTCTGGTGTTCCCACCTTGGGGCAAAATATTTTTTGCTCTTCCTTATTAAGCAAGATGCTAGGTCTAATTTTTTTTTTTTTTAATACTGTATCAATTTAAAGGGATTATCTTCTGCTCTTAGTGGGAAATTTTAATCATGAATTAGTATTAAATTTTCAAGTGTTTTTTTTTCTACGCTGATTGAGATGATCATAGTTTTTTTCCCTTCTATTCTGTAAATATGGTAAATAACATTAATTGATTCCCCAATGCCAAGCTAACCTTGTATTTCTGGGTGTCAACTGAAAAGTGAAATGCACAATGTGAGAGTTGAGAGTTAAGATTTATTTGAGGCAAAATGAGGAGATCGCTTTGAGGAACTGCTCAGAAGAGGTAAGGAAAAGGTCAGTATTATATCTGATTTTAGTGAAGGGTCTTACATGTAGTCAAGCATCCCTTTTGGCAGAGGCTTGCTGCAAGTCACGTCCCCATTAATGATTTTAGTGCTTTTCTAGATAGGAGTAGCTTCAGGAATTTGGACTCATGAAATCTTCTCCAGATATTTAGCTATATGAAGGCCCATTCTGCCAGTTTTTCCCCAAGCAAAGAGTGCCTCATACCTGACATCCACCCTGAACTCCTTGAAGGTCAGTGACTGCAGTGGCCAGTGAGCTAATCCTTAGAGGGGCAGATGGCAAGTGACAGGTTTTAGCTGGCATGGAATAAACCCAACTTGTGTTATACTTTTTGTTGATCTGAAAGTGTTCCATTGTGTCCTAAAGTTTTATGGATTGTCAAAATGTTCTGCCATGTATCCTTTCATTTTATTAAATTTTTGTAACTGGAATTTTCTCTTTTGTGAGAAGAAAGTTTTTCAAGAAGCTATAACCAAAAGTCAAGTAAAATAAAAGGTGGCAGCAATATATATTCTGAAGTAACAATCACCAGTTTATTCTCTCAAGAGACTTATGTCTATTCCCTTTGTTCTTTAGAAAATCATTTCAAGAATTGGGACCTATATTTTTGTAGGCAAATAAATTTCAACTTAACTCATAACTAGTTGAGATAATCCATGTAAGCCAGTGTAAGCCAGTGTAATTGATAGCCATCAAGATTAGAGAAGGGATATGTATATATATATCACTGTATATTAAAATGTATGTTGTTTCTCAATCGCTCAATTATGTCCAACCCTTTGTGACCCCACAGACTGCAGCATGCCAGATCTCCTTGTCCTTTACTATATCTCAGAGATTGCTCAAACTCATGTCCATTGAGTCAGTATTACCATCCAACCATCTCATCCTCAGTTGTCCCCTTCTCCTGCCTTCAATCTTTCCCAGAATTAGAATCTTTTCCAATGAGTCAGATCTTTGCATCAGGTGGTCAAAGTATTGGAACTTCAGCTTCAGCATCAGTTCTTCCAATGAATATTTAGGGTTGATTTCCTTAAGAATTGACTGGTTTGATATCCTTTCTGTCCAGGGGACTCTTTAGAGTCTTCTCCAGCATCACAATTTGAAAGCATCAATTATTTGGCACTTGGCCTTCTTTAAAGTCCAACTCTCATACCTGTGCATGACTGTTAGAAAAGCCATAGCTTTGTCTATACAGACCATTGTTGGCAAAGTGATGTCTCTGCGTTTTAGCATGCTGTCTGGTTTGTCATAGCTTTTCTTCTAAGAAAAGCTTCTCCTATCTTTAAATTTTGTGGCTGCAATCAATGCCTGCAGTAATTTTGGAGCCCAAGAAAATAAAATTGAACACTTTCCACTTTTTCCCCATCTATTTGCCATGAAGTGATGGTGCCCGATGCCATGATCTCAGTTTTTTGTATATTGTATAAGCCAGCTTTTTCACTTTCCTAGTATATTAACAACTAGCATATCAATATTAACTACTACATTGATAGGCTCTATTTACTCAAGTTTAATTTGGAAAAATAAACATAAACCTATCATCAATAGCTTTGCCAAAACCATTAAGAAAGAAACAAAATAACAAAAAATTCTTAAAAGATCAAAGTAGGATCTAGCCCGGAGAAGCGAGATATGCAATATTCCCTCAAACGACCACTTTAGATAAATCTCAGTTAATTCCTGTGTTGTCAGAGAATTGCTAACTCCTAGATTTACTACATCAAGCAGATTTCTCTTGGCCTTTAAAACAACAACAGAAACCCTTAAAAGAATTAAAAGAAGTTAGCCTTAAATAGATATAGGTAATCTTCTAAGACTTGTTCTATTTTGTCAAAAGCTACCACTTTAAACATTAGTTATACATTTTTTTGATTTAGAACAACATAAATTAAAACTGTCCATAGATGATATAGTCCTCCTTTTAAGTATCATGAAAGAGTGACCAGGCCTTTCTTTCCACTGTTATTTCTCCATCACCTAGTACAGTCTTTGGATATAATGGAAGTATAACATTTATTTTAAAATGAATGAAAAATCTATCCATTTTCTTTTTAAAAACAAATATAGTTAAAACTGAACTGTGTGCTAAAATTTTTAATTTTATTCATTAAAAAATAGTTACAGTAAATGTATATACACATATAAGTGATATATAAGTGTTGTTTTGGTTGATTTGAATACTTAAAATTATATAATTAGTATCCAGTTATACAGTCCCCAAGTGACTTTTATTGTTTCACTCTAAACATTATATTTGTGAGATTTATTTGTGTTTATAATCATAGTTCTCATTTATTAATTTTTACAGCTATATGCTGTTCCATTGTGTGGGTATTCCAGATGCAGTCATCTAATTCCTAATGAGGTTCCCTCCAATCTTTCATATCACTATTATCATCATCAGTATCGTTCTCCTCCTTATTTTTGTATTAATATGATGTATAAGCAAACTTGAAATATCTGTGATAGATTGTCTCAGAATTACCCCCAATGAACCCCACTTCTCTGTACTCATACTCTTGTGTAATCTCCTTCTGCACTGTATCTGGTCTAGCTGTTGGCATGGTTTAAGCTATTAGAGTATTATAGATATGATGGTGTCTTAGTTAAAAAGCCCAAACTTTATGAAACACTGTGGTTTCTTCTTTTACCCTCTTGAGATCCCTGAAATGTAATGTAAAGAAACCTGAGCTATGGTAATGGTGAGATCCTCTTATTGACTTTGAAGAAAATACTTCTAATCTTTACCTTTTCTCTCTCTCTTTTTAGAGGCAATCATGATGATTTAGTTTACTTCTGAGTACTTTAAATATAATGATGACAAATATAACAATTTTGTTTTCAAAACTCTCTTGAGGCATCAACCATTAAAAGATGGGGGTTTTGTTAAACATACACACACAGAGGTTTACTGAATACTTACAGTGTTTACACCTTCAGTATTAATTCCACTTAGGTTTAAAGGACAGAAGTGCACAAAACAAGGAGCTCTTGGAAACGTCTTCAAAGTGGGAACAACCACAGGGGGAACTGTGGTGCCAGACGCCCAGCCCCAGCGTACGTGGCGGTGGTGGTTTAGCCACTCAGTTGTGTCTGACTCTTGGCAACTCTCTGAACTGTAGCCCATCAAGCTTCTCTGTCCATGGAATTTCCCAAGTCAGAATACTGGAGTGGGTTGCCATTTCCTTCTCCAGCTAGCATTTTCCTTTTAAGCATAGTGTTTTCTGTAATGCTTGTCGGGTAGTATCTAACAAGTTAAGACAGTTTCCAATAGACCATAGTTTACAAAAACTTTAATTTTAAAAAAATCTTTCCCCCATATCTATTGTAATGATACTTCTTTTTTCTCTCATCTTTTAGCATGGTTAGTTACATTTTCAAATGTTAAATAATATTTTCATGTCTAAGATAAACCAAATTTTATGTACATTGCTACATTGTCTTTGCCAATATTTTATTTAAGATTATTGTGTGTATGCCTGTGAATATAACTTTTGCATTAGTTTTCTTCAGTTTTTCCAAATCTACTCTTGTGTTAAGATTTTATTGTCCTCATAATTATTGCAAATACAGACATCCTTTGCTATAAATATGTACTACATACCTGGAAATATGTTGGACAGAACATATTTGCATATTATGTGTGTGTTATATTCCATTTTTAAATGGTACAAATGCATTCTTGGATCATCCTAAGCTCTCACTCAAGTTGCTTCACATATCACTAAAACTTACTTTTTTTTCAAAATCTGATTTATAAACGTATTTTTGGCTGTGCCGGGTCTTCGTTGCTGTGTGCAGGCTTTCTCTAGTTGCAGTGAGTGGCGTCTCCTTTCCAGCTGCGGTGCACAGGCTTCTCTCGTTGCCGAGCACGGGCTCTAAGGTGTGTGCGCTCAGTAGCTGTGGTGCACAGGCTACGTTGCCCACAGCTTATGGGAGCTTCCTGGACAGGGACTGCACCCATGTACCCTGCACTAGCAGGTGATTCTTAACCACTCGACCACCAGGGACGTCCCACTAAAGCTTTCTTGATTCTAACTTATTCTAGTCTATTCTAAGCTATTCTATAATAGAAAGCATCTAAAACCATTTATTTCACTATTTTCACTGTTCAGTAATAACTCTTAATCAGATACAAACGATCCTAGTAAAGTGTACATTACAAAGACTATGTTCTAGCATATTAAAATAGTGAAATAATAGGTTAATTTTAACTGAACCAAATTGATTAGCATAAGAAAACTATAATGCCCAGGGAATATGTGGGAACATGTAATGGTTAGGCAGAATCTTTTAAAATAATAGGAGATTAAAATACTATCCTTAGAAGACACATTGCTTTCTATGACCATGGGTAGTGTACAAATTCAACATTTTTTCCCCCGGTGTATAAATGTAGATTTTTTAATAGAGAGTTTTGACCCAGATAATGAATTTGAGCAAAAATTTCTGGTTCATCATGTTGAATATTCATATCAAGAAAAGTTGTGTAGTGAGGTAAAACTTGTAAAGCTTTAGCTTATTTCATAAAGTTTTAACGTGGCATTTTCATATTTAAATGTTTGAAACTTATTCTAACTTCTATTATTTTTTGATTTACTAGTTATTTAGAAATGCTTTCTAAACTTTTTAGATATGTCTTTATTTTTAAAATTGTAAGTGCACTGCTTTATCATTAAGAATATGCTCTACATGTTACCTATCCTTTGGTATTTATTTCAGACTCATTTGATTATTTGATGCTTGATAATGTTTATGTAAATCTATCTTGTGAATTTGAAACATTGTGTACTCTTTAATCTTGGCATGCACTGTTCTATATATGTGTCTTCACACCAAATTTGTTAATTGATATGTTCAAATCACCTGTGTTCTTATAGGCTATTTGCCGAATATTTCCAATTACTGGAGAAAATGTGGAGATTTTTTAAAATGTCCCACTTTGCTAGTGTATTTTTTAATTTCTCCAAATAACTGCCTCAGTTGTATTCTGAGATGTGTTCTTGGGTACAAGATGATTTTAAATTTTGGTATTTTTCTATTAAGTATTACTTTCATTATTATTATGCAGAGAACTTTTTTTTCCTTCTAATTGTGCTTTTTACCTTAAAGCATATTGTGCTTAGCCATGCTAGCCCTCTTTGGGTTAATATTTTCATGGTATTTTAATATCCTTTTTCAAGTTTTGCATCTGATTAATTTTACTATCCAGTCTTCCTCATTGGTCAAACTTAGGTTCTAAATGATTTCTCTTAGTTGACTCCTCTTCTCTCTGGGATTTTTACTTTTCAGCAAAGCTAAGACAGAACTTGTCACTCTGTTTTGAGTCAAAGGATTCTCTCAATATACTACTAAATCTTGCTTCTGAGGAAGCTTCTTTTTTCCCATTTGGTGGCCCTAATCCTAGTTTTATCCCTCAGCTGAACCTCCTGATGATGATCCATTCTGTAACCCCATAGCAAAATCTCATTGTTCTTTTTAAAAAAAATTACCTTTTAGATCTTAAGAAGCTTTACCTCTTAGAATCTTGGTTTTCTAGAGGGACATAAAATTATGCCACCCCTTTTTCATTTCTTAGTAGATCTATTTGCCTTTCTAACACTATTCCTCTTGTACAAAAGTCTACCAAGTCTACGAACTGATTTTGCTTTTTCTCTTAAAGTTTAAAATTCACAGTACTTGGACCCTGCTCAGCAATGCATATTCGCATTTGAGGTTCTCAGTGCATTTGGAGTTACGCTGCCTGGTACCGGGTTCAGTTGTTTTCTCATATGACTCCCTGGTACCACCCACGGTGTTTCCCTTCTTCAGTGTTATAGCTACCGTTTTCCATAGTAAATTGATTTACATACTTATCTCCATGTTTTTCTCCTCCCTCACACATTAAGTTTCAATTTCTCTTGATTAGTTTATCTAGCCTCAAGGCAAACACATTCTCCAAAGAGAAAACTGTTTGAGCTTGACAACGCTTAGAGAATAAGATGGAAATAAGGAAGGCATTCTATACAAAATGAATGGTGATGAGGTAGAAATATAATATGTGACTAGGGAATGTTACATGGGAAATTGTAGGATTTCTGAAAGAAAGCAATAAAAGTTTGGGTAAAAATGGCTAGAATAGGGTACAAAAGTAGCCTTGAATTTCAATCTGAAAAGTTTAATTTATCCTATAGATTTTAAAATTTCATCTGAATTTGTTGAGCAGTGGTACTCAAAATGACATTTTTAAAAAGGTTTTAAAAGATTTTTTTGTTTATTTGTGTTTTTTTTTTTTTTAATTTTTACTTTATTTTACTTTACAATAATCTTTAAAAAGATTACTGTGGAAATGACATGAAGAAGAACATGGGAAGTAGACATCAGATACATAGATTTGCATAACAATCTGGACTACAATTCTAGAGAAAATAGGAAGTGAGAAATACGAGAGATCCTGGAAAATGGGTGAGAATGAAGTGAGACAAATATGAAAGAAGAGACTTTGGTAAGATTTTTTTCACTTCTTTGAGAAAAACAGTAAGGCTGATACGCATAGGAAGTCACCTTGGGAAAGTAGTTGCAGAATAAAGAATGCCTTTTTGTTACCTGTGGGGAACTAGAGGCACTTTCAAGTAGTTTTGGATGAGGAGTCTGTTAATTGATGCTTTATACTTGATAGCGGAGAAGGAAATGGCAACCCACTCCAGTATTCTTGTCTGGAAAATTCCATGGACAGAGGAGCCTGGCAGGCTGCAGTCCATGGGGTCACAGAGAGTCAGACATGACAGAATGGCTAAGACACACAGACATACTTGATAGAGTTTGAAAGATACCATCAGCATCTTCCTTAATAAGGAGCACAAATGTGTGATAGTTTAAGAGGAATGCTATATCATGACTTTCTGTTGTTTAAGTGATAGTAACCTAACTTGAACTAGTTTAAGCAATCAAGATTTATTGGAAGTCGGCTAGAGTAGTTCACACAGCGAAGGAGCAGCTTTGCTACGGAGCAAGGACTCACTGCCTGGCCACCTAGAAGCCAATGCAGGTGGCACTGGCTTTTGAAAAAAGAAAGGCTTTAATGCAAGGTCAGCTGTCAAGGAGACAGGCAAGCGTGAAAGTGAAAGTGTGAGTCACTCAGTCGTGTCCGACTCTCTGTGACCCCATGGCCTATACAGTCCATGGAATTCTCTAGGCCAGAATACTGGAGTGCGGGAGGCATGGCCCAAATCTGTTTCCCCTACCTGGCGTCAGTCAAGCTTTTATGAGTCAGGGAAAGAGGATTACTATGCTGAAGTGCTGGTGGGCAGGTTTTGATTGGAGGGCTCGGGAACGTGGCCCTTCATGGTAAGGTATGGTTAAGATACTTCCGGACTGCATCTTCTTGGACATTAGACCCTTCGCTTCAGAAAGGATCTGACATTCAGCTCCAGTGGTACCCTGGCCTTTTGATTGCATGAAGGGAGAAACCTTGGTTCTGGGTGCTATTTGAGCTCAAAATGTTCTCTTCTGCTCATGCTTCCGCTGTATGATTTGCAATTGTGCTCTATTGTCTCTGAAAAGAAGGGCTTCCCAGATGGCACTTGTGGTAAAGAATCCAGCTGCCAATGCAGATTAGACATAGAGACACGGGTTTGATCCGTGGGTTGGAAAGATCCCCTGGAGCAGGGCACGACAACCCACTCCAGTATTCTTGCTAGAAACAGGATAGGGCCAGACTGGGTTGGCTCTGTGGTTTCAGTTTCAGGACTTGGACAGTTCTAGGGGCCTGAGGAATAAAGCTGGGGCTTGGCCATGACCTCTTGTCACTCTATCTCTGCATGTTTATCTCCCTTTGGTCCTATTTTCTTCTTTGGTAGACAAACTTTTCCCTTGTGGTAAAAATAATAATTGCTGAACAGCTTTAGAATGACATCACGAGAGAATTTTTCTAAAGAAGAATTGCTAGTTCCATAAAATCTGGGAAAGGACTCCGATTCCTGTGGCTTGGGTCATAAACCCATTCCTGGGTCGCTCAGTGTGCTCACGGGTGAAGGACACTCTGGTTAAGATCCGTATCTGTGGACATTGTTGGAGACCAGCATAGGTCACCGTGAATATACCTCAGTGGCGTATTGATTATTTTGAATTAAAGTGACTAAAGAACGACCATCTCATGAGAAACACTGACTCTCCTTCCAGTCTTCCTGCGAATAGGAAATAGATATCTCATGTGAAGGGTGGACTCCCTGAATCTGGAGGTAGAAGGAAACCTTATTGCCACAGACAGGGAATTTGGGGCCAAGAGGTCTATGTAAACAAACCTTGTTACTTCTTTACCTTACTACCTGAAACCTACACTGTTTAGATTCTTCACTAATTGGGCATCCAAAACCTAAATTTCTTTGTTCTAGTAATTCCTCACAAATGTATTGTTTCTTTCTAAAAGCATAAAAACTGCCTACTTTGGCAACTTTTTAGGATCTGTTACTGAGGGACCTCCATGCACATTAATTAAAATTTGTTTCTTTTCCTCTTATTAATTTGTCTGGTGTCAATTTTATTGTTAGTCCAGCCAGAATAACTCAAGAGGGAGAAATGTCCCCTTCCTCAGCAATAGGAAGGTAGAATGTATTACTAGAAGTGATGGAGGGAAATATGTCTACAGAGAAAAGAAACTACAGTTTTGATTAAGGTGGCTTAAATTGTACCTCCCAATTTTATGATACAGCAATGAATAAAAGGGATATCAGTTCAGTTCAGTCGCTCAGTCGTGTCCGACTCTTTGCGACCCCATGAATCGCAGCACGCCAGGCCTCCCTGTCCATCACCATCTCCCGGAGTTCACTCAGACTCATGTTCATCGAGTCCGTGATGCCATCCAGCCATCTCATCCTCTGCAGTCCCCTTCTCCTCCTGCCCCCAATCCCTCCCAGCCTCAGAGACTTTTCCAATGAGTCAACGCTTCGCATGAGGTGGCCAAAGTACTGGAGTTTCTGCTTTAGCATCATTCCTTCCAAAGAAATCCCAGGGCTGATCTCCTTCAGAATGGACTGGTTGGATCTCCTTGCAGTCCAAGGGACTCTCAAGAGTCTTCTCCAACACCACAATTCAAAAGCATCAATTCTTCGGCTCTCAGCCTTCTTCACAGTCCAACTCTCACATCCATACATGACCACAGGAAAAACCATAGCCTTGACTAGACGGACCTTAGTTGGCAAAGCAATGTCTCTGCTTTTGAATATGCTGTCTAGGTTGGTCATAACTTTTCTTCCAAGGAGTAAGTGTCTTTTAATTTCACGGCTGCAGTCTGCACCTGTATAATTGTGCTGATGTTAATCCTAATGCATGTTACGCTAGTTGACTGGCAACCTTCTCAGTGATGATTAAAAACATAACCAAATAAAAAACTGATGGGCTGACACTTAAGTTAAAAAAAAGAACTAAATTAAGCAACTCCATACTGTGTCTTATAGCAAATCTGTGTGCCTCTAAAACAAGTAAGGGTATCATCAAAGGCATTGTCTTTCTTTGAAATAATTAGGATCAAGCATGATGAAACATCAGAGGAAAGGTTTCAGGATGAACCAGAGAAAGTCTGCTTCAGAAACAAACAAAATTCGCTTGGTATGTATGCATTAGATGAAGTCAAAAGCATGAAGACAATAATCCATCAACCTGTGACAGGTTGACTCTGAACAAGTCAGAAAGCCAATGCTGTAAGATGGGCTTATCTGTTACAAAAGCCATGAGGCAACTGAGGTCTAGGGAAAGCAGAAGTTATGAGGCAGCCAGGAGCCGAATAGGAAAAAAGGGAGCATGTGGAGAGAGAGAAAAACAAATGGAGTTATCATTATGTCAGGGCAGAAGATATTTGAGTTAATTGAGGTGACACTGGAGCTGTTTGTAAAATCAGCATCTCACTTCTCTATGAAATTTGACTGTGTGGCACATGTTAGTTCTTACTTTCCTATGGCGTTCCTTAGGATAGACATCTACTCACTAAAACAATCTCTTGGTATCTCTGTTCTTTCAAATCTTTAAGAATCCTAGTCTTACATATCCTTTTCCAGGCAAATCTTTTGTTTAAAGACAATAGGCTCCTAATAAAAATCTGTGAACTTTTCAGTGCTGTATCCTTGATTAATATGTATCTATGCAAATATGTATTTGCATGTTGTTGAGATTCAAGCAACAAGTACAGGTTGAATTAAGTTGAATTCGTTTTCCAAATAATTTCTCTAGTTTAACAAGAGCGTGCTAAAAAATATGATTTTTAGATATTTAAATATATAATATGATTTTGAAGTTTTGGTTAAATAGACTTGGTTTTCAATGGGGAAAGGGTTCTTCTATGTCCTCAAGCATGTTTTCTACGCTTGAATTTTAACTTTTAAGTGGAGATAATAATAGTACCTCACTTCAGGCTGTTTTGAAGATTAAGTAGACAATATGTTTTCCATAGAATTATCATCATTATTAGTGCCCAAGAATTTTAGCTATTAATTATCATTTGACTGCTATTACCTCACATTAAATTATTGATCTAGAATTAATAAAATGAAATTTTGCAAATACTAATGTCTTATTGTATCTTTGAATAGGTTATTCAGATAATTGCTTTTTTATGCTAATATACTTATATGACAGACTGGCTGGTCAGAAAGAAAGCATGAGAAAAGAATGGTTTTCTTTCAGGTCCCTTGACTGTTCTAAACATATAGACATATAGTAATGATCTTTACATTGTTTGTTCTATTTAATGATAAATAAATTAAGTAAAATATATTTTCTTCAAACTTGTGGGGTTTGGGAAGCCTAAGAAGCAGTACTATCAATTTCCTACCTGGAGATTTGAACTGACATATAAGGCAAAAGAATAAAGCAACATTATTGGTAATACTAAGGGCTTCCCTGGTGGCTCAGAGGTTAAAGCGTCTGCCTCCAGTGCGGGAGACCCGGGTTCGATCCCTGGGTCGGGAAGATCCCCTGGAGAAGGAAATGGCAATCCACTCCAGTATTCTTGCCTGGAGAATCCCATGGACGGAGAAGCCTAGTAGGTTACAGTCCATGGGGTCGCAAAGAGTCGGACACGACTGAGCGACTTCACCTATCACCTATCACCTATTGGTAATACTGATAATGCAGATGGTGGCTTATGTCTGCAGGAAGGTGGGATGTCTAATATAAAGCCACAGAATTACCTAAACTCACCCACAATCAAGCCTGGCTCTGGGTCAGAGCACATAAAAGCAAAGCAGAATGTCTTTTCCTGAAACCACACTGGCTCCAAAGAGGAAGAAAAGGGGAGTCTCCACTTTTTCATTGCAAAATCACCAATCATTTTAAGTTACCATTTATACCTGGGGGAAAATGAGTAAGGAGACAGAGATGAGGAATGTTACATTACTGGAGTCTCTTCCATATGAAAGGAAACACCAAGAGAGTGAAAAAGTAGCCACCCACAAGTAAAACACATTTATTTACTCTGTTTTAGTCTTATACTTTTTTCCCTAAATACTCTTATATTCTTGACATGAGTAATTGCCAGAAAATATTATAGTATTACTAACTCAATGGACATGAGTTTCATCAAGCTCCAGGAGATGGTGAAGGGCAAGGAAGCCTGGCGTGCTGCAGTCCATGGGGTTGCAAAGAGTTGGACACAATTGAGCTCCTGAACACCAACAACATTCTGGCTTAGACATGCTCTAACTCAAATCTGATGCTGACACAGTGTATTTTCAGCTTGTCAAATATATATTGTGCATATGTTTTAATGCTAAAGGAGAACATAGACCAGAAGTAAAAATATTCATGTTAAAAATGAAGAGTGAATGCCTCCCTTCCTGGGATGTGGATGCTGCTGCTGCTGCTAAGTCGCTTCTGTCATGTCTGACTCTGTGCGACCCCATAGACGGCAGCCCACCAGGCTCCCCTGTCCCTGGGATTCTCCAGGCAAGAGCACTGGAGTGGGTTGCCATTGCCTTCTCTGATATGAAGGCTAGTATTCTTTAAATAAGAAGACTCCCTTCCCAGGCATCAAGGCCACTCTGACTTGTGGACATGCTGATCTGTTTTTTAAAACCTTGAAATGATGTGTCCCTGACTTGTTTGATGTTATTTGTTCTAATGAGGTATAAAACTGTACTAAAAACCATACTTGCCCTGAGTACTTCTGAGTTACCTGAGATGTTGTCTTCTGGGATAGCATCCTATTTGGCTCAAAGAAAACTCTTTTATATTCTTATTGGGATATTCTTATTACACATTGCTTATTGATGATTTCTATAGATAAGGCAATTTGTGGAAAAGTAGATCACTGTTTAGAATAGAAAAAAAAAAAGAGTGATGATAGTGTTAAGTAGACTTTGGACAGATTACAAAAACCACCACCAAAACATAATAGCCTTAAGACTGCCATTAATGGCAGAGTGAGCAGGGTCAGGGCAGCCGAGGCAGGTCAGAGTGCATTTGTGAGTTCTACTGAGCTCCTGCATGATCAGATCAGAGGAAAACTTAAACCCAGATCCTGTGGAGTAAAGTACAGGTGCATGAGTTGGAGAGAGAGTCTTACTTCTGAATTTTCCTCCTTAAGAAATTCATTTAAATGTGACTAATTTTAGAGCAACACTGTCTTACCCAAAGTTGCCAAAATATCCTTTTCCTCTAAAGCCAAGATTTCACCAGGGGCTGGGAGCTAACAGATGTGGGTAATGATTGCACTAGGAACATGTGATGGTATAGAAATGTAGGGGAGAATCATTGATTCTTGGTTGAGAGGTAATATTTCAGTATAGTGTGGTATTCATGCAATGGCAAGTGCCTAACAACTCACCAACAAATTTCCTCTTCTTTGATTATGCTATTTTTAGATTTAGAAAAGCTTGGTGCTTCATTTACCTAGCAAGTGCTGCCTTTTTTTTTCTTTTTTTTTTTGGTATAACTTGTGAAAGATGTGTTTAGATGGTGAGATCTCGGCTAAAGGAGGCCTGGTTCCAATAGAACAGCCTCTGTGATGTGGTGTTTCCATCTTAGACATTGTTGGGAAATTGTTAATAGATGAGCCTGTGTACCGGTTTTTAATACTATAAGTTTCTCCCAGTTGTAATAGCTTAAGCTTTATTTCTCTTCCAGTGGATCCAAATAGAAATGTCAAATTCATGGAGAGGTAAAATTGAAAAGTTCTAAAGGGTGGAATACATGAATTAAAACCTAAATTAAACTCCTGCAAGAAATAAGAGAATATTGTGCTGTATGTAGTGAATTTTGTATTTTATTTTTTTCAGAGAGAATGAAATTGTTAGGTAATTGCTGTATTCTAACATTGATATTGCTTCCCTAGAAATTGTCTGGTTCTTAGTACTGAGGGAAACATAGTTGCCCTAGAAAAGAAACATTATTAGAAAACATCAAAGCTTTAGGGGAATTAGAAGAAAAGTTTAAAAGTCACTTCTTAAAAAAAAGAAAACAATGTGATTTTCCCTTGGATTTTGCTTTGCTGCTGAATTCACATTTCTAGTTTTTTGGGGTGACTCATGGTTTATTTTAGAAACATACTGTTTAGACACAGATGAGATGCAGGGAACTTTCTTAGCAGAGCTGTTTTTAACAGCTGCATTGATGTTGAGAATTATTATGTGAGTTTTCCTCAATAATTAATTTTGATGATGTTAAATGTTTCTTTTATTCCTCCAAGTCCAATGAGCCTTCCATAATGAGTTAAAGTATGGTATAGAAGGGGTTCTTCCATAAACCTAATGAGAGTCTGGGGAAGTATTTGTTATGTATCATTTCTGGTTTATGGGGAAGGATATTAGATATTAATTTCCTATTGACAATTATTTAATCATGGAATACTTACTATTATTTCACTTTCTTCAGAATTTAAAGTTCCTACCTTCTAAAAATGTCAGACTTTAACACCCAAAGATCTATTGAAATAAATGGGGACAGCTGGCTGAACAGTAATACACAAAACTTGCCTCTTTTTGTATATAAAGTATTTATTTGATATAACTTTTCATTAATGTTGTTTGAGAAGATATTTAGCACACAGTCCTCTATTTTTTAAGTTGAGAGGGTCTTTTATTTGGAAAATAATAATAATAAAAATATAATGGTGCCACACTGTAGTGGTATCTAGGCTGTCAGGTGACACAATTCTTATACAGAAAATACTAATTTAGACATGTCTTATTTTGTGGATCTTACAAGAGTACTGACTTAATAAATCCCAAAGGAAAACTGAGATAATTGGATAGGTTATCAACATCTACTTGGTGTATATTCCTTCCTTCTTTCATCAAGACCCTATTAAGTTTTTTATCTTTTTAAGATAGAAGAAGAGTCAGAGATCAAAATACTACTACAACTTTATTATTAGCAAATTGAATCGGAAAATGTATTTCAGATTTGTAACTCCAATCAGGCTTCCTCGTATCCTTCCTTCAGAATAAAATCCATACACGCAGAAGTATAGTCATCTCCCCTTGATAGGTGCGGCACCTGCTTTCCAAAAGAAAAGAAAGCCTGCATCTTGAAGCAAAACTGTTGGCAAGAAATATAGGAGCAGGGATTTACAGGCTCTGGTTCTTCCTCTGTTTAACCACCATTTAGGATAAGTCACCTCTCCTTGAGTCACCTCTCCACGACCCTCCCCTCTTTTCTCTCCAGCTTGCGTATTCCCCTCCCTTTGCAGAAAAAGTGTGAGACGTGGAATTGAATCCAGCAGCCCTGTGTCTGCCCTTTCCATTAGCATTCATTCTGGGCAGGCAGTTTGCCAAGAGCTGAGAGATAGCACAGCTAAAAAATTCAGCTTCCTTGGCCCTCAAGCGATCTCATGTAGATGGGAAACTGATACCTAAAGTGCTAAGTGTCAAAGAGACATAAACTCTTCCTCCTTCTGGCCCAGATATTGGAGGAACATCAAAGTAAGGAGCGCTTGAAGCTGGGCTTTGGAAGATGAGTAGGATTTTGTCAGAAAGAGAAGGATGAAAAGGCATTAAAAAATAAGAGTGAACATAAGGTGATTAAAAGCCAGAATAATAGTTGGACTAGAAAAATAAAAAGATGGATGCAAGGCATCTGAAGGAAAAATAAAGTAGTCAGGTATTCAATAGAGAACACAGAGAAAATAAGAATATACTTCAAGAAATGGGTCTTAAGAAGCTTAATATTTCTGGATTTAGTATTCTTGATTCAAGTATTTAAAAACTACTCCTAACATTTTGTGACAAAATTTGAATGGAATTAATTCTACTTCATAGCCTTATTATGAGTTTCACATGTGCTTATACATGTAACACCACTTAAAATAAATAGTAATTCTGTGGCCTGTAAACTTGGGCTCAGATCACTTAGCTAAAGACCAAGCCCAAAGTTCACTTCTAAAATAATAGTTGATAAATAAGTGATTGGATGAACTCCCAAACATTTTCGATAAACCAGTTTCAAATGTCAAAATAGTCTACTCTCCTCAAAGAAGAAAGTGAGGATCTTGTTCCCTCAAAATCTCTGAACATTCTAAGTTTTATTCCCTTTGCAAAAATTTAAATTGTGACATATAAGAAAGAAAAGATATCATATTAAACATTCTTTAGTTTTTGAACTATTCAATTCTGTTTCAATCTCAACCCCTTGCTTTTTAGCAAAACAAAATTTGTCACCGCAAAATGTGCCTCTTTGGCATGAGAATTGATTTACGCTGACTATGTTTAAGGCCCAAAAGACTCAGGAAGAAATGTTAACCTTCCCCCTAGCGGCCTAAAGAAATGTAGATAGAAGACCTGGTCCAGGAGGGGAGCCATCACCACAGATAATTACAGTATGAACTAGGTGTATAAACAGGAGAAACCCAGCAAGGTCTATTACTTAAAACTCCTCTCTATATCCCATTGTCTCTGCTTGACCCAGCAAACATCCGGTTACCAAACATTTGCTTTTCCATCTCCATGTCAATTGCCTTCCTCCCCTTTGAAGTCCCAAACCACTACTCCTAAGATCCATTTTTGTTGTTGTTGTTGTTTAATTCTTAGGCCAGCCAGGGGAACCTATTAATAGAAGGGCGGAGGAAAATTTCTTCCTCCCTGGCCCTTTCTGCATGGACTGCTTCAAATTTTGCATGACTAGCTCCTACTCACCATTCATAACACAACTCAAATGACACTTTCTTAGAAAATCCTTTCTAGTATACCACTCTGGGCTTCCCTAGTGTCTCAGATGGTAAAGAATCTGCCTGCAGTGCAGGAGACCCGGGTTTGATCCCTGGGTTGGGAAGGTCCCCTGGAAAAGGGAATGGCCGCCTACTCTAGTATGCTTGCCTGAAAACCCCATGGACAGAGGAACCCATTGCTCTAGAGTAGTTATTCTAAACTACTCAGAAAATTAGTTTCTCTCCTACTTAAGGCATGGTATTGCAGCGGCATCTTTTATTTCATTCAGAGCACTTACGAAATTATCTCTCTCTCTTTTTTTTTTTTTTGTCAACTTACATATTTTCCATTTTCTTCCACTAGATGGAAGTTCTCTGGGGTTGGGCAATATTTCTGACTCTGTATGCTATTTCATTCTCAGCAAACAGAAGAATGCCTATCAATCAACATGTCTCAATAGCTTTTGGATGAGTGAATGAATCAATGAATATATAAATAGGCCATTGCTTTGAAGAACTGAGAGGTGTAAATCCTAAACCTTGGACAATTTTGGTACCAATTAATCAATCTTTAATATATATTTAAGAAAATAAGAATCCTTACACAATCAGTCCTGAATATTCATTGGAAGGACTGATGCTGAAACTCCAATACTTTGGCCACCTGATATGAAGAACTGACTCATTTGAAAAGACTCTGATGCTGGGAGGGATTGGGGGCAGAAGGAGAAGGGGATGACAGAGGATGAGATGGCTGGATGGCATCACCAACTCAATGGACATGTGTTTGAGTGAACTCTGGGAGTTGGTGATGGACAGGGAGGCCTGGCGTGCCATGCAGTCGCAAAGAGTCAGACACGACTGAGCAACTGAACTGAACTGAACTGATGTAGATGGGTGGGTCAATGGCTATCAGGGGTACCTGGCCAACCCATGAGTTGCTTTCTTAACCTGATGCCACATATCCGATAAGGAGAATGGGTCCTGTAGGGACCTCATTCCCTTGATTCACTAGGGTACTCCTGGGGTCTTGTTCCATGGCTGTAGAGCATTGTCCTCTGAGAAAGCTATCAGAGATTGAATAAAAATATAGGAAAAGCAAGCAAACAAAAAACTTGTCTGAGCTTTCAAAAATTTTGTTCTAGCAATTCGTTTCTTGAAACAATTGTGAAAAACTTGGTAATTTTAATTAGAGTTTTTAAGCCTGTATTACGTATTTTTGATCACCCCAACTTCTACAACAGTAGGACCAGATTCATTTGAGGAAAACATTAATTTGAAAAATTTGAATAACCAAGCATTTTAACCTAATTTTGCAATAAATATTCATTTTAGAGCATCCAAACAGCTGCACTGATCCTGAATTGGTCAATTCACAATCACTATCGGTTCTTCATGTTGCTGCTTCCACTGTACTGAGGGGTTAGAGACAAGAATTGTGATTCTAAAGCTATAGAAGCTATTTGAAGCTATATTTTCATCAGAATACAAAATGGGAGTTTTTTTCTTTCTGTTTTAGCAAAACTTGTTTTTTAGGAAACATAAATGGTAGTAATTATGTAGTAGTAATTAAATAGTAGTAATTATTAATAATAGTAATTTAAAGATATTTTCTGATGCCTGAAGTAGTTAGATTTTTTTTTTTTTTTTGGTCACTATATCTGAAGACAATTAAACTAAAATCTATTGGGTAACTAATAATGCGTGTTCTAAATTCTCACAAATAGCGTTTATACTCTCTCAAAATGTTGAGCTATCCTGATATGTCATGATGTGAATTCACACCTCAGAAAAATTACTGTCTTTACAATACCATAATCTATTACATTGGACCCTTGAAAAATGCAGAAGTAGTGCGGTGACCCTTCACATAGTAGAAAACCTTTGAATAATTTATAGTCAGCCATACATAAATATAGGGCTTCCCTGATGGCTTAGTGGTAAAGAACCCACCTGCCAATGCAGGAGACACAGGTTGGATCCCTGGGTCAGGAAGATGTGCAGGAGAAGGAAATGGCAACCCACTTCATTACACTTGACTGGAAATGCCATAGACAGAGGGGGCAGGTGGACTGCAGTCCATGGGGTTGCAAAAGAGTTGGACACGACTTAGCGACTAGACAGCACAATACATAAATATGTGGCTTCTCCCTATTCGAAGTTCCATATCCATGGAGTTTCAAGCAACCTCAGGTCATGAAGTACTGTGAAGTGAAGTGAGTGTTAGTTGCTCAGTCATGCCTGACTCTCTGCAACCCCGTGGACTGTAGCCCACCAGGCTCCTCTGTCCATAGAACTCTCCAGGCAAGAATATTAGAGTGAGTTGCCATTCTTTTTGCCAGGGGATCTTCCTGACCCAGGGATCAAGCCTGGGTCTCCTGTCTTGTAGGCCATTTATTGGCCATGTGAGCCACCAGAGAAGCCCTCATGAAATTCTGTAGTATTTATTATCAACAAAAAAATCCACTGGTAAGTGGATCCATGCATTTCAAGCCTGTGCTGTTTTAGGGTCAGCTGCACTATATATGTTAGTCAGTGTGTTGGAAGGAAGAGAAACAAATTTTCATAAGATGTTTGAAGAGTTTGAATTTGATTTTCAGTTCAGAGAATACCAAAATATTTATTCGTGAAATATAAGCAGCAAGAATAGAACACAGAAGTTGAAATGTTTCAAAAGCCATAAAATATAATACAGAAGAAAAAATGAGAAATGTGTTTTTGTCCAGTGCAATTTTATAAATCAGTGATTGAATTAAAAGGGTTTATAATTGGACATTATGTGTTACTTCATATTTGCTAGTTTTCTGTAATAGAAAGATGAGAAGCATGGTTGCAAAAGAGAAGAAATTTATTTCGTTTACAGAAGAACTTAATTACAATGTATTTGCTAAATCCAAGTTTACTGAAATCTAAAGTCAGCTTTTAGTTTTTTGTACTCTAGATCCATGATAATCTTTTAAATCAATTGGAATTGAATTCTTAAGCAACAGAGGTTTGCTGGGAAATGCAATTTGGATGAGATGTCTAGAAATCAATGTGTTAGCATTAAACCAGTTCTCATCTTTCTTTCCTTAGGTTTCTGTTTTATTTTCTCTTTTCCTGAACTTGTGGTTTTCCCCCTCTAGCTTGTGATCTCATTGTACTGTATTGGCATGTTCTGTAAGGAAACAATATTATTATCAGAAAAAAAACATTGCTATGTGCATTAAACATTCCTTGCTTGGTTATGTAAGCTTGGGGATTTTGGCCTGCTCTCAGCTCTCAAACTGCATTTGCTTCACTGAATTATCTCTCTTTCCCAAAGTCCCTTGTGCCAAAATACAGCCCCAAGATGGAAGTTCTGAAAGAGCAAACCATGAATCATAGTAGTTGGTACAGTTTGGAATAAAATGATGAAAACTTATAAACAGCACCTTAGGGTTACTATAGAAAGCAAGAAATGGTCTTGAATATGTGGTTTGACTTTTTCATTCTTTGGCAACAAAATATTCACTAGAGCTAGAGGGTAAAAAAAGAAATGAAAAAGGAAAGTCTGCCCATAAAATCTTGACAACGTCAGGGAAGAAACTTTGCATTTTCTTTCAGTATTCATGGGAGGGAATCTTGACTTGCTCAAAGGCTGGTTGTTATTTTACAGTTCATTAATCACTGAGTGTTAAAGGGCTGTGGAGGAGCTGGGGGAAGCTGGGGTCAGCCAGCCTGTAGACAGCCCATAATAATGACAGGTGGCAGAGGTCTTCAGCTGAGGGCGGCCAGCCCAGGCCCAGGGACCGTGATGATTAGTCACCATAACCGATTGGTCTTGACATGCCCTCTGATTTCAAAGAAAGCAATGCTGAAACTTGCAAGTCCACTGATGTAATTATGTAATGCAAATGGCCTATTTTTCTAGATTTTTCAAAGTAATAAAAGCTGAGATGGATTGAAGAGATAATGACTAAATCAAAATGTACAAGAATGTTTCCTCTCCTTAAATAATTGCCAGTTGATCTACAAAAACATTTCAGGTTTGGCAAAATAATTCTCTCTTGTTCAGTATTAAACATACTATTACAATTGTTTTACCACAGGTTTTTTTTTTTTTTTTTTTAGTTGCGTTCCAATTCTTTTTCTTTTATTCTTCCCTAAATTCAATCTGCAGACCTTGGCAATAAACATTATATAGACTTGATTTGCAGAGTTCTTATAGTCACAAATCCTGGCTATAAATACATAACAAATTGTACTGTAACTTAATATAACAGTTGAATGTTGCTTATAAAAACAATTTAAAAACAACTAGCACTTTCTTTGTAAGAGTCTTGTAGTAAACATACCTTCTTTCAGAGGGAAATTATTTATAAGTACCTAGAATTGAATGCCTTTCAAATGATAACCAGACATTTTTATGTTTATTTAAAGGATTTGGTGATACTTTTTATGTTTTAAAATTTTACTCATCAATAATTGTTTTGTGTCTTAATGTAAAAAAGGGAAAGTGAAAGTCGCTCAGTCGTGTCCAGCTCTTTGTGACCCCATGGACAATAGAGTCCATGGAATTCTCCAGGCCAGAATACTGGAGTGGGTTGCCTATACCTTCGGAGAAGGAAATGGCAACCCACTCCAGTACTCTCTCCTGGAAAAACCCATGGATGGATGAGCCTGGTGGGCTGCAGTCTATGAGGTCGCTAAGAGTCAGACTCAACTGAGTGACTTTCACTTTCACTTTTCACTTTCATGCGTTGGAGAAGGAAATGGCAACCCACTCCAGAGTTCTTGCCTGGAGAATCCCAGGGATGGGAGAGCCTGGTGGGCTGCCATCTATGGCATAGAGTCTGACACGACTGAAGTGACTTAGCAGCAGCAGCAGCCTATACCTTCTCCAGGGAATCTTCCTGACCCAGGTTTAAACCGGGGTCTCCTACATTGCAGGAGGATTTTTTACCAGCTGAGCTCTCAGGGAAGCACTTTATGTAAAGAGCAGTATAACATAGTAATAGAAAACTCAGTATTACATGTATTTAAGTGGAAATTTTATTCATTTAGAATATATTGTCTTTCATATAGCACCTAACACGAAGCTTGATTTTGCATTTCATGATTAGAAGCTTCACTAAACAAAATGAATTATGCGCAGTTAATTGCCGAGAAAATGTTTTAAAAGAATTAGAATGTAATAATGAATGTTGTTTTTAGACATATGAAATTTGGAAGCATTCACTTACTTATAACTAATTGAATTCCTAATTATAAACCATTTTTCTATATATCCTATATGCCTATAAGGAAAAATGCTAGCCTTTTACGGTCATTCACTTTGCTTGAAATATATGACTTTTTGATTTCTGAAAAAATTCTGTTTTCTTTCTTTGGATTAATCGTTCTCTTCGTCGAAAGTGAAAATTGTTCAGTTGTGTCTGACTCTTTGCGACCACATGGACTATACAGTCAATGGAATTCTCCAGGCCAGAATACTGGAGTGGGTAGCCTTTCTCTTCTCCAGGGGATCGTCCCAACCCAGGGATCAAACCCAGGTCTCCTGCTTTACAAGCAAATTCTATACCAGCTGAGCCACAAGGGAAGCCCAAGAATACCAGAGTGGATAGTCTATCGCTTCTCCAGCAGATCTTCCTGAGCCAGGAATCCAACTGGGATTTCCTGCATTGCAGGAGGGTTCTTACCAACTGAGCTCTCGGGGAAACAATAACAAGTCTATTTATAGACACATTTAAAACTTATTTTGATGTGTGTCTTCCCTAAGGGAATTGGTTCAACTGTGATAGTGATGGGGCATGTTGCCTGGATTTTGCTTTCTAATCATCTTTATATAATAGGATACAGTTCCTACAGCATTGCATCTTGGACACTATCAAGCCTTGATTCAGATCTTCTCTCTACCATACTGATCACCCCAAGATGTGCATGGAAGAAAAGTCTGATAAAAACTAATCTTAACAACTCAAAACCACATAGATACAAGGATAATCTTTATTAAATAAGTCAGGAGAGATGCAGATTTACATAAGGGATGAGCATTACATCAACCGTAAAGTGATACGTAGGTAGACTGACCTTAGGCAAAGCTGGCCTGTAGAATCAAGCTGCTTCCAGGTAAAATCATCTTGTTTCCTCGAATTCTTGATTGGAAGAGCTCCGGCTTCTTATCGGAGCCCCCGCTTTGTCTCTCCTTTGTCTCCCTGACAACTATTCAAATTGTTTGCTGACATCCGGGTTAAGACTTATGCAACTGATTATAGCAAGTGCTTTTGTCTTCCAAATTCTGCCTAGGGCAATAGGAAAACCCAGCAGATAAATTATGGGTTGAACGAGGGGAGACTTATTACATTTCTAACAGGTTTCACCTCAGGATTTATTTAAATATTGGACTTCTCTAAGGCAATTGAAATAATTCAATTAACTTAAAAAAGACTTTCAGAAAGATATCCATGCTTAGTTTTGGTTAATTCTTGTCATGTAGCTATTAGCACAGTGGTGATGTTTTGAAATAGCATTACAACCAAATGAGAGCTGTCCAAGTCCCTTCAATGTTCATAATTACTCAGAATTAGAAATATCATGAAATTATTCAGAAGTATTTATGGACTATCTAACAAGTGAAAGGCAGTGACAGAATGCAGAATAAAAAATATATCCTAACAGTAAGTGAACATTTGGCTTCCTATATATTTATTAACATTAGTAAATAAATAAATATATATTTAAATTTATGTGTCAGTAATTAAAGTGAAAGGCCAAATATAAGGATAATAAAATAAATGCATCCATAGGAATAAGAAAATGAAGGTAATAATTATTTATCTTTGAAAAATTAAAAATAAACAATGAAAAATAACTGAAAATCCACAGTATTGGTGATATATATGGGTGAAAACTAACAAAGACAGTGCAGTAGAATGGACATAAATTTGAACAAACTCTGCGAGATGGTGAAGGACTGGGAAGCCTGATATGCCGCAGTTTATGGGATCACAAAGAGTCAGACATGATTTAGCGAATAAACAAATGGAGATTTTAGGAGTCTTAAAAATGTGATAAGTTAATGTTGATTCCTGGAAAATTTCTAGAATAGATTATTAAAAAAATTTTATGTCAGTTAATATTGTATTTAGCTGCATAACAGAACTCTGACTGTTGTTACTTAATGTTCAGTTCAGCTCAGTCGCCCAGTCATGTCTGACTTTTTGCAACTGCATGGACTGCAGCACACCAGGCCTCCCTGTCCAGCACCAACTCCCAGAGTTTACTCAAACTCATGTCCATTGAGTCAGTAATGCCATCCAACCATCTCATCCTCTGTCGTCCCCTTCTCCTCCCACCTTCAATCTTTCCCAGCATCAGGGTCTTTTCCAGTGAGTCAGTTCTTTGCATTAGGTGGCTAAAGTATTGGAGTTTCAGCTTCAACATCAGTCCTTCCAATGAATATTCAGGACTGATTTCCTTTAGGATGGACTGTTTGGATCCTTGCAATACAAAGGACTCTCAAGAGTTTTCTCTAACACCACAGTTCAAAAGCATTGATTCTTTGGTGGTCAGCTTTCTTTATAGTTCAACTTTCATATCCATACATGCATGACTACTGGAAAAACCATAGCTTTGACTACGGACCTTTGTTGGCAAACTAATGTCTCTGCTTTTTAATAAGCTGTCTGCTGCTACTGCTAAGTCACTTCAGTCGTGTCCGACTCTGTGTGACCCCATAGACGTCAGCCCACCAGGGTCCCCCGTCCCTGGGATTCTCCAGGCAAGAACACTGGAGTGGGTTGCCATTTCCTTCTCCAGGGGATCTTCCCAACCCAGGGATCGAACCCGGGTCTCCCGCATTGGAGGCAGACGCTTTAACCTCTGAGCCACCAGGGAAGCCCCAATAAGCTGTCTAGGTTGGTCATAAATTTTCTTCCAAGGAGCAAGCATCTTTTAATTTCATGGCTGCAATCGCCATCTGCAGTGATTTTAGAGCCCCCCAAAATAAAGTCAGCCACTGTTTCCACTGTTTCCCCATCTATTTCCCATGAAGTGATGGGACCAGATGCCATGATCTTAGTTTTCTGAATGTTGAGCTTTATGCCAACTTTTTCACTCTCCTCCTTCACTTTCATCAAGAGACTCTTTAGTTCTTCACTTTGTGCCTTAAGGGTGGTGTCATCTGTGTGTCTGAGGTTATCGATACACATCAATATTATTTCTCCTATCAATCTTGATTCCAGCTTGTGCTTAATCTAGCCTGGCATTTTGTATGATGTAGTGGAAACAGTGTCAGATTTTATTTTTTGGGGCTCCAAAATCACTGCAGATGGTGACTGCAGCCATGAAATTAGAAGATGCTTTCTCCTTGGAAGAAAAGTTATGTCCAACCTAGATAGTATTTTCAAAAGCAGAGACATTACTTTGCCAACTAAGGTCCATCTAGTCAAGGCTATGGCTTTTCCTGTGGTCATGTATGGATGTGAGAGTTGGACTGTGAAGAAGGCTGAGTGCCGAAGAATTGATGCTTTTGAAGTGTGGTGTTGGAGAAGACTCTTGAGAGTCCCTTGGACTGCAAGGAGATCCAACCAGTCCATTCTGAAGGAGATCAACCCTGGGATTTCTTTGGAAGGCATGATGCTAAAGCTGAAACTCCAGTACTTTGGCCACCTCATGCGAAGAGTTGACTCATTGGAAAAGACTCTGATGCTGGGAGGGATTGGGGGCAGGAGGAGAAGGGGACGACAGAGGATGAGATGGCTGGATGACCATCACTGATTCGATGGATGTGAGTCTGAGTGAACTCCGGGAGATGGTGATGGACAGGGAGGCCTGGCGTGCTGTGATTCATGGGGTCGCAAAGTGTCTGACACGACTGAGTGACTGAACTGAACTGAACTGAACTCTGCATATAAGTTAAATAAGCAGGGCGACAGTATACAGCCTTGACCTACTCCTTTCCTGATTTGGAACCAGTCTGTTTTTCCATGTCTGGTTCTAACTATTGCTTCTTGACCAGCATACAGATTTCTCAGGAGGCAGGTCAGGTGGTCTGGTATTCCCATCTCTTCAAGAATTTTCTACAGTTTGTTGTGATCCATACAATCAAAGGGTTTGGCATATCAATAAAGTAGAAATAGATGTTTTTCTCAAACTCTTTTGCTTTTTTGATGATCCATTGGATGCTGGCAATTTGATCCCTGGTTCCTCTGGCTTTTCTAAATCCAGCTTGAATATCTGGAAGTTCACGGTTCACAAACTGTCACAGCATTTAATTTTTTTTTGCAAAAGAAAGTCCTCCTGACATTTATGATGATTCAGTGATACCACTAGTGACCTGAATCCTTTTCTCATCCTGCATTTGTATCTTTCTTCCTCATACTCCTTACATTGTTGATCTATTTCTAGATACATGTCTGTAAAATATGTTTGCCAGCTAAATGGGTCCCTCCCTTTTTATCAGGAGGACAAAGTAGAAGTCAACTTCCGCTTGCATCTTATTATCCAGACTACACTACATAGCCACGCTCCAAGTACACATCATTGCCCATCACCAAGTGCTCATAATTTCCCAAGTTTAAACTTCTGCCTGTCTTGACCAAGCTTTATCTGGCTCATATTTTCCCCTTAAGGCCAAGAACATCAGTTTGCCTCCAAGCACAAACTACCACTAGAATGCAGAACAAACCCACCTATCAGCATATGCTGAGAAGCGGCTGACTGCAAGACAACCCTTTCCACCCTCGCAGAACATAGAGTGTTTACTCCCTCTTTGTTGCTGACTTCCTCTTACTTACTGCTTTGTTGTCGTTCAGTCACCAAGTCGTGTCTGATTCTTTATAACTCCATGGACTGTAGCATGCCAGGCTCTTCTGCCCTCCACTATCTCCTGGAGATGCTCAAATTCATATCTGTTGACTTGGTGATGCTCTCTAACCATCTCATCCTCTCCTGACCTCTTTTCCTTTTGCCTTCAATCTTTCCCAGCATCAGGGCCTTTTCCAGTGAGTTGGCTCTTCCCATCAGTGGCCAAAGTATTGGAGCTTCAGCTTCAGCGTCAGTCCTTACAATGAATATTCAGGATTGATTTCCTTTAGGATTGACTTGTTTGAACTCCTTGCAGTCCAAGGGACTCTTAAGAGTCTTTTACAGCACCACAGTTCAACAGCCTCAATTCTTTGGCACTCAGCCTTCTTTATGGTCCAACTCTCACATCCATTCATGACTACTGGAGAAAATACAGCTTTGACTATATATATAGACCTTGGTCAGCAAAATGATGTCCTTTTTAATAGGCTATCTAGGTTTGTCATAGCTTTCCTTCCAAGGAGCAAGTGTCTTTTAATTTTATGGCTGCAGTCACTGTCTGCAGTGATTTTGGAGCCCACAAAAGGAAACATCTGTCACTGTTTCCACTTTCCCCCCATCTCTTTGCCGTGAAGTGATGGGATTGGATGCCATAATCTTAGTCATTTTAATGTTGAATTTCAAGCCAGCTTTTTCACTTTACTTTTTCACCCTCATCAAGAGGTTCTTTAGTTCTTTTTTGCTTTTTGCCATTAGAGTGAAATCATCTGCATGTCTGAAGTTGTTAATATAGCTCCTGGCAATCTTGATTCCAGCTTGTGATTTGTCTATCTGGCATTTCACATGATGTATTCTACATAGAAGTTAATTAAGCAGGGTGATATACTCCTTTCCCGATTTGGAACCGGTCACTTGTCCCATGTTTGGTTCTGTTGCTTCTTTACCCACATACATATTTCTCAGGAGGCAGATCAGGCGGTCTGGTATTCCCATCTCTTTAAGAATTTTCCACAGTTTGTTATGATCCACACATTCAAAGGCTTTAGAGTAGTTAATGAAACAGAAGTTGATATTTCTCTGGAACTCCCTTGCTTTCTTCATGATCCAACAAATGTTGACAATTTGATCTCTAGTTCCTCTACTTTTTCTAAATCCAGTTTGTACACCATTAAGTTCTCAGTTGATGTACTGCTAAAGCCTAACTTGAAGGATTTTGAGCATAACCTTGCTAGCATGTGAAATGAGAACAGTTGGGCAGCAGCTTAAGCATTCTTTGGTGTTGCTCTTTTTTGTGATTGAATATAACCTGACCCTTTTCAGTTCTGTGGCCACTGGTGAGTTTTCCAAATTTACTGACATACTGAATGCAGCCCTTTAAGAGCATCATCTTTTAGGATTTTAAATAGCTGGCATTCCATCACCTCCACTAGCTTGTTTGTAGTATCCCTTGATCTCACACTCCAGAATGTTCAACTCTAGGTGACTACCCCCACCATCTTGGTTATCTGGCTCATTAAGACCTTTGTATAGTAATTCTGTATATTCTTGCCTCTTTTTTTTTTCTTTTAAATTTATTTTTTTTATTGAAGGATGATTGCTTTACAGAATTTTGTTGTTTTCTGTCAAACCTCAACATGAATCAACCATAGGTGTGTGTGTGTGTGTGTGTGTGTGTGTGTGTATCCCCTCCCTTTTGAACCTCCTTCCCTTCTCCCCTGCCATCCCACCCCTGTAGACTGATGCACAGCCCCTGTTTGAGTTTCCTGAGCCATACAGCAAATTCCTGTTGGCTATTTTACATATGATGATCTAAGTTTCCATGTTACCCTTTCCATGTGTCTCACCCTCTCCTCCCCTCTCCCAATGTCCATAAGTCTATTCTCTATGTCTATTTCTCCTTTCAGTTCAGTTCAGTCCCTCAGTCATGTCCGACTCTTTGCGACCCCATGAATTGCAGCACCCCGGGCCTGCCTGTCCATCACCAACTCCTGGAGGTCACTCAGATTCACGTCCATTGAGTCAGTGATGCCATCCAGCTATCTCATCCTCTGTGGTCCCCTTCTCCTCCTGCCCCCAATCCCTCCCAGTACCAGAGTCTTTTCCAATGAGTCAACTCTTTGCATGAGGTGGCCAAAGTACTGGAGTTTCAGCTTTAGCATCATTTCTTCCAAAGAACACCCAGGACTGATCTCCTTTAGAATGGACTGGTTGGATCTCCTTGCAGTCCAAGGGACTCTCAAGAGTCTTCTCCAACACCACAGTTCAAAAGCTTCAATTCTTCAGCGCTCAGCCTTCTTCACAGTCCAACTCTCACATCCATACATGACCACAGGAAAAACCATAGCCTTGACTAGATGGACCTTTGTTGGCAAGTAATGTCTCTGCTTTGCAGCATGCTATCTAGGTTCTCCATTGCTGCCCTTTAAATAAATTCTTCAGTACCATTTTTCTAGATTCTGAATATATGCATTAGAATATGATATTTATTTTTCTCTTTCTGACTCACTTCACTCTGTATAATAGGTTCTAGGTTCATCCACCTCATCAGAACTGACTCATATGTGCTCCTTTTTATGGCTGAGTAATATTTCATTGTGTATATGTACTTCTTTATCCACTCATCTGTCCATGGACATCTAGGTTGCTTCCATGTTCTAGCTATTGTAAACAGTGCTATAATGAACAATGGGATACATGTGTCTTTTTCAATTTTGGTTTCCTCGGGGTATATGCCAAGGAGTGGGATTGCTGGGTCCTATGGTGGTTTTATTCCAAGTTTTTAAAGGAATCTCCATATCATCTTCCATAGTGGCTGTTATCAATTTACATTCCCACCAACAGTGCAAGAGAGTTCACTTTTCTCCTTACCCTCTCCAGCATTTATTGTTTGTAGACTTTTTGATGATGGCCATTCTGACCAGTGTGAGGTAATATCTCATTGTAGTTTTGATTTGCATTTCTCTAATAATAAGGCTTCCCTGGTGGCTCAGAAGGTAAAGCGTCTGTCTGCAATGCTGGAGACCCAGGTTCTATCCAAGGGACAGGAAGATCCCCTGGAGAAGGAAATGGCAATCCACTCCAATGCTCTTGCCTGGAAAATCCCATGGACAGAGGAGCCTGGTTAGAGTCCCTGGGGTCTCAAAGAGTCGGACACGACTGAGCAACTTTACCTTACTTACTTTCTCTAATAATGAGCCATGTTGAGCATCTTTTCATGTATGTTAGCCATCAGTATGTCTCCTTTGGAGAAATGTGTGTTTAGGTCTCTTTCCCACTTTTTGATTGGGTTGTTTGTTTTTCTGGTATTGAGTTGTATGAGCTGCTTGTATATTTTGGAATAAATCCTTTGTCAGTTGCTTCATTTTCTTATATTCTCCCATTCTGAGGGTTGTCTTTTCACCTTGCTTATAGTTTCCTCTGCTGTGCAAAAGCTTTTTAGGTCCCACTTGTTTACTTTTGTTTTTATTTCCATTACTCTAGAAGGTGGGCCATAGAGGATCTTGCTGTGATGTGTGTCACTGAGTGTTCTGCCTATGTTTTCCTCTATGAGTTTTATAGTTTCTGGTCTTACATTTAGGTCTTTAATCCATTTAGAGTTTATCTTTGTGCATGGTGTTAGGGAGTGTTCTAATTTCATTCTCTTACATGTAGCTGTCCAGTTTTCCCAGCACCATTTATTGAAGAGGCTGTCTTTGCCACATTATTTATTCTTGCCCCCTTTGTCAACAATAAGGTACCATAGGTGTACAGGTTTATTTCTGGGCTTTCTATCTTGTTCCATTGGTCTGTATTTCTGTTTTTGTGCCAGTACCATACTGTCTTGATGACTGTAGCTTTGTAGTATAATCTGAGGTCAGGAAGGTTGATTCCTCCAGCTCCATTCTTCTTTCTCAAGACTGCTTTGTCTAGTCAGGGTCTTTTGTGTTTCCATATGAATTGTGAAATTTTTTGTTCTGGTTCTGTGAGAAATGCCATTGGTAATTTGATAGGGATTGCATTGACTCTGTAGATTGCATTTGGTAGTATAGTCATTTTCACAATATTAATTCTTCCTACCCAGGAACATGGAATATCTCTCCATCTGTTTATGTCATCTTTGATTTCTTTCATTAGTGTCTTATAATTTTCTGTGTACAGTTCTTTTGTCTCCTTAGATAAGTTTATTCCTAGATATTTAATTAATTTTGTTACAATGGTGAATGGGATTGATTCCTTAATTTCTCTCTCTGATTTTTCATTGTTAATATATATAAATGCAAGTGCTTTCTGTGTATTGATTTTGTATCCTGCAACTTTGCTAAATTCACTGATTAGCTCTAGTAATTTTCTGGTACCGTCTTTATGGTTTTCTATGTACAGTATCATGCCATCTGAAAACAGTGAGAACTTTGCTTCTTCTTTTCTGATCTGGATTCTTTTTATTTCCTTTCCTGCTCTGATTGCTGTAGCTAGGACTTCCCAGAACTGTGTTGAATAATAATGGTGAAAGTGGACACCCTTGTCTTGTTCCTGGTCTTAGGGGGAATGCTTTCAGTTTTTCTCCATTGAGAATAATGTTTGCTGTAGGCTTATCATATATGGCCTTTACTATGTTGAGGTAGGTTCCTTCTATGCCCATCTTTTGAAGAGTTTTAATTGTAAATGGCTACTTAATTTTGTCAAAGGCTTTTTCTGCATCAAATGAGATGATCATATGGTTTTAATCTTTCAATTTGTTAATATGGTATATCACATTGATTGATTTGCATATATTGAAGAATCTTTGCATTCCTGGAATAAATCCAACTTGATCATGGTATATGAGCTTTTTGATGTGTTGCTGAAATCTGCTAAAATTTTGTTGAGGATTTTTGCATCTATGTTCATCAGTGATATTGGCTTGCAGTTTTCTTTGTGTGTGTGTTGTTTCTGCCTGGTTTTGGTATCAGGGTGGTGGTGGCCTCATAGAATGAGTTTGGAAATATTCCTTCTTCTGCAATTTTTTGAAAGAGTTTTAGAAAGATAGGCATCAGCTAGTCTCTAAATGTTGGATAGAATTTTCCTGTGGAGCCATCTGGTCCTGGGCTTTTGTTTTTTTGGGAGATTTTTGATCACAGCTTCAATTTCAGGGCTTGTAACTGGGTTGTTCATAATTTCTATTTCTTCCTGGTACAGTCTTGGAAGACTGAACTTTTCTATTAATCTGTCCATTTCTTCCAGGTTGTCCAGTTTATTGCCATATAGTTGTTCATAATAGTCTCTTATAATCCTTTGTATTTCTGCATTGTCTGTTGTAACCTCTCCTTTTTCATTTCTAATTTTGTTGATTTTATTTGTCTATTTTTTATTTTGTGTATCTTCTCAAAGAACTGGCTTTTAATTTTATTAATCTTTACTATCTTGCCATCTCTTCTTAATCTCTTTTGCTCCTATTAGGTTCTTACCATTTCTGTATTTTATCATCCCCATCCTCACATGAAATATTCCCTTGATATCTCCAGTTTTCTTGAAAAGATCTGTAGTCTTTACCATTCTATTGTTTTCCTCTATTTCTTTGCATTGCTCACTTCAGAAGGTCTTATCTCTCCTTGTTCTTCTCTGGAACTCTGCATACTTATTGCTTACCTGCTCCTTATAAAAGCAAACCTATTTTTTTAAAAATTTGATTTAAAAATTTTGATTTCTAGGATTGAAGAGCTCTCCCTATTGCAATAGTCTTTCTTTTAAATAACGTCTATTGTTATCTAAACCCAGATTTATTTCTATTTGACCCTTCACTGTCTGGTTTGAGGGAATAAGGAGAAAGGTCAATATTGGTATTGTGTATTAGGTCAACATTCAGAAAACTAAGATCATGGCATCTGGTCCCATCACTTCAGGGCAAATAGATGGGGAAACAATGGAAACAGTGAGAGACTTTATTTTTTTTGCGGGGGGGCAGGGGGGGGGTCCAAAATCGCTGAAGATGGTGACTACAGCCATGAAATTAAAAGAAGCTTGCTCCTTGGGAAAAAAGCTATCATCAACCTAGACAGCATATTAAAGAGAGATATTACTTTGCCAACGAAGTTACATCTAGTCAAAGCTATAGTTTTTCTAGTAGTCATGTATAGATATGAGAGATGGACCATAAAGAAAGCTGAGCACCGAAGAATTGATGCTTTTGAACTGTGGTGCTGGAGAAGACTCTTGAGAGTCCTTTGAACTGCAAGGAGATCAAAGCAGTCAATCCTAAAAGAAATCAGTCCTGATTTTTCATTGGAAGGACTGATGCTGAAGCTGAAACTCCAACACTTTGGCCACCTGATGCGAAGAACTGACTCATTTGAAAAGACCCTGATTCTGGGAAAGATTGAGAGCAAAAGAAGAAGGGGACAACAGAGGATGAGATGGTTGGATGGCATCATCGATTCAGTGGACATGGATTTGAGTAAACTGCAGGAGTTGGTGATGGACAGGGAACCCTGGTGTGCTCCAGTTCATGGGGTTGCAGAGTCAGACTTGACTGAGCGACTGAACTGAACTGATCAGGTCTTATGGGGTATCTGTGAAAGTTTATAAGCACTTGGCAGTGCTTAAGCAGAAGCTGGCCTATTTGCTGGTATTGTTATGTCAGGAAATCATTTATACATCGGGAAGAAGCTTTGACTTTATGATCTGAATGTTCTCTTCAAATCTAGCAGAGTGGGATTCTAAGCATGGTTCTCACAAATCCTGAGATCAGCTTTCAGGCAGAATTCATGTCTTATTTTAATCAACTGGGAAAACATTTAGAGACAATAAAGTTTAAAATTAAAGTTTAATCACGTGTAGAATTTTGATGATTGAGACCGTAGCAGGACACATTTAGGCAGGATGTGCTCAGGATTTGTAGTTCTTTGTCATATGGCTATCTGATATCCTGTATCTAGCCACTGGTGATTTCTCAACTCCCAACTTTGGTGAGAACAACAAAATTCAAGATTTCTACACATGTTGATATTTTACCCCCGGAGATACATTCTTTGGTTTTAAAAAAAATAAGAAAATCTACTCTATTATTCCCATTTTAGTTTAATCTAGTCTTGGTGAGAAAATAAAACCAGTTTGCAATTTTGTTTTCTCTTGATTTGATTAAAAAATGTGATAAAACTGTATATCTAGCTCATCAAAAGTAATTTAAATCATCCAAAGTGTCAAATATCTAATAATGTTTGGAAATAAGATGTAAAAAAAGAAATCCTTCACTAATTCTCATGGAAAAAATAATCCTGTTTTATGGGTACTCTGAAAGGTGTTACTATAGCTTTCAGACAGAAAATATATGTAATTCAGTGTACTAGCAGAAATCCTGTGAGTAAGACAGAGGCTGTTAAGAGAAATACATTGATAAAACTTGAAAACATTATTTTCCTGAAAACTCACCTCCCTTCAGCTTCATAAACACTTTTCAATCACATTAGCTTATTTGTTTTTTTCTGAAGAAGTGAAAAATTATCACAATTTTATCATATGCTCATCTTAATAGTATACATTGACATAATCATTTTAATAAAAAAGGGAGCAGAAAATCGTTTTGGAAGTTTTTATCTAAGGTTTTAATTCTACTGTTCAATTCTCTTTACATACTTTTAATAGACTTTAATATTTCCTGATCTCAATCAGCAAATATTTTTAGGCAGACACCCCACATGAAACATATTTGTCTTGGTTCTTGGAATATAATAATTCTGTCAAATTTTACTTCTAAAGTAGCCTTAGTAGGAAATTTCTGCCATTTTTTTATGAAGTAAAATATATTTTTCTTTGTGGAGATATAAAGTTTCTTTTACTGATTTGTCTTTGTTTTGAAAAATAAATAAATAATGAATAAAAAGGCAAGATACACTAAGTAACATAACAAATACAAAGTGCCTACCACACAAAATTGGCCAATACTGACATGTTAAAAGTTTTGCTTTCTGTCTAAATAGGAATATAATGTATTTCCT
>SJYT01034651.1:667898-684730 GCA_006410635.1 Cephalophus harveyi
AATAAAAACATTTCTTGGTATTTATAAATACTCTATTAGGTTGAATTTGATTTCCATGTTTTCTTTTAATTTCTTCATATATCTTTAAAAATGAACTTTAATTTTTATGCCATTGCCTAATTTCCATATATGTTATATTAGATACACAAAATGATTAAGATTGTTTTTATATATTTTTTAAAGTCTAAAATATTTTAGTAATATGGAAATTACTTATACTTAAGGTCTGGTAAAACTTAACTCTGCAACGATCTGGATTGAATGACAATTTTAGACAAAGTTTTTTTTTCACATGATTAAATTTTAATGTCTAGTGATTTGTTCAGCTTTTCTACTTATTAAATCAAGTTTTGTAATGCATTCTTTTATCTATGGATATATGTTTAAATTTGCTTTTGGCTGTGCTGGGCCTTCATTGCGGTGTGGGGGTTTATCCAGCTGCTGTTAGCGGGGGCTACTCTCTAGTTTCAGTGAGTAGCTTCTCATTGCAGTGGCTTCTCTTGCTGCAGAACATGGTCTCCAGGGCTTGTGGGCTTCAGCAGTTGCAGTATGTGGGCTCAGTAGTTGGGGCTCCCAGGCTCTAGAGCACAGGGCTAGTAGTTGTGGCGCACCGGCTTAGTTGCTCCTCAGTACGTGGAATCCGCTTGAATCAGGGATCAAACCCATCTCCTGCACTGGCGGCTGGATCCTTCCCACTGAGCCACCAGGGAAGCCCCTGTAATGTATTCTTTACACATGATTGCTCGTCTATATTTTTAGATATATTGGCATAAAGTGGTTTATAATACTCTCTTATCAAAAATCATTCTCTAATATACTATCGCCATATTGCCCCTCTGAGAAATCCTGTTAATTGGATTCTTCTTTTGCTTTCTTTTTACTCTTACATACTTTATCAATCTTGCTAGAAGAACTCATGCCTAAGCCTGTGACACATGTAACTCACCCAGCCACAATAATTATTTCAGGAATGGACATATTGTGGAGGGAGAAATTTTCGAGCAGTCTTCTAGGTTCCTCTGGCTGGCCTAAGCGTTAAACTGATGTGAGACAGATTAATAGAAAGCCATACAAAAGTTTAATAACATGTACGTATGGGAGAGATTCAGAAAAGCTGAGTGACTCATCAAGATGATAGAATCCCTCCCTTAAATACCATCTTCAGCTAAGGACAAAAGGAAATGTTGAGGGAAGTGGTTTAGGAACTCAAAGGGGAAGAAAGCAATGCAGAAGCAGAATGTTTGGTAAGCAAATGTTTGCTGGACCAAGCAGAGACAATGGGACACAGTGAAGAGTTTTCAACAGCAGACTGTGCTGGGTTCCTCCGTGTTTACGCACCTCACTCATATGACAGTGATTCTATGGTGACAGCTTCCTTCACGGACTAAGGCCTCCATACCCTTTAGGCAGTTAGATAGATGGTCAGAGTCACTCCCTCAGTCTTTTGAGGCTTGATTTTTTTTCCATCTGGAAATAATCACCATTCCAAAGAGATACTTTGGGGTGGCAAATTTTGCTCCCCTATAGACACAGCCCTGATATACAACCCATGATAAAGGGGAATGAGTTTCCTGGAGCTTTTGGGAAATGTGATCTTTCCCTTAAGAAACAGTTACAGAAAGAAGTCGTTTCTTCCTTCTGAGCACTTTCGAGCACAGATGTGTTGCCCCAAACTGCTCTACCTCATTCATATTATCCTAATAACAAAGGGGACCCAAATATGATGAAAGGTCGAGCATGATTCAGGGAGAGTTATCTTAGCTACTGGATTAAATCAACAATCTACCTCTGAACTCCAACAAAAGTCCTGTACAGTTTAAGCCACTTTGAAGTAGGGTTTTGGGCTTCCCTGGTGGCTCAGTTGGTAAAGAGGTAGGCTTTTACTTATTCAAATTCTCACTGTCCCACTGCTGCTACATTCCTTTTGATATATCCATTAGGCTTACCCTCCTTCTGTTTCTTAGTCATCTTTGACAGAGTTTCCACATAGATGCCTGTACCATAAATGTGTACTCAGAAGCTGGTCAGTAAATGTTTTTCATGAGAATGAAGGCAGCTATCGTTTCTCCTTCCCTTTAACCCTACATATTTATAAATTCTCAGCCATTATCTCTATTCTTTTTCCCAACACAACTACTATATACAACCATCAGAATCTTTAGGTTGGCTGCTTGCAACCTCAGATCCAGCAAAACCACCCTTCTTCCTATTATATACTATGTTGCTAGACATTGTCTTGAAGTGTAAATCTCTGTCTACCAACTTTTTGCTTAAAATTCTGTTCAGTTCATCTCAGTCGTGTCTGACTCTTTGCGACTCCATGAATTGCAGCACGCCGGGCCTCCCTACCATCACCAACACCCGGAGTTCACTCAGACTCAGGTCCATTGAGTCATATGCCATCCAGCCATCTCATCCTCTGTCATCCCCTTCTCCTCCTGCCCCCGATCCCTCCCAGCATCAGAGTCTTTTCCAATGAGTCAACTCTTCGCATGAGGTGGCCAAAGTACTGGAGTTTCAGCTTTAGCATCATTCCTTCCAAAGAACACCCAGGATTGATTTCCTTTAGAATGGGCTGGTTGGATCTCCTTGCAGTCCAAGGGACTCTCAAAAGTCTTCTCCAATACCACAGTTCAAAAGCATCAGTTCTTCGGCACTCAGCTTTCTTCACAGTCCAACTCTCACATCCATACATGACTACTGGAAAAACCATAGCCTTGACTAGACGGACCTTTGTTGGCAAAGTAATGTCTCTGCTTTTGTATATGCTATCTAGGTTGGTCATAACTTTCCTTCCAAGGAGTAAGCATCTTTTAATTTCATGGCTGCAATCACCATCTGCAGTGATTTTGGAGCCCCCCACATTAAAGTCTGACACTGTCTCCACTGTTTCCCCATCTATTTCCTATGAAGTGATGGGACCAGATGCCATGATCTTCGTTTGCTGAATGTTGAGCTTTAAGCCAACTTTTTCCACTCTCTTCTTTCACTTTCATCAAGAGGCTTTTTAGTTCCTCTTCACTTTCTGCTGTAAGATTGGTGTCATCTGCATATATGAGGTAGAGCATTCTTTTGCATTGCCTTTCTTTGGAATTGGAATGAAAACTGACCTTTTCCAGTCCTGTGGCCACTGCTGAGTTTTCCAAATTTGCTGGCAGATTGAGTGTAGCACTTTCACAGCATCATCTTTCAGGATTTGAAACAGCTCAACTGGAATTCCATCACCTCCACTAGCTTTGTTCATAGTGATGCTTTCTAAGGCCCACTTGACTTCACATTCCAAGATGTCTGGCTCTAGATGAGTGATCTCACCGTTGTGATTATCTGGGTCATGAAGATCTTTTTTGTACAGTTCATCTGTGTATTCTTGCCACCCCTTCTTAATATCTTCCTTCTGTTAGGCCCATACAATTTCTGTCCTTTATTGAGCCTATCTTTGCATGAAATGTTCCCTTGGTATCTCTAATTTTCTTGAAGAGATCTCTAGTCTTTCCCATTCTGTTCTTTTCCTCTATTTCTTTGCATTGATTGCTGAGGAAGGCTTTCCTATCTCACCTTACTATTCTTTGGAACTCTGCATTCAGATGCTTATATCTTTCCTTTTCTCCTTTGCTTTTTGCTTCTCTTCTTTTCACAGCTATTTGTAAGGCCTCCCCAGACAGCCATTTTGCTTTTTTGCATTTCTTTTCCACGGGGATTGTTTTGACCCCTGTCTCCTGTACAATATTACGAACCTCCGTCCATAGTTCGTCAGGCACTCTATCTATCAGATCTAGTCCCTTAAATCTATTCCTCACTTCCACTGTATAATCATAAGGGATTTGATTTAGATCGTACCTGAATGGTCTAATGGTTTTCCCTACTTTCTTCAATTTAAGTCTGAATTTGGCAATAAGGAGTTCATTAAATTATCAGGGAACTTGATAGTAAATAAAAGAAACCAACTTGGGCTAACTTACACAGAAATGGAATTTTGTGAGGATATTGGAGACTTTACATAATCCATGCTCAGAAAATAGAACAAAAGAAAGGCAAAATACAGCCAGGATTATGTCACAGGCACTGTCTGCTCTGGTTGGCTAAGTTTTGATCCCTTGTAGCATCTTAAATCCCTAGAGTTTTAGAGAGGAAATATCTGTCTGTGTTCCTTGTTTTTTTTTTTTTTTTTAAAATTCTTTTCTGGAACATCATTGGAGCTGTACTTTTTAAATTAGTTAATTAATTTTTGGTTGTACTGGGTCTTCACTGCTGTGCAGGCTTTTCTCTAGTTGCAGAGAGCGAGGGCTACTCTCTAGTTGAGGTGCATGGGTTTCTGATTGTGGTGGCTTCTCCTGCCGTGGACACGGGCTCAAGGGTGCATGGGCTTCAGTAACTGTGGCACCTGGGATTAGTAGCTGGAGCTCCTGGGCTCTAGAGCAGAGGCTCAAAGGCTGTGGAACCTGGGCTTAGTTGTTCCTCAGCATGTGGGTTCTTCCCGGATCAGAGATCAAGCCCAGGTCTCCTGCATTGGCAGGTAGAGTCTTTACCACTGAACCATGAGAGAAGCCCTCTGTATACCTTCTTTGGGGAGCTCTTCACCAAAAGGAAGGAAGTTCATGTAGCAGTGGTTCTCAAGTTCTCCAGTACAAGCTCCACAACATAGCTTGTAAAAGAAAATAAATTGAACCCAAGTTTTATTTCTTCTAGAAAGTTCTCCATTTTCTGGTTGCTATTCATTCTACTATTCTCAAATTGGAAATTGCTTCCTCCACTGGAATCTATCCCTATTTCTCATGTCCAGGTTGAATATTCTTCAATGTTCTCATAGAACTGAGTGTACTAAAATGTCTTCTTCTTCTGTTAGATATCATTCTACATCCCCCTTGCCTGGACTTTATACTGTCCTCTATTTTCGCCTTTCACATAAGATGATACATGGCACAAATAGACACTCAGTAAGCATGTACTGAATAAATAAACATTGGTGTAAACATTCAATAAAATTTCTAGGAAATATTTTGGTATTCACTAAATTGACTTTGCAAAGCCTTTGACTGTGTGGATCACAATAACCTTTGGAAAATTCTGAAAGAGATGGGAATACCAGAACACCTGACTTGCCTCTTGAGAAACCTGTATACAGGTCAGGAAGCAACAGTTAGAACTGGACATGGAACAACAGGCTGGTTCCAAATAGGAAAAGGAGTACACCAAGGCTGTATATTGTCACCCTGATTATTTAACTTATATACTGAGTACATCATGAGAAATGCTTGGCTGGACGAAGCACAAGCTGGAATCAAGATTGCCGGGACAAATATTGATAACCTCAGATATGCAGATGACATCACCCTTATGGCAGAAAGTGAAGAGGAACTAAAAAGCCTCTTGATGAAAGTGAAAGAGGAGAGTGGAAAAAGTTGGCTTAAAGCTCAACATTCAGAAAACGAAGATCATGACATCTGGTCCCATCACTTCATGGGAAATAGATGGGGAAACAGTGGAAACAGTGTTAGACTTCATTTTGGGGGGGGCTCCAAAATCACTGCAGATGATGATTGCAGCCATGAAATTAGAAGATGCTTACTCCTTGGAAGGAAAGTTATGACCAACCTAGACAGCATATTAAAGCAGAGACATTACTTTGACAATAGAGGTCTGTCTAGTCAAGGCTATGGTTTTTCCAGTAGTCATGTATGGATGTGAGAGTTGGACTGTGAAGAAAGCTGAATGCCAAAGAATTGATGCTTTTGAACTGTGGTGTTGGAGAAGACTCTTGAGAGTCCCTTGGACTGCAAGGAGATCTAACCAGTCCATCCCAGAGGAGATCAGTCCTGCGTGTTCTTTGGAAGGAAATGATGCTAAAGCCGAAACTCCAATCCTTTGGCCACCTCATGGGAAGAGTTGACTCATTGGAAAAGACTCTGATGCTGGGAGGGATTGGGGGCAGGAGGAGAAGGGGATGACAGAGGATGAGATGGCTGGATGGCATCACGGACTAGATGAACGTGAGTCTGAGTGAACTCCGGGAGATGATGATGGACAGGGAGGCCTGGCGTGCTGTGATTCATGGGGTCGCAAAGAGTCAGACACAACTGAGCGACTGAACTGAACTGAACTGATGGGGCAGGAGCTTCGACAACTTTTGATGGTCTTTTTCTACAATAATAATTTCCTCTCAGTAATGCTCCTAGGATTTTATTTTCCATCTAAGCAGAAATGCTGCTGTGAGCCCTAGGGCACAGCTGGTGCATGTGATACTCTGCATAGTGTAACAGCCTTTGTTCTCTGAGCTTAGAGCTGGTGGAGGCTCATGCTAATTATGTATGAATTTCCTTAATTTTATCATTGGGAGTGCAACGTGCATTGCCTGCTGGTTTCATAAATGATGGTCTCTTTTCATCTTACTTGCTAATAATTCAAGCTATATATTTTCTATAGAAAGCAAACTAATTGAGATATTTCTTACTCAACTATTATTTTCAAAGTGGAACTTTCAACTATAATTTTGAGGGGGAGGCTATTTAAAAGTTATGTCATTTATTTTTATTCAGTCAATCTTTATTTAATATGCATGTATTGGGTTTGATCCCTGAGTCAGAAAGATACCATGGAGAAGGAAATGGCAACCCACTCCATTATTCTTGCCTGGGAAATCCCTTGCACTGAGGAGCCTGGCGAGCTATAGTCCATGGGGTCATAAAAGAGTAGTACATGACTTAATGACTAATCAGCCAACCAACCTTTGTGTACCTACTATGTTTTAAGCACTGCAACAAGTGCAAATGATACCAAGATAAATAAGATTCATTCCCTTCTCTGAAGAATTTACAGTGTAACTAAGGGGTACAGACATTTAAACCATTCATTGTGAAACAAGCAAAACAACGAGTAAAATAGAGACACTAAGAGGGATATCCCTGGGTAGAGACTAAAGCGGCAATTCTGTGTCCTTGATAGTGAAGGAGGGATAACAAACCACAGGGTTTAATTGGAACACCAAGACTTTTGATGCTCCTGAAGTTCTGATTCTAAAGAAGTCAGATATAGGGAGCTGGTTAAAACAAGTATCAGTTGTATTCTACCCATGTAAGTGAAGTCTCTCAGTCATGTCTGACTCTCTGCGACTCCGTGGACTGTAGCCCACCAGGCTCCTCCATCCATGGGATTCTCCAAGCAAGAATACTGGAGTGGGGTGCCATTTCCTTCTCCAGGGGATCTTCCCTCCCCAGGGATCGAACCCAGGTCTCCTGCATTGCAGGCAGATGCTTTAACCTCTGAGCCACCAGGGAAGTCCTCCTAATGTAAATCAGACTAAAACTGTGAAAGCGTTCACTCAGAGTACCTGAAAAACATTATATATTTCAATGTACAGTGATGAAAGACTTATTTTCTAAAGTAATTTCTGTAATTTAGAACTGTTAGGCATTACAATGAGGAATTATGGAATAAAGAGTTTCCAGAGAATGACTAAAGATCCATGGTTTCCTTATTTTGAAAAAGATGGGTTTAAAAAAATAATAAAATGATGGCTTGTGTCAATAGACACATTAAGCAGTGGATGACTAATGAACTAGGAAGCAATTTTTAAATTATAAATTTAAGGTATGACAAATTTAGGCAATTTTATAAATTATGATAAAATTTTAGAGTATAAATATTCCAACTACTTATTCAGTGTTTACTTGATAACATTTCCATCAATGCCTTATTATCATTTGTCTCTTCCCCATCCCTGTTGTGATTCTTGGTAATCTTAATGTTCTTGCTTGCCCATTGATTTTGGGTTGGCTATATGATTTCCTTTGGCAGTGAAATGATGGTTCCATGAGAATGTAAGGACTCTGAGGTGAAGCCACGAGGAACATTAATTCGTTTCTCTCATCCTTCTTGGAGATACTTCTACCCATAAATGATAAGCACTCACTCTGGTATTCGGTAGACTAGAATGAGAAATACATGGTCCCAACCCTAATCTTAAATCTGAAATAGAGCTTTCCAGCTCATCGATAGAGCTGTAAGCGTGAAATAAATTGTTGCTTTAAGCCATGGAGATTTGATGGTACTAATAAAGCAGAAGTCAGCAGAAATCTGACAAATACGGGTAGTTAATTCACTCTCTCTCAAGTCTATCTTTGCATGAGGATGATGAAGAGAAAGAAATTAAGCTAGTATAAATTAAGCTGTGCTGGATGCTACTTTAGGTATACAACACATATTATTTCATTTATAGTATAGCTCAGTGATTACAATCTTAACAAGTTCAATTCCAAGATTTATCACTTACTACCTGTTTGTCCTTGGCAGTTACTTAATATCATGCTGCCTAGATTCCCTGTTTGATATATAGGAAAAAACAACAACAACAACAACAGTCTCTGTCTCATTGGTCTTATGGTTTATATGAGATTTTAAAAATACTAGAAAAAATCATCTAATACATAATAAGTACTCACCAAATGTTAGCTTGTATTACATGAATACCCTTTATCATAGGCCAATGGGACAAGTTTTGTTAAATCAGTTTTAAGGATTAAAAAAAAAAAAAAGGATAAGTAATATTACCAGTTCTTACGTGGTTTCAAACTCAAATTTGCTTAATTATTGTCTTTCCTGGTGGTTCAGATGGTAAAGAATCTACCTGAAATGCAGGAGACCCATGTATATTCACCGGGTAGGGAAGATTCCCTGGAAAAGGGAATGGCTATCCATGCCAGTATTCTTGCCTGGAAAATTCCATGGACAGAGAAACCTGGTGGGCTACAGTCCATTGGGTTGCAAAGAGCTGGACATGACTGAGTGACTAACACTTGCTTAATTTTAAAGTTCATACTACATAGATCTCTGATCTAGAAATCAGCCCTACAAATCCTACATTTAATAAAAATCTATTAAGGCTTTTGCTGTTGTTTGATGCTATGTTGCTCTTGGGCCAATGTATCTAATTATTTCAATATGCTTTAAACTAGTGGTCCCCAACTTTTCTGGCACCAAGAATCTGTTTCATGGAAGACAATTTTTCCAGGGACCATGGGGGTGGTTGGTTTTGGGATAATTCAAGCACATAACATTTATTGTGCACCCTATTTCTATTATTATTCTATATGGTTCCACCTCATATCAGGCATTAGATCCCATTTCCCAGGGGTTTGGGACCCCTGCTCTAAAATATATGGAAAAAAATAAAACTAAGAAGATGAGGAACAATTCCTTTGAGAAAATGTAAAAAGAAACAATATTTCATCTGAGGAAAAAGGGGGAAGGAAAAATGTGGATTCTCTCTCTAATGATATACAGCATTTTAAGAACTTTTGTGGTTTTTTTTAAATATAAAGATAAAGCATGTCATAAACTCCAGTATACTCATACCCCAAATTTAATAATGAATGTTTTCTAATATTAAAATTCAGAAGCTAATTATAAGATGTAATAAAACACAGTAATTGCACTTTGCTATGGATATAACAAAGAATTTCACTATATATTGCTGTGTGAAGAATTGCCTCAAGCCTCTGTGGCATAAAACAACAAACATTTATTATCTTACAGTGCCTCTGGATTTATTATCTGAGCTCAACTTTGTCGGGTGCCTGTACGTTAAGTTCTCTCCTGATGTTTCAGTCAAGCCGTCATTTGTGGTCTCATCTGAAGGCTCAAGTGGGCAAAGGTTTTTTGCTTTTTACTTTATTTTACTTTGCAATACTGTATTGGTTTTATCGTACATGGTTATTGATAGGATCAAGTTGTCAATTAATCAGAAGTCAATTGTTTGATGGCTTGTTAGCGGGAGACTTTTCTCATTTCAGGTGGCAGAATTTAGTTCCTTAACATTTGCCAACCAGAGAACTTCTTTATTCCCTTGCCTCATGGTTCTTGCCATAGTATAGCTTGTCATAGTGTAACACATTGTGGACAAATGAGTGAAAGAACAAAACAGAGTTACCCAAGGTGGAGGCCATAGGCCTTTTTACAGCCTAATCTCTGAAATGAAATTCTTGTTACTCTTGCTATATTTTACTAGGTAGAAGTAGCTAAGTCTAACCCACACACAAGGGCTAGAGTGCAGGAATATCAGGAAGCAGAATGTTGGCCCCATCTTAGGTGAGGTATAACTTTAAAGTCTAAGATGTCCAAGACACCAGGTCTATAAGTACGAGCAGTAAGCATTAATGAAAAATTCTCTGACGTAAATGGTAGCTGTGTGATTGGCAGGTGACAACAGGGTTCTGGACATGGTTATAGAGTCTACATTCTCAAAGCTCTTTAAGAGGATATCATTATTTATCTTAAATCAACCAGACCAGTGTTTTTCAATCAGTGATCTACAAAATCCTTGGGTGTTTACAACTATTTTCAGGGTTCTCGACTTTTAGAAACATGAGATTTATAAAATCTATTATATTTTTATGGAAAAATTTACACAGCTAAATCTAAAAAAAAAGTTAAATGAATCACTGAATGAAGGAATAAGTGAAACTTACTTATTTGTCTGTTAGACATGTTGATATGATGGTATAACTTAGGAGTCTTTGCTCTGATATTAATCCTAGGAAGAAGGAGATTCTCCTTGATTGAAAACTAATCCTCATTACTATACACCCTCTTACAAATTTTCCACGGACTAGAATATCTAGCAATTGACACTGTATTTTTAATACTAATTTTCTGTATGCATTTCTATAAGTTTTCTTTCAAACTATATTGACATTTTAGTTATATTTGAATGACATAATGATTTTCTATGAATTGTGAATAGATAAGTTTTACATTCAGGCCTCAGTTGTGTTTTCCAATTATTGATGACATTGTGAAGTTAGGTTTTTACTTTCCAGAGTAAAATCAATTTTTCAACTAGAGTAACCTGCAAATGTAATGAGTTTGGAAAAGTCTTTTCTGGTTTCCTGCTGAGATTCCATTAGCTGCATTTAGAGACTGCTATGTACACAGATGCACAGTACCAATGGAATGCTGTGTTTCTATAGTTGCCCCAAACTATTCAGTGACATAAAGTTTGAATGAGTGTCCTGAAATTACAGCCTTTGGAGAGCCTTAAAAGCCTGGGAACAAATGGTGTAGTGTCAATTAGTGTAGATATCTTCAAATTTGGGATTTAATTCTCCAGAGTAAATGTTTTACTTGGGAAACTTCCAGAAATACTAGGCTTCTAGTACCCACTGAATTCTCCAACTAAAAATATTCCTAAAATATCTATGTTGAGAGGAAGTTAACAAATTCTTCATTTTTTTTTTTTTTTTGCGGGGGGGATATTCAACAATGCCAAAGCAAAATATATATACTGCATTTCTGGCAACCCACTCCAGCGTTCTTGCCTTGAGAATCCCAGGGACGGGGGAGCCTGGTGGGCTGCCGTCTATGGGGTCGCACAGAGTCGGACACGACTGAAGTGACTTAGCAGCAGCAGCATTTCATAAACTAGCAGGAAATTAGTATTAAACTTTATTTGCAAGTTTCAATATTTTAGCATGAATATTTTATTCACTTTGCCATGCTCTTTAGTGTGGATTAGTTAATTTAAAAATATTTGAAGTTGAATCATTCAAGGGTTTTACAAGTAGCATTGATAGGAAATGTTATAATTATCATAAGAGAAAATTTAATAAGTGAAACATCAAATCTGTGTAGTCATAAGTGGATTTTGCATAAGTTTTTTTCTCCCATCTATTTTTAAGGTGCTCTCTCTTTGATTATTGCATCTTCATGACACTAATATGTGTTTAAAAGTAAAATAACTTATTTGATCAATTAGTCTGCTTGATGACAAAATATTCCATATATTATTTTTTTTCCACAGAATTTCTGAACTCACTAGTAGTCTCCATCCCATATGGTATTCACAGACTTAGAATGTTCAAAAAAATTGTTCCAAAGTTGACAAAAGGAAAGTCAATTTAGCACCTCTGAGGGGAAAAATAAATCTAGTGCAAAGCATACAACAAAAAGGAAAACTGTGAAGAAATAATGTTAAAATATCCAGAGGTGAGAGCAGAGAGAAAATTGTATATGACCTTGCATTATCCATTCAACTGACGCAGGACTGCACAAAGTGCCATTGCGTTTTCCCACTGGACACATCTCCCATCATGTTATCTATTAGGGAGGTGACAGACTTTCTCCTTATGCTGCCCTTGTGGGAAACCCCCTCGGGTTTTAAATTCAGCCCTGGACAGCTCCGTATTAGAGAAACAGACCAAGGGTTTAAACACACACACACACACACACACACACACACACACACACAACACAACACATTGTATGAAATATCTTAGGATCCTAGGGCTGACAGGGACCCAGAAAAGTCATTTAATCTCCCAGCTTGCCTCTGGGCATGATTGTGTTTAAACCACTGAATCTCCTTTGAGAAAGTAAACTGTACAGAATTTCTACTGTTTTAATATTTCAGATTATATTTGGCATAATTAACCTAAAATCGGGCTTCCCTAGTAGCTCAGACGGTAAAGCATCTGCCTGCAATGCAGGAAACCCCAGTTTGATTCCTGGGTCAGGAACTTCCGTGGGGGAAAGGATAGGCTACCCAATTCAATATTCTTGGGCTTCCCTGGTGGCTCAGACAGTAAAGAATCCACCTATAATCCAGGAGACCCGGGTTCGATCCCTGGGTTGGGAAGATTCCCCTGGAGAAGGTGTGGCAACCCTCTCCAATATTCTTGCGGGCTACAGACATTAGGATCGCAAAGAGTCTGACATGACTGAGCCACTAATACACAGAACCTAAGATCATTAGACTGTAACTTTTTTGTAAACATTTTAAAAAAATTACATTGAACAAATTTCAGGTTTAAAACTCCATGAATTTTTATAAATAAATGTACTAGTGGGATTACAACCCAAATCAAATAAAATACCACATTATCTGCATTACAGAGGCTTTTTCAATCTCTTACAATTCAGTATTTCCCCACCACCCCACAAATACACTGAATGTGTGTTTATATACCTATTAATTAGTTTTTGTAATTATTTATATACATATTATTATATACCTTATTTATATACATATTAATTTGTTTTCCTATGTTTGAACTTAATATAAACTTAATTACATATATTGGCCTTTGTTTTGGGGTGTTTTTGTTCAATATTACATAATTCCACATTGACTAAAGAAATTTTTGGTTCTGTCATATTCCATTGTATGAAAACAGTATAATTTAGCCATTCTATTGTAGATAAATTTTTTTTCCATTTTATTATGAACAAAGTTGTTTTGAGCATCCTTATGTAATTGTTTGGTCAAGCTATGTGTGTATTTCTGTTGGGGAAATACATAGGAGAGGGATTGTTAGATCATAGTATATATATATATAATCACATACACATGATTAGCTTCAGTATCATCAAACTCTTTTTCAATTTATACCATAATTATCAGTGTATAAGAATTTCTGTTCTTTTACAATCTTACCACTATTGGTTTTACAAGTTATTTTAAAATCATAGGCATTCTGGCAGTGTATAAAGATATCTCATTGAAGTTCCAACTTGCACTTTCTTGGTTACTAATACCCTGGAAGTCATTCCATGACAGTTAATTAAAGATGAAAAAAAGAGAAAGAGAGAGAAAGTAGGATTGTATGAAGATGCATTTATTGGGAAGACCTGAAACTGATGTTACTTCTCCACATATTGTGTTGGTCAAAATTTAATTTGGCTACAGGAGTTCCATTAACTGTAAGATGTTATAATTTTGTTGATTAGATAGACACCACAGATTTGAACACCTAGGTAGTCTCGCATACTAAAAACGTGATCTATAGAAAAGTTTTAGCAAGCAAGGCATCTCAGTATCATTATTAAATCAGCTTATCTTGACTGTCTCTCTAATAAAATCCAAAGCCATGTCTGTGTTTACCATTTATTTCTGATTTTGATACTGTGTATATATATGTGTGTGTGTATATATATATATATATACACACACACATATATAATGAATTGATTCCATCTAACCTTTGTTAAATTGAATTCATCTCATATATATTTTGTTATATTGATTTCTCAGTTTTTTTAATAGAATCTCAGAGTTGAAAAAGACCACAGAGGTCATCTGGTACAATCCTCATCCAATGCATAAATCCCCTCCAGCTGGTTAAACTCATTTTTAATTCCAAAGCTATTCTCCAAGCTTCTAGTCATTTCATCAGCAAACTTAATTAACAGGGACTCTATTGACTCATGAGGCCAGCTTAACAAAATTAATAAATATATAATTTGGCTGACTGCACAGTAAGGTGAAAGATTTGGGAGTGATGTGCATTACTTCAATGCTTGTAATGCCTTTCATAACATTACCAAGCAATATTAGATAAGCCTAAATTCACTTTGCTGTGAGAAAAATTTATCTAGTTACAACAGCATGCTATGGGGAGATCAAACATATTGTGCTTGTAAGTAAAATGTGCTAGATGGGCAAATTAACATTTCAGATGAACTAGATGAAGCAAATAACTTTTAAATCAGTAACTTTATTAAATTTTTCTTGAAGAATATACCGTTTTTAAAAGTTAACATGACTATGGATCAAGCTGCAAATCTGAGGTGCCACAGCTTGTATAAATTGCAATGTGAAAAATATTTCCTGGGCTTGTGCAGTTCACAAACATTTGATCCTGTATGTTCACGTAGAAAACTCAACAAAGTGTAAAATAAAAATTTTGAGGTTTTATTATATAAAATTTCAAATTTAATTATGGTAACAAAGATGCCATTGAAAATACTTGACATCTACTTATAAGGCAAATTGGGTAACTTTATTTCATATTGATGAAAGTGCTTCCTTTTTCATTAGCCTTATGAGTTTTCATAGGTCATACCATATCCAGTGAAGATGTCTGATTGATCAATTGAGTGTGAAAACTTGTTTCTCTTCAGAGGCACAATAAAACCCACACTGTGATAGACAATAGCTATCATAAATTACCTAAGATGCAGATTATAATAATGAAAAAATATTTTATCAACTTTGAAGTTTCTTATTGGTAGAGTGAATTTTTGATGGATTCAAAATAACTTTTGCAGACACAAAAGATTATTCTTTTGTGGTCAAATTTAATTTTTAAAGTATATATTTCATCTTAAAGAAGTTAGATCTTAAAAATTTAAGCTTACTTTGCAACTATTTCTATTCTGTTTGGAAGTCTAGCAAATGTGAACAATCAAGATGTGTATAAGAGACAGCAGTCAAGCCGTCATTTGTGGTCTCATCTGAAGGCTCAAGTGGGCAAAGGTTTTTTGCTTTTTACTTTATTTTACTTTGCAATACTGTATTGGTTTTATCGTACATGGTTATTGATAGGATCAAGTTGTCAATTAATCAGAAGTCAATTGTTTGATGGCTTGTTAGCGGGAGACTTTTCTCATTTCAGGTGGCAGAATTTAGTTCCTTAACATTTGCCAACCAGAGAACTTCTTTATTCCCTTGCCTCATGGTTCTTGCCATAGTATAGCTTGTCATAGTGTAACACATTGTGGACAAATGAGTGAAAGAACAAAACAGAGTTACCCAAGGTGGAGGCCATAGGCCTTTTTACAGCCTAATCTCTGAAATGAAATTCTTGTTACTCTTGCTATATTTTACTAGGTAGAAGTAGCTAAGTCTAACCCACACACAAGGGCTAGAGTGCAGGAATATCAGGAAGCAGAATGTTGGCCCCATCTTAGGTGAGGTATAACTTTAAAGTCTAAGATGTCCAAGACACCAGGTCTATAAGTACGAGCAGTAAGCATTAATGAAAAATTCTCTGACGTAAATGGTAGCTGTGTGATTGGCAGGTGACAACAGGGTTCTGGACATGGTTATAGAGTCTACATTCTCAAAGCTCTTTAAGAGGATATCATTATTTATCTTAAATCAACCAGACCAGTGTTTTTCAATCAGTGATCTACAAAATCCTTGGGTGTTTACAACTATTTTCAGGGTTCTCGACTTTTAGAAACATGAGATTTATAAAATCTATTATATTTTTATGGAAAAATTTACACAGCTAAATCTAAAAAAAAAGTTAAATGAATCACTGAATGAAGGAATAAGTGAAACTTACTTATTTGTCTGTTAGACATGTTGATATGATGGTATAACTTAGGAGTCTTTGCTCTGATATTAATCCTAGGAAGAAGGAGATTCTCCTTGATTGAAAACTAATCCTCATTACTATACACCCTCTTACAAATTTTCCACGGACTAGAATATCTAGCAATTGACACTGTATTTTTAATACTAATTTTCTGTATGCATTTCTATAAGTTTTCTTTCAAACTATATTGACATTTTAGTTATATTTGAATGACATAATGATTTTCTATGAATTGTGAATAGATAAGTTTTACATTCAGGCCTCAGTTGTGTTTTCCAATTATTGATGACATTGTGAAGTTAGGTTTTTACTTTCCAGAGTAAAATCAATTTTTCAACTAGAGTAACCTGCAAATGTAATGAGTTTGGAAAAGTCTTTTCTGGTTTCCTGCTGAGATTCCATTAGCTGCATTTAGAGACTGCTATGTACACAGATGCACAGTACCAATGGAATGCTGTGTTTCTATAGTTGCCCCAAACTATTCAGTGACATAAAGTTTGAATGAGTGTCCTGAAATTACAGCCTTTGGAGAGCCTTAAAAGCCTGGGAACAAATGGTGTAGTGTCAATTAGTGTAGATATCTTCAAATTTGGGATTTAATTCTCCAGAGTAAATGTTTTACTTGGGAAACTTCCAGAAATACTAGGCTTCTAGTACCCACTGAATTCTCCAACTAAAAATATTCCTAAAATATCTATGTTGAGAGGAAGTTAACAAATTCTTCATTTTTTTTTTTTTTTT
>SJYT01034651.1:703078-835914 GCA_006410635.1 Cephalophus harveyi
AGAGGGATGGTACAGGGAGGGAGGAGGAGGGGGGTTCAGGGTGGGGAACACGTGTATACCTGTTGCAGATTCGTGTTGTTGTATGGCAAAACCAATACAATATTGTAAAGTAATTAACCTCCAATTAAATTAATATTAAAAAAAAGATTTCCTGAATATTTTATCCCCCCTTTGGGAGCCTTTGGGTTTGGAAAAGTAGCTCCAAACTTCTATTCAGCAGAGTCTTCTGTAAATTCTCGTGTATTGTGTTTAGATTGTGAAAGGTGAAGCCTGCATCATTCTTTATATAAATGAACAGATTCTCTTACTGACATGGTACAATACATCACCAAAGATTATCTGCTATATCCATGCCAGAAACTGGGAAAGGGGGGGCGGTGTAAATAAAATTAGAGAAGTCATAACTTCGGACTCCCAACCTCAGGACTCTGGACAGTGAACTGTTTACTCTCTGTGTTGAAAAGAGTCACGATACATTGAGGGGAAAATAAATGTGTGGTCTGAATTACTGACTCCTCATCCAGGGAGGGACACACATTTTGCAGTTTTGACTTGGTCCAAAAGGTCTATGTTTTGTGGCTGACTTCATTCATTATGTGTGCTTTAAACGGGAACCAGCAATCATTATTTGCTTTGAGCAGAGCCATGTAATTATCGTATTAGAATGACATTACTAACATTTTATTGGCTACTGGAGCTATGAAGAGGAAGACATTGAGGTCCAGCACAAGCTCATTGGCAGAATGCTAAACTCCATCAGTGGTATCTGCCATCTGCAAAAATAGCCCACATTTGCCCTCTGTTGAAGTTGCCAATTGGCACTCTACATTCTGGAAAGTTACACCAACCAGGCTTCTCTGGCTGGTGTATAAGAGAAATCCTTAAGAATGAAGATACTAGTGAGAATTTTTATTTTAGGAAGAAAACAAGAGGCAATTTGCTGTGGTAAGAGAAGACTCTAACCTAGGTACTTTTAATCTGTGTGACTTACACAAGTTATTATAATTCTCTGTATTATTATTTCTTCACTGGTAAATGGGGATTGTGCTTGTCTGTCCTCAAAAGGTTGTTACAAGGGGATTTTCCAAGGTTTTCCTCTGAGTCAAGTACTTTGCTATGCATTGTATCTAGTTGAAAGTGAATAAACTGAGTCAAGTCCTAATAGATAAATTCTAGTGGATAATCTAGTTCTAATTGATTAAAAGTTTAGTGATATAGTGGGTTTTAGTGACATAGCAAGGGTGGCAAATGGTCTTTTACTATTATGCCAGATGTGTTACTCCTTGAGACTTGTGGTCAAAGTTACATTAATATCATCTTAGTAAACCTGGTGGCTTAGATGGTAAAGAATCTGCCTGCAATGCAGGAGACCTGGGTTCAGTGCTTGGGTTGGAAAGATGCCCTGGAGGAGGAAATGGCACCCCACTCCAGTACTCTTGCCCGGAAAATCCCATGGACAGAGGAGCCTGGTAGGCTGCAGTCCATGGGATCACAAACATACAGACAAGACTAGGTGACTAACACTTTCAGTTTCACAATAATGAGCACACTGGTTCTAGATGTTGGTTACCAAGGATTCTTGAAGAAATGGTCAAATCTAGAACTTGGTCAGTAAACATACAAGATGAGCCTGGAGCATCTTTAATTTCAGAAGCAGTACTACCACAAATGCAATGATACGGGAGCTAGCTAAAGAGCTCTCAGTAGCCAGAGCTGGAGCAATTTGATCAGCCCATTCTGGATTTTCATCCAAATCATTAATTAATATATATGAGTTCATAATTATGTAAATAAATGAATAAATAAGTAAATGGGGAATAGACAAATCTCTCACATAGGAAAATCTGAATAATCTATGTAGACATCTTGTCCTGAAGGAAGTGGAGTATAACTCCCCAGTCCCTAAGTGTGAGCTATACACAGGGACTTCACCCCAAAGAGTTAGTGTGGAAAGAGGGGAAAAGAGTCATTCTACCATAAAGCCTGACAAACTATACCCCTGTCAGGTGATCAAGACTAACATCAACAGTGATGTATTGATAGTGTGCACCCTTGATGAACTCTGACGACAATGGTCTTTTTAAAAATATTACCTCTCTGCTCTTTCTCCCCAAAACCCTTGGCCAAGGTCAGATAAATCTCAATGAAGGCATGTTTTATGAAAAAATCTGGCAGTACTCTTCAAAATTACCAAAGTCATCAAAAGTAAGGAAAGTCCGAGAAACTGTGACAATTAAGAGGTTAAGGAGACATCTTAACTACATATGATGTGCGTCCTGGATGGAACCCTGAAGCTACAAGAAGCCATTTTGGAACAACTAAGGAAATCTGAATAAAAAGGAGACTTTAGTTATTAAGAACCTATCATTATTTATTCATTAATTATAAGAAATGTATCATACTAATGTTCCTAGTGGGGAAACTGAGGGTGAGGTATATGGAAATGCTTTGTAGCATCTTTGCAATTTTCCTGTCATCCAAAACTATCCTAAAATTAAAATTTATTTTAAAATCATATTAATAGGAATATATCTTCCCCATGGGGATATAACAGAGTTCTTCACAATAAAATGAGAAAATTCAATGAAAGCCAGGACTAAAGTAAACAATTCTCATCCCTGAAAGCTAGACCAGAATTCATTCACTGCTTTCTCTCTTTTCCTTACAGAACAAAGCAAGACTGAGAAATGAATGCCCGTTTCTATCTTCACATATAATTTGCTGGGGGATTTTTGCAGAAGCTAAGGCCTGTTGCTGGTGATTTGTTATGTAAGTGAATACTGAAACATCTCTGGTCAATATTATTTGGGTAACAAAAGATATACTCATACATCTCTGGTCAATAAGTGGTCAATAAGAGATGGCAGAAATTACGTGTGGATATTTACCTAACACTTGAAATTGAAAATTTTAAGGCAGTAGCAAGTAGGACCTGATTAATTTTCTATAGACATGTATCATAACATCTAAGGAGAAGATGAGGGTTAGAGAGATCTTTTGAAAGTAAAGGGCAGAGACAGAATAAGCAACACACCCAAATGACATTCCAGGGTAAAGGAGGGAGTGAGGCAGTGGGGTCTAACTCAGGGTGTGGAGTAATATCCTACACCCCTCCTCTTGCTAAACCTCTACAGCTTAGGTAAATTGCTTATGTCTTTGAGTAAAAAAAAAACCCATAAAACTTCACTGGAGTCCTGTGTGTGTTCAGTCAGGTAGCAGTGACCCTTGAAGTGATAAACTTGCCCACTAAAAACTGTTTACGTAATGGACATCACAGGTTGCTGGTTGCTCATGACTTGCCTCTGTTCAAGATGATGCAATTTAAGGTGTTGCAAGTTTGATTGCTCATCCTCCAAGGATGCTTAGGGACACTTTGTGGGTCAGAAAATAACTTCTCAGACAATTTCCTCTCAGAAGAAAAAAAAACAGGAATACTTAAATAATACTTTGTCCTTTATTAATAGTTCAAGTAGGTCCTTGGTTATTTAAATGGCATCATGTATTATCACCCTGATGGTAAAATTGAGCTGAACAAAAAGAAAGCAGGGCATACCCACAACCCTTCTACATCCCCAAGGACACAGAAACCCTTGGAGGTGCAAGCAGTCACCCTCAGAATGGCATGGGGCTGAGTCAGCTCTCCTGCCCAGCAGTCAGGCAGCAGGCCTTGGCTTGTACCTGGCAGCTGGGAAAGAAATATAGATGTTCAAGGTTTACATAATGTGTTGTTTCCTCTCTCACTCAGAAACTTGGGTGCCCTTTTTGTCCCTTTTTTGTTTGATTCTTTTTGTTTGCAAAGAAAAGGGATACATAAAGGAGGTTTATTATATGAATATGCAGGAGGAAATAGCAGCTAGAACTTGTGAAAGGCAGCAATTGCCTTTAAAGCAGGCCTTACAGAGACTGGTTTGACATTTGGAAGCTGGAAGATTGTTCAGAGGAACTCACTGATTCCTCAGAAACAGGCCTTTTTTTTCCCCAAAGTATACTAGTGCTCTATGATTTGGGTGACTTTCTTCTGTTCTCCCTATCTCTCTGCCTCTAATATTTTGGGGCCTATGATTACTTTTTCACTATTCATCACACTGCTGCTAACTGCTGTCAAGTTGCTTCAGTCATGTCTGACTCTGTGCGACCCCAGAGACAGCAGCCCACCAGACTCCCCTGTCCCTGGGATTCTCCAGGCAAGAACACTGGAATGGGTTGCCATTTCCTTCTCCAATGCATGAAAAAGAAAAGTGAAAGTGAAGTCGCTCAGTTGTGTCCGACTCCTAGCGACCCCATGGACTGCAGCCCACCAGGCTCCTCCATCCATGGGATTTTCCAGGCAAGAGTACTGGAGTGGGGTGCCATTGCCTTCTCCAATTCATCACACTAGCCTATTTTTTTCATAGCATCTGCTTTCTCAAGGTTTTTGCAACCATTATCTGAGTCTCTCTGCATGCCTTAGAGTTACAGGAGAATCTGGTTCATTTGGAAATTCACCATCTGGTTCAAGGAATGCCCACTGGGCAGGGCTTTTTTGTCACAGGAGACTGGTGACCATCCTATACTTTGGTAAAGTCAAGGGGCATAGACAACATGCTTGTGGAAACCTGGACAGTGAGCACTAGCCGTTCAATATAATTCAGCTGAAGAAATCCCAGAATGATGCCTGCCCCTCAGAGAATACTTAAAGATGCTCATTGCATCAGAAAATGAAGGAGCCTGTTAGGTGCAGTCAACTTTGGTGTAAGGGGAAGGCACAACTGCCCATGGTCCTGGATGCCACTGGCCCAGGCAGAAGGCAGCAGTGGACATGTATATGTTCCTCAGGATGGCCTGTGCACACAGCAGGCGCTTGGGGTCTTTTTTCTTTCTTTCTTTCTTCTTCCATTCCTTCCTAGACTAGAAATAATTCAAGAATGCAATAATGAAATGTTTAAAAGTTTACTAAGAATAAGGACCAAACTGTGCTTAGAACAGGATTTTGTGGTACATGTACAAGGAAGCTTCAGTTCAGTTCAGTTCAGTTCAGTCACTCAGTCATGTCCGACTCTTTGCGACCCCATGGGCTGCAGCATGCCAGGCTTCCTTCTCCATCACCACCTCCCGGAGCATACTCAAACTCATGTCCATTGAGTCGATGATGCCATCCAACTATCTCATCATCTGTCATCCCCTTCTCCTCCCACCTTCAATCTTTCCCAGCATCAGGGTCTTTTCAAATGAGTCAGTTCTTCGAAGCAGGTGGCCAAAGTATTGGAGTTTCAGCTTCAGGATCAGTCCTTCCAATGAATATTCAGGGTTGATTTCCTTTAGGATGGACTGGTTGGGTATCCTTGCTGTCCAAGGGACTCTCAAGAGTCTTCTCGAGCACCTCAGTTCAAAAGCATCCATTCTTCGGCGCTCAGCTTTCTTTTAGTCCAACTTGAGAGACTATAGTCCATTTATACATGACTATTGGAAAAGCCATAGCTTTGACTAGACGGACCTTTGTTGGCAAAATGACCACATATACCATGGAAATAAAAGTTAACAGCCTCAGGACCCTCTTGACCAGTGAGGCTAGTATGGCTGGGAAGAGGCACCCAGTGAGAGGCAAGTGGTTCTCTCCTCTCTTCTTTATTTGGGCTTCTTTTTCCTACAGTCAAGTTGCATTCCTTTCATTCACATTCTTTTTTTGGCACTAGCAGTTTATCAGTGGTCTCCCTTACTTCTGAGATACTTTCCCTGCAAATTGTTAATGATTCTAAACAGAGCACTGTGGTTTATTTCTATCATTTAATTTCAATAATTAGTATATTACTTTTTTGTAATTGCAATTTTAGAATTTTATGTCCTTCTTTGAATAAGAGTTTGATTGCCCATGTTTGCATATGTGACTAATACTGTTTGGTGTGCACTGAGAGAAGTTTTCTTAATGTTTTAATTAAAAACCATGCAAATAATTTTCATCCACTATTATATATAATAAATATTGGTATTAGATTAAACTGGATTGTACAAACACGCCTTCAAAAGAAGTTCCCTGTAATAGAGATTGGTTTCTCACAGAATTTATGTCAAAGAATACAATAGTCAAATCTGAAATTGAAAAAACTCACCAAAAGTCAAAAGTTGTAGTTTCCTACCAAATCTTTCTAAATTATCTTTTGTAAAATAATGCATAAAATTTAAAGACAAATGAGATATTATAACATTTGATAGACATGTATCTTAAAAAATTACTAAGTAAAAATAAGTAAGAGCGAGATACAAAAAAAATATATTCTGTAGATATTCAAGGTACTTTGGACAACTTTTTATTTTTCATAGGTAAAATTCTAATGCTAAGAATATAGTTTCATATTTTTGTAATGTAAAAAAGGTATACTTGTAAATTATGCCTTATAATGATATTATTATGGAGACATGAATCTCTTCTTTTTGTTTCTCTTTATATTCTATTTCACCACTGCTCAAAGATAATAAAGACCCCAGGCGCTGCAGGACTTACTAACTTGTAAGTGTGGAATTGGTAACGGTTCCAATTCCAGTTTGAGATGAATATACATACACATATTTATATACACATATCAAATCCAGCAAGTGTTTCACATATGAATTTACTTGTGATTGTTAACTGAAAGTTGATAATAATTGCTTTCACTCACATTGTTAAAGTTGAGCACTTGCAGCTCTATTAACAATCTCATATTGAACATCAGGGTATTTTTCAAAGTCTTGATGGATGTGTCTCATGTTTTAGCTAGACAGAACAATGAAATGCAGACAATTTAAATGGATGAGCTGTTTGAAAACTTCCCTTTCTAAAACTGTATTCCTTCTAAAGCTCTTTCTACTAGTACCTTTTTAATCTCTGACAGCTAATAGTTACTTTGTATCCCCAAGCACCTAACTAAGGGTAGAAACCATTCTAGGCTTAACTTCATACAAGTTCTGGTTTAGGAAACTGCTGCCAAGTTGGACCGATTCCCTCTTGGTGATTACATTCGCGTCCTCCTTTCTGTTTCAGTGGACCAGCCTAGTTCAGGTCTTTCCAGCCTTTTTCCTTGGAGTTTCAGTAGCCTTTTGGCTGAACTGTGCATGCTGTCTTACTTGTGGCTGCCAAATTAATGTTGTTCAAAACACATTTTCTGATCATGTCAATTTCATATATGTGAAATTAAAATGACTACTAAACAGTAGTCATTTTATTAATGTAGTAATTTAATTAAATTCAATGACTACTTAATGGTTTAAAAGATGTAAGTATTTACTAAGTTCAGGAATTGCGCAGAGCCCTGCTAATACAAAACTGAATAAAACAGCATTCTTGCCTATAGATATTTACAGATTTCTAGGGAAAAATTATATATATTATTTACTAAGTGGAATTTACTAGAAATTAAGTGCATAAATTTATAGCCCTATTGACATCTCAATATACATATTTAAACACACATGTGTTACAGAATCACACAGATAGGTCTTGGATATGTCAGTTCAGTCAGTTCAGTCACTCAGTCATGTCTGACGCTTTGTGACCACATGGACTGCAGCACGCCAGGCCTCCCTGTCCATCACCAACACCTGGAGTTTACTCAAACTCATGTCCATTGAGTCGGTGATGCCATCCAACCATCTCATCCTCTGTTGTCCCCTTCTCCTCTCACCTTCAATCTTTCCCATCATCAGGGCCTTTTCAAATGAGTCAGTTCTTTGCATCAGGTGGCCAACATATTGGAGTTTCCGCTTCAGCATCAGTCCTTCCAATGAGTATTCAGGATTGATTTCCTTTAGGGTTGATTTCCTTCAGGACTGGTTGGTTCTCCCTGCAGTCCAAGGGACTCTCAAGAGTCTTCTCCAACACCACAGTTCAAAAGCATAGATTCTTCAGTGTTCAGCTTTCTTTATAGTCTGACTCTCACATCCATACATGACTACTGGAAAAACCATAGCTTTGACTAGATGGACCTTTGTTGGCAAAGTAATGTCTCTGCTTTTCAATAAGCTGTCTAGTTTGGTCATAACTTTTCCTCCAAGGAGCAAGTGTCTTTTAATTTCATGGCTGCAATCACCATCTGCAGTGATTTTGGACCCCCCCAAAATAAAGTCTGCCACTGTTTTCAATGTTTCCCCATCTATTTGCCATGAAGTGATGGGACTGGATGCTATAATCTTAGTTTTCTGAATGTTGAGCTTTAAGCCAACTTTTTCACTCTCCTCTTTCACTTTCATCAAGAGGCTCTTTAGTTCTCCTTCACTTTCTGCCATAGGATATGTAGAGTGGGTATAAACATAAGTCCATTGATTCTGGTATGCAAAAGATAACATTCCATTTTATAGAAAAATTCAATTTTCAATCTGAGCCTTTATACTACTCACATGGTAGAGATGTAGTGTGTTTCGACCAGATCCCTCCTCACTAGGCAACCCTGGATAAATCCTGGAAGTTAATGTACATCTCTGCCATTGACTCTATGTATCTCCCCAGAATTTCTGTAATGAAATTTGAATCCCAGTGTGATGTTTGGAGGTGGCTTCACTGGGATGTGATTAAGACATGAGGACGGAGCTCTCATGAGTAGAATTAGTGCTTTTATAAATGGGACTCAGGGGAAGCACCTGTGAATCATGATTGCCAAACTGGTACTAAGACCCTTAAGGACACCTGGGTCATAAAGGATCTGAGGATAACAAACATTCAGTTCAGTTCAGTTCAGTTCAGTCACTCAGTCATGTCTGACTCTTTGCAACCCCAAGAACCTCAGCATGCCAGGCCTCCCTGTCCATCACCAACTCCTGGAATTCACCCAAACCCATGTCCATCGAGTTGGTGATGCCATCCAACCATCTCATCCTCTGTTGTCCCCTTCTGCTCCTGCCCTCAATCTTTCCCAGCATCAGGGTCTTTTCAAATGAGTCAGCTCTTCGCATGAGGTGGCCAAAGTTTTGGAGTTTCAGCTTCAACATCAGTCCTTCCAATGAACACCCAGGACTGATCTCCTTTAGGATGGACTGGTTGGATCTCTTTGCAGTCCAAGGGACTCTCAAGAGTCTTCTCCAACACCACAGTTCAAAAGCATCAATTCTTTGGCTCTCAGCTTTCATTATAGTCCAACTCTCACATTCATACATGACCACTGAAAAAACCATAGCCTTGACTAGACGGACCTTTGTTGGCAAAGTAATGTCTCTGCTTTTCAATATGCTGTCTAGGTTGGTCATAACTTCCCTTCCAAGGAGTAAGCGTCTTTTAATTTCATGACTGCACTCACCATCGGCAGTGATTTTGGAGCCCAGAAAAATAAAGTCAGCCATTGTTTCCACTGTTTCCCCATCTATTTGCCATGAAGTGATGGGACCAGATGCCATGATCTTCGTTTTCTGAATGTTGAGCTTTAAGCCAACTTTTTCACTCCCCTCTTTCACTTTCATCAAGAGGCTCTTTAGTTCTTCTTCACTTTCTGCTATAAGGGTGGTGTCATCTGCATATCTGAGGTTATTGATATTTCTCCTGGCAATCTTGATTCCAGCTTGTGCTTCCTCCAGCCAAGATTTCTCATGATGTACTCTGCATATAAGTTAAATAAGCAGAGTGACAATATACAGGTTGACGTACTCCTTTCCCTATTTGGAACCAGTCTGTTGTTCCATGTCCAGTTCTAACTGTTGCTTCCTGACCTCCATAGAGATTTCTCAAGAGGCTGGTCAGGTGGTCTGGTATTCCTATCTCTTTCAGAATTTTCCAAACGTTATTGTGATCCACACAGTCAAAGGCTTTGGCACAGTCAATAAAGCGGAAGTAGATGTTCCCCTGGAACTCTCTTGCTTTTTTGATCATCCAGCAGATGTTGGCAGTTTGATCTCTGGTTGCTCTGCCTTTTCTAAAACCAGCTTGAACATCTGGAAGTTCACGGTTCACGTATTGCTGAAGCCTGGCTTGGAGAATTTTGAGCATTACTTTACTGGCATGTGAGATGAGTGCAATTGTGTGGTTGTTTGAGCATTTTTGGGGATTGGAATGAAAACTGACCTTTGGCAGTCCTGTGGCCAATAAAGAGTCAAACGTCCTTAAAAGCGCAGAGGGTAGAGCACGCCCTCTCTCTCCACCAGGCCAGCTGGGCCTGATATCCTAGGGCCCTTGTCGGGTGCCGACTGCGCATGTGCTGCGGCTGACCGCGTTCAGGCCCTCGGGGTCCGTCCAGATTCCGGGCGGTGTAGGAAGAGGCCCCGCCACCGGCACGAGAGCGAGGTGGGCTCTGTAAGCCACACTTGGCTGCCAGGGTCTTTATGTCTTTTAAAAAGCGAGAGAGAACGATTCCAAGAGAGCTCCCGTGTACCTTCTGTCGTGTGAGGACACACTGAGAAGACGGCCAGTTGCTGAACCAGGAACCGGCTCTCTCCAGACGCTGAATCTGCTTATTCCTGTTCTTGGACTTCTCGGGCTTCGGAAATGTGAGGAAATCTTTTCTTTTCTTTCCTTTTTTTTTTCTCTGCTTACTGGTCACCCAGTTTATGGTGCCTTTGTTACAGCAGCCCGAGGTACTGAGACAGGCCGTGTGAAGGGAGGATGCGTGGTTTTGCATGCGGCCTGAGTGTGCAGGCCGTCACTGAGCTGACCTTCATCCTGTCTGGTCCCCTCCCATCTCTGATAAAACATGCTTTGTTCACATCTCCTTGGCCATTTCAAGTGTGGTTCTGCCTTCCTCCATTTTCTGTTTGTTACTTCAAATTCTGGAACCTCTTCAAACGGTCTTTCTTAAGTGTTTTGTTTATGTTTAATTTTTTTCCCCCTAACATGACTGCTAAGTGTTCACAAGTCAACACTAACTGGCTCCTTTTTTACCTTGCTCTCCACGTCCGCAGTGAACACTGAACAGCCCAGTCACTGTTCATAGAAGAGGGGGCAGTGCATGAGGAAGAAACAGGGCCAGGCAGAGGGCAACAGAGGGGACTCACAAGGGGGAACATTTACTGTTTCAAAATATTCTACCCCTTATGACACACATGATAGACGTTAGAGATAGAACTGTATGCTGACCCTGGTGTGGTAGTGGTAGAGAGCCTGTCTGCCAGTGTAGGAGACGCAGAGACACTGGCTCTCTCCCTGGATTGGGAAGATCCCTGGAGGAGGCCATGGCACCCCACTCCAGGATTCTTGCCTGGAGAGTCCCATGGACAGAGGAGCCTGGCGGCTACAGTTCATGGCGTCATAGAGAGTCGGAGATGATTGACTTGACTTGACTGTGCTGCAACAGGAATCATAACTCACTCATGTTGCTTATACCACTTTTCAGATCCCATGGGCATGAGTAGCATGTGCAGAAATGCAGGGAGGCCCTCAGGATTTACAATAATGGCAGACATTAACAGTATTTAGGTATTTTCGTCTAATTACATTGAACTCATGCTATTTGTTTGGGGCTGATATTCTCGACAGTATTTAAAAAACGTTTTTCAGAAAACCGTAATCTGATATGGAAATCTAGCATTTCACTTTAAAATCAGTATCCACTCTGATATATTATAATAGACTTGCCAGTTAAATATGAGCAGAACTCTAATATTTTGATGCTCTATATTGCTGTCTAATCATCTATCTAAAATAGATAATGATGGTAATTGATAATTCTTTTACTTATTGAGTGTTTATTTTGTTGCAATTATAAATGAGATTTTTAATATGAATTTTCTTACTCAGTCCTCCACAAGCATATGATATACATGCTCAGTCGTGTCTAATTGTTTGTGAACCTGTGGACTGTAGCTCTCCAGGCTCCTTTGTCCATAGAATTTCCCAGGCAAAAATACTAGAGTGGGTTGTCATTTCCTTCTCCACAGAATCTTCCTGACCGAGGGATCAAACCTGTGTCTCTTGCATTAGCAGGCAGATTCTTTACCACTGCACCACCTGGGAAGCCCTATAATATGATATACTTGATTTTAATATATCCCTTTTGTAAATGAAAAATTAAACCTTCAGTTCAGTTCAGTCACTTAGTCATGTCCTACTCTTTGCGACCCCATGAATCACAGCACGCCAGGCCTCCCTGTCCATCACCAACTCCCGGAGTTCACTCAAATTCACGTCCATCGAATCCGTGATGCCATCCAGCCATCTCATCCTCTGTTGTCCCCTTCTCCTCCTGCCCTCAATCCCTCCCAGCATCAGAGTCTTTTCCAATGAGTCAACTCTTCACATGAAGTGGCCAAAGAAATAGAGGAAAACCACAGAATGGGAAAGACTAGAGATCTCTTCAAGAAAATTAGAGATACCAAGGGAACATTTCATGCAAAGATGGGCTCGATAAAGGACAGAAATGGTATGGACCCAACAGAAGCAGAAGATATTAAGAAGGGGTGGCAAGAATACACAGAAGAACTATACAAAAAAGATCTTCATGACCAAGATAATCATGATGGTGTGGTCACTCACCTAGAGCCAGACATCCTGGAATGCGAAGTCAAGTGGGCCTTAGAAAGCATCACTATGAACAAAGCTAGTGGAGGTGATGGAATTCCAGTTGAGCTATTTCAAATCCTGAAAGATGATGCTATGAAAGTGCTGCACTCAATATGCCAGCAAATTTGGAAAACAAGGCAGTGGCCACAGGACTGGAAAAGGTCAGTTTTCATTCCAGTCCCAAAGAAAGGCAATGCTAAAGAATGTTCAATCTACCACACAATTGCATTCATCTCACACGCTAGTAAAGTAATGCTAAAATTAAACTTTAGAGAGGTATAGAACTTATCTAGAGTTACACAGTTAATTGTTTGAGTCTTACCTGAGACTCTGGCACATATGTCAGGTTTTGGGGGACAGGGCAGGGACAAATGGAAAGGAGTATGATAAAGTAAGCCCTGTGTTATGATCTTCCCTGGTGGCTCAGATGGTAAAGCGTCTGCCTACAATGCGGAAGACCCGGGTTCAATCCCCGGGTTGGGAAGATCTCCTGGAGAAAGAAATGGCAACCCACTCCAAGCCCTGTGTTATACGTTTTCTTTATCCCCAAACTGGCATAATAGTGGTATGTATGTCATAGAGTTTTGTGTATTAAGAATAAGTAATGTACCTAAAGCATTTAACATGTTGAGTACACCTACAAAAAGCAATAAATGCTCTTCTGTCCATGGGATTTCCCAGGCAAGAATACTGGAGTGGGTAGCCATTCCCTTCTCCAGATGATCTATCCAACTCAGGGATCAAACCCAGGTCTCCTGGTTACAGGCAGTTGCTTTACCCTCTGAGCCACCAGGGAATCCACAACAAATGCTAATTATTATTCTTATTAAAATTTTCATGAAATGAGTTAGAGGTAACTATATTTGGAATAATAGATGTACAAAGGTTTTATTTAAATATAAATAATGTGGTGTAAACAGCACTGAGACATCACAATTGGCATCTTACCAGTGACTAGCTATGGGACAGACTGTGCTACTGATGGGAATATCCCTTGACTGTCTCTCTACTTTTGAATAACTTTTGTTATCTCTTTCTTTTCTTCATATACTCTATGATCCTCCTTACCACCTCCCTCTCCTATCTTGCTCCATACTTCTTCAAATGGTCCAGCAATTTTCCTTTATGTTTTTCTGTGTCATTTGCCTACCAGGCTGTATAACAATTGGCTATAATATGGCACTTAGGAGCCTGCCTGAGAGTTGTTTTTCTCATATAGGTCCTTAGGGATTAACCTCTCCCACCGAAATGTTAATTGAGCAATACTGTATTTAACAGGTTAAGATGAAAATATCTAGGAACACTCTCCTACATTCAAAATCATGAGAATTCAGGGTGAAAATTTTAATTTACTTGTGGGGAAATTGTTTTTCACTGTGGAGTCACTTTTCTCAAAATTATATTTATGTAAAGATATGTTTCATAATGACAATGACACATTTTGCTAGTAGATATATTTTATGATGTCATTTCCTGAGAGTGGGCTCCAGCTCTTGTCCTTGTGTTTCCAGTGCCTAGCAGAGTGCACATAGTAGGTGCTTAAAATTGTTGAAAGAATAGGGACATAATTAACAATAACTAGTTGTTCAGTTCAGTTCAGTCACTCAGTCGTGTCCGACTCTTTACAACCCCATGAATCGCAGCACGCCAGGCCTCCCTGTCCATCACCAACTCCCGGAGTTCACTCAAGTTCACGTCCATCGAATCCGTGATGCCATCCAGCCATCTCATCCTCTGCAGTCCCCTTCTCCTCCTGCCCCCAATCCCTACCAGCATCAGAGTCTTTTCTAATGAGTCAACTCTTCGCATGAGGTGGCCAAAGTACTGGAGTTTCAGCTTTAGCATCATTCCTTCCAAAGAAATCCCAGGGCTGATCTCCTTCAGAATGGACTGGTTGGATCTCCTTGCAGTCCAAGGGACTCTCAAGAGTCTTCTCCAACACCATAGTTCAAAAGCATCAATTCTTCAGCGCTCAGCTTTCTTCACAGTCCAATTCTCACATCCATACATGACCACTGGAAAAACCATAGCCTTGACTAGATGGACCTTTGTTGGCAAAGTAATGTCTCTGCTTTTGAATATGCGATCTAGGTTGGTCATAACTTTGCTTCCAAGAAGTAAGTGTCTTTTAATTTCATGGCTGCAGTCACCATCTGCAGTGATTTTGGAGCCCCCCAAAATAAAGTCTGACACTGTTTCCACTGTTTCCCCATCTATTTCCCATGAAGTATAAGTATAATTATAGTAATAATTATGGTGTGTGAACCTGTACTCCTTTTCTGGACAATATACCCATTGACAGTGTTTCAGCTCAGGTCTCATTGATTCTGGGAGACTTATGTACAGAAACATACACTGCACAAACACAGCCCAAATCTAATTTAATCAATAACTTAAATATTTGCTTCACTCTGGAAGCCTATGAGCTTATGCATAGGCTATGATGCTATGCATAAATCTATGTGACTTTCTAAAGAAGCCCAGTGATGCTTTTCAAAACTGCTTTACTCCCTAAAAATGTCCTAGGAATAAAGCCTTAGTAGACTTTTTTTTTTTTTTTTTTCTGTTTGCAGGCATGTTTTAACTGGCCTACTTGAAATACTGTTATGAAGCTTAGGGAATCCATGGTTATTATCTGTGAATTTCATGTTTATATCTTTGATTATAGCAGAGAGACTTTAAAATTTGACTTATAAAGAAAGACTTCTGAATAACAGATGATTCATATTTTTTACAAAAACAAGGATCAAATCGAGAAGCAAAGGAATTCATTACCCTTAGTAAAATAAAATGACTAATGTGCAAATATGGGAAAGGTCATTGTATTTGATGCTCGCATTATGCATAAAGAAATGAGACTTCTTTTGAAGTGTTTATTATAGTGATTTGCCATGGTACTGAGTTATGAAATCAGTGCATGTAATTAAAATGCAAAGTGTCTGAGTCCTGTGGTAACACACTAGTGGCTTAATACAACCTAGGACACACACACTTGGTTATTTGTGACCATACTTTTTGTCTAGAGAAGAAAAAGGAATTAGCCATCTATGGACAAGATGAGTAACCTCATAATAAAACAGAGACAGTTGACATCTCAATATGGTTTGACTTTCTCCTGTCTAGTGAAAGATCATTTCATGGACTTTATCATGGGAGTGTTAAACTAGAAATTTATTAAAGGGAGCAGAGAGTGGTGACCTGATGATTTGGGTCAGAACATAGGAATTCGCATTCTGGCTTGCTTCCTTCTCCTTTTAATAAAACTAGGCCAATATCAACCTCCTTCAGCCAGTGATTCTTCATCTTCAGTGACGACTGGGAAAGCAGTATCCACTCTCCTATCAGCAAATAATTTAAAAAATATATATACAATTACATAAAATGCTAGTTAAGCTTCAAAGGTAAAAATTTCCTGTATTGCAAAGGATTGATAGGAGTGAGACATTCTTAATGACCACAGTGAGCTGGGGATGGATCTTAGGGCACTTGCTGACTTCTCTACAGCTCTTGCACAACCTTTCCCAGTTCTGAAAGATGTTTGTGCAAATATGCCTTTAGTTTCAGTTCTTCTTCTAGCACGTTCATTATTTTTTATGTCACTTCTTGAGGGCCAAGTTTCCCAAGCAGTTTACAATTTAGCTTTTATGCATCTATGCAAGAGATTTATGTGTGCTATTTTTGAATGTTTTTAAAGGAACTATTTGGAATAGGTTTATTCTTTCTATTGATTATTATTTTTTTTTGCTCTGTTAATAGGTTGCCACATTACTTAGTGAGTCTAAAATTGAATATCCTGTTTGTATATCTGAAGCAGGTAATAGGTAATTATTGTCATTTTGAGGCTGGTAGTGTTCACTTGAAAGTAAAAATTACATTGATTCTCTGACTTGAGTAAAAATACTTTGTACAGAAAATGTTCATGACATTTTGTTCTAGACTTTTTTTAAAAAAACTCTGTAACTGTCATATCTAAGTTCCACCAAAAAAATGAGTTTATATTTGTACTGGAGGCAGTTATCTTCAAGTATTATCTGTTTAGTTATTTAAATAATTTCTATAATTGAGAATACGTGGATTGGTTTTAGCTAATGTCATAGTTTTCTAAATATTTTAATGGAAAAAAACCTCTCCACGCATTTCAGATATAACTAGATTATTTAATGAACTATGTGGAGAAAATGGACTCAGCAGCCTTGGGTTACCAGCTGTGTAACCTTGAGGGAGTTAATCTCTCTAACTCTTAGTTTCTCTTCCATGAAATGCTGACATAAATGATAATATCTAATCTAGTTGTACAAATTTGTGGTTGAAATCAAATGATGCTTATATATTGTGCAAAGATGTACTGTAAAGTATAAAATTTTACATACTTTTTTAGTACTAGCAAATATCTTTATCACATATTACATGCTTTTTTAGTACTAGCAAATATCTTTATCACACTAAAACACCATTTAAATACATTTCAGTGTTGCAGGCTCTTTTCTTCTTGAAATGCCTTTATTAAAAGAAAGGCTACCAATTTCTATCTTTTTGGTTTCTTTCTATTGGCTCCTCCTCCTCTATATGTCTCTTCCGGTGTAGATGTTAGTATCCTTTGGTGTTTGATCTGCCCTCTTCACTCCTTATAGTCCACTGGTGGGAATTTTTCTGTAATTCATTAATCCATCAGGGCATGGCTGTCTCCTGAATCATATTTCTCATTGTGGAAAGCTGTAATAGCACTCATCCAATCACTGATCTCAGATATATTTCATCTTTAACGTCTATATTCAGTAGATTACCAAGGTTTGTTAAATTCACCACTCATATATTTCCCAGATCTCTCTATAGATGCTATCTTTGTTCAAGTCTCTCTCATTTGGATTGTTTAAAGAGCCAGTTAGTTTTTCTGTCTTCAGTCTCAACCCAGACGAATACCCCACCACTGTTTGGATGAGTTTTCTTGAGTACTTTGTGGACCTTGTTTTCACATGGTTTGTAATTCCACACGGTTTTTGATAGGTTCCGTGTCAGGACAAAGTACAAACTCCATATTATGACAAACATTTTTCATACCGTGTTCCCATATGCACCTCACTCCAGGTAAACAGATCCGATAGGATTTCCCAAAATTCCAACATTCTGGAATAGAGTATGAATTTCAAAATTCTGTGCCTTTGTACATATCCTTTCCTTGAAATGGCCCTTCTCATTTTCATCCCTCATTGCCTGGGAAAATGTTCACCTCAAACATAACTTTCTCTCTTGAATTTTCCTGTGCAAAATCACTACATTCCTTTGTGATTTTATGAATTCCTTCATAGTCAGGATTACAGCCTTTAAGAAGATTCCTTTAAAATTATTATTATTTTTTTCAGATTTGTGTTCCTCAGTAGGCTGAACTTCTGGTCTGTTTTTCCTAATAAAAATGCTCGTTGAAAATGTTTATGAGAGAATGAATGAATGGTAATGCTGTTTTGGTGTTCATTTCTTATCACTTCCAAAATAAGGCAAGGAGAAGGCAAGGAAACTCAGGAAATGGGAAGAAGGCAAGGCCTGGTGATAAGCTGCCATCAGCCTTGACAGGAAGAAACCTCTTTTGCTATTTGCTGTGTGCTTCAAAAGAGATTCTTTATGACTCATGTTGTTTGTGACAAGTTATGGCCTGTCCTCTGTTCCTCTGTTTTTTCTTTAAAGTATATTTGTAGACACCATTGTAAATGAATATAATAAGTTTTTCTAAGTTTTTCTGAGACTTCAGATTAGTAAATAGTTTTCTTTTCATGCAAACATTAAAAGCTAGTGATTCTGACAAACACTGCTTTTCATTTTTGAACAATAGATTTCCTTTCTCCCTCTAATTTAAAGATCTTGTGAACAAATTCACAGTTACCACAAACATCAGATAAAAAGATACTCTGAAAGAAATATACATAGTATTTTTTTTAATTTATGCTAGATTATTTGTGACATTATATCTATGTTTAAGACCAAAAACAAATGCCTGAGTAGTACATTAATAAGATTTAAAAGAAGCATGTTGTTATCAGAGAAACCTGACAGTACTATGGTGTGATCATATTCCTGAAGCCCACGATCCATCAAGACAGGGAGCTGGTGTATCATATTGTCATGGCAACAGGATGTCGTCTTAGGTTTAAATTTGTTTGTGTTGCAGATCCATAACTTTAAAAGCTTATCCAAAGCTTTTAAAGAACAACTTGTATTGCTTCCATGGTTCATGCTTATGCTAAAAATTCATGGCTATTTTGCAAATGGTAATTTGAGTATTCTTTACTTTTGTTCTCTTTGTTTCTAAAGTGTGCAGTTATCAGACTAAAATGGTTATGCCTGAGTGTTCTGTTTTGTCACTTGTGCAGCTTCAATATAGAAGTGTGGGGGTAGATTTTCTTCCCTATCTTTGCCATACAGAGACTCTGGATTTAGGCTTTTGGATGTAAACATGTATATGCTTTCACTGAGGCAATAATGATAAAACACAGACAGCTGTTTTAACCTCCTGAATATTCCAGACTTAATAAGCTTATTGTGTTCCTCCAAAAAGCCAAACCTTGCAACACTCTCACTGCTTTCTGCACGGCAAAGGCACATCTCTTGCCCAGAGTCTCCGTAAACACTAAGAAAAGCAATGATCAGTGGTCCTGTTCATTGCTTAGCAGAATGCCCTTGACACCCCTCGCATTGCAGCACAAGGCTGACAGCTGGGTTCTCATTTGGAAGCCGGGAACAGAGAATCAGGGGAGCAGGAATCAGGAAGGGTGAGAAGGAGACAGGGAGGGCGGAGGGAAGGGAGAGAGACAAACAGCAAGAGAGACAGAGAGAGAGCTGTTGTTGTTAGTCTTTGCACCTGTTAACCCCTTAGAGTTAGAGATGGAAATTCCCCACATCAGCATGCCCTGTAGTATCGCCTCCAGTGAAGCAAATTGTTTTTTGTAAGTTAGCTTTATTTTTAAAGAGGCATACAGATGAAGGTTATGAAGTGAATGTGAAACAGAAAAGGCACTCTGTGATGGTGCTAATACCGAATTGAGAGGAAAAGCATCTGCAGAAGGAAAAAAAAAAAAAAAAACAACTAGGAACTAAACTCAAGTGGGTTCTGGTTTGGTATTTTTTTCCTGTTGCCAATTATTTGTCTCAGTATCCTCATATTTGGGTGATGAAAAGGACGAGATGAAAGACATTCTGTAGGTTTTTCAAGTGGATCTCAGATGTTTGTTTTGTTCTTATTTTTGTTGTTTGATTTTTTTTCTTTACTTCTTCCTGGATGTAACAAAGATTACAAGAGTTAAAATCTTGCAAGTTTTATGCCTGTGTATCTACTTTCAGTTTGCCAAGAAACATGATGATTTTTATAAAGTCAGTTCAATTATTTATAATTTGATTTTAGAAAACTCAATTTGTGGGTCTAATTGTAATTCTTTAGTATTCATAACTCCTTCTGGAGCCCTGGGTCATATGCTTTAAGAAAGAAAATGAGGAGTATTGAATAAAAAGGCAACCCTTTGTTTGGTCAGCAAAAATTCGTCCTTCACTTCTATTGTTGGGAAATTGAGTTTCTAACATCCCTGGTGATTATAAAATATGCCTATTGCAGAAAGATAGACAATAACATTTTAATAACCCATCCAAGATGTTCAAGGGCATGATTTACTTCAGCTGTGTGTTGGACATTTTTCTTTTTGTTTGCTCAAGCCTAGGATTATTTATGACTATCAGAGACCCTCAGTTGATCTCTGGTAGCTTGAAAGTGTAGAGCCTTGGTGTAAACTTCAACTTGTCCTAAGAAAATTGCTGTTGGTAATGGAAAAGTGTTTTGAAAAATATTTTTTCTGTTGGGAATAAGTATCTGTTGGGAATATCTTGATAATATTAGATATGTATCCTTAGAGTTTTTTTTTACAGAGCCGGGACTGGCTGTGAGCAAAGTCAGCTGGAGAAAAGGCCCGTCTGGGCAAAGTGCACCTCTCTATTCCGTTCTCTACCCTTGCCCTCTACTCATATGAAAAGAAGCCTGGGCTCACCGTCATCTGAAGGAGAGACAATTATCAATAGGAAAACAGACTATTTCAGCTCTTCAGTGACTGTTAGTGAAAAATATTCATTCAAGGTATAGTTGGTAGTCATGTACCTCTCCCCTTCCCCACAAAAGATAAGCCTCCAAGTTAAATGCTTGGAACCATTTGATGTTACCTTATTTGAAGAAAATGATTTTGGCAGATGTGATTAAGAATCTGGAGATGAGATCATCCTCAATTATTGGGGGAACCCTAAATCCACTGACACGGCTCTGACAGAGGGAGGGTTGAGACAGGCAGCAGAAAAGATGATGTGAGCACATCAGTAGAGACTGGAGTGATGCAGTCCAAGCGTAGGAATGCCGGATGCCACCAGGAGCTGGGAGAGGCAAGGAGCTGCATCTTCCCTAAGGCCTCTGGAGGGAAGCTGATCCTGCTGATCCCCTGATTTTAGACTTCTGGCCTTCATAACTGTGAAAGAATAGTTGCCTGTCTTGTTTGATGATGACAAGTTTATGGCAAATTGTTATGGCAGCCACGGGAAACTAAGGCACAGAGGGCTTTGGGACCGGACTCATCTGTGATGGTCGCTGCTCTGGCAGCAGCCTTCCCCTCTACCTCACTGTCTCAGGTCAGGCAGAGTCCTAGAGAGAGGCAGCCAGTTAGAAACTGAGGAAGCCATCATTTTGGCTTTGGCTTTGAGTTATGCCTGTTTCCTTCTGCAAACCTTCTTCTTTGGCTCTTATGCATCATCCAACTCTAAATCACCAACTTTAGCATCTTTGGTTTTTGCTTCTAATTTATATTCTCCCTTCTGCCTTCCCTTCTTTAACCTCAATATCCTAGGTTTTATGTCAATAAATTATAGTTTCTTCCAATAGAATATTGTTTGTGTGTCTTAAAACCTTTGAGGTTTCCTGAATCACAGCTTTTGCAACTTCTGGCTTTTTCTCTAAAAAAATATTCTGGGTTTAAGTAAGAACTGATCATAGAGGAATATCAACCAAATGGAATATACAGAAAAGGGCTGGCTGCCAAAGGCAGTCTCTTCTTTTGCTTCTGATTTTAGTGATCCATGTGGTTTTTTCCCCCTTGTAATTATCAGTATCCTTATGGCTAGGCCCTGCCATCTCCTAAAAATCACAGCAGTCTGAATGAATAGTAACTAGTGAGTTTGTTCCTTTCTAGCAATTTTAGGTCAAAAGCTATTGAGAGATTCTGATCATAGAATAATAAGAGATCTTATCTTGTCTTAATAGCAACAAATATAATTTCTCAAACATTACATGAAATAATTGACTTAGAGGAGATGGATTGTTTACTCACATTTCTTTTCATATCTGGGAGATAGAGATATTACTCTAATGGCAATGCTTTAAAGGATGGACCAGGCTAGACACTCTCATGGTGCTATCCTTTGCCACCATCTAATAAGTAGAAATCTAATGGCACAGGTTAGACTTTAATATGTGGTGGCTGATAAAGTTGACTTTTTTCTAAGACCTGTTTTGATTGTGTGTGTGTAGAGCATAGAGCCTAATGGCTTACAATGGACAAAATTTTGATGGAAAATTTCATGCTTTCTTTGGTGGCACTGGGTAAAAATCCCATTTAGCGATGATGTGGTAATTGTGGAACTGCTGTCTTATGTAATAGTTTGAAAATTATTTTACTAATCCAGCACTATTATATGTTTCAACAGGACTCTGCCTAGTAATTAAACTTGTGATTTTTGTGATAGCTTAAAATTCTGGCTCTGAAACATTCCCAGACTTGTGTGTTATCAAGCTTAATTTATCCATACCTCATTTTCCACATTATTATTGGGATAGTTATAATAGCTACCTGAAAGAGTTATGAAAATTAAAGGAGGCCATGCACAGCAAATACTTAAAACAGTGGATATCATGTACTAAGTGCTCACAATATGTGTTTTATTGCTGCTTCTCTGTATCAAACCTTGGAAATCTTTATTATATTTTTTAGTATAAACCCAGAGAAGATGAAGAGGAACATGTAATAAGTTGGTATGAGTTAAGCATTTCCTGCCCTGCTCTCAAGGTCTTGACAGTAATCTAGGGAAGCAATGAAATCTGGAAAAAAGGAATTGATTAAGATGCAAATGCAAAGGAAGAGTGGATTTTTACATGAAGTGACAATTTTAATTTAAAATCTAATCAATAAAAATAAGGACCAAATAAAAGTCAACTTAGAAAGCTAATAACATTAAAGAATTTTCATCAACAGAGGTCCTGAATTTACAATTATACTGTTGTCCAGGATAAAAGTTGTTGTTGCTCAGTCACTTAGTCGTGTTTGACTCCTTGTGACCCCATGGACTGCAGCTTGTCAGGTTTCTCTGTCCTTCACTATACTCCGGAGTTTGCTCAAATTCATGTCCGTTGAGTCGGTGGTGCTATATGATAAAGCAAAACAACATTTCCCCATAAATTGTTTTTATGAAGTATTAATCAGAGATAGAAGGGAGGATTAAGAGCCATTAGCAATATTTTGTGGCTTGGTGATGGGAAACACTAGTGATTTAGTTCTTCTAAAAATACTAGAGACGAGTACCATTATTCTCAATTTATAAGTGAAGGTGTAGGGGAGGAAAATTTTTCCTTAACTCTTCTGAGTCCATTTGGCTGATCTAACTAAATTCACATAAGACTGATATGGGCTTCCTTGGAGGTTCAGACTCTAGGGTCTGCCTGCAGTGCAGGAGGTCTGAGTTTGATCCCTGGGTCAGGAAGATCCACTGGAGAAGGAAATGGCAATCCTGTCCAGTATCCTTGACTATAAAATCCCATGGACAGAGGAGCCTGGTGGGCTACAGTCCATGGGGTTGCAAAGAGTCAGTTGGACAGTACTGGGTGATTAAGCACACAAGACTGATTTATAGGAGAAAAATTTAATTTCATATATACAGGAGCCCTGTATACCTGAGAATCTCCCAGATGGTCTAGCAAATGAGGCTCATATGCCATCCTGAGCTAAGAATGTAGGGATCAGGGCCTCAAAGGAAAGGAAGATAATTCACAGGACGATGGGAAATGAGAATGTTTGCAGGACACGCAAAAAGCATAGGTTCGATTCCTGTATTGGGGAGATCCCCTGGAGGAGTAAATGGCAACCCACTCCAGTATTCTTGCCTAGGAAATCCTATAAACAGAGGAGCCTGGCAAGCTACAGTCCATAGGGGCATGAAGAATTGGACTCAACTGAGCAGCTGAGCACTCGATGCACACATGTCTATCCCAAGCTCCTTAACTATCTCTTCCCCTCAGCAACCATAAGTTCATTCTCTATGCTTGTGAGTCTGCCTCTGTCTTCTAAGTTCATTTGTATCATTTCATTTTAGATTTCACATATAAGGAGTGTCATATGATATTACTTCTTCTCCGTCTGACTTGCTTCACTCAGTATGTCAGTCTCTAGATCTGTCCATGTTGCTGCAGATGGCATTACTCCATTCTTTTAAATGGTTAAGTAATATTCCATTGTATATATGTACCACATCTTCTTTATCCATTCCGGCTGATGGGCATTTAGGTTGGTTCTATGTCTAGGCTGTTGGAAACAGTGATGCATTCTGTGGGCAGTTAAGGGGGAGGTTATGACCAACATAGATAGTATATTCAAAAGCAGAGACATTACTTTGCCGACTAAGATCCGTCTAGTCAAGGCTATGGTTTTTCCTGTGGTCATGTATGGATGTGAGAGTTGGACTGTGAAGAAAGCTGAGCACTGAAGAATTGATGCTTTTGAACTATGGTGTTGGAGAAGACTCTTGAGAGTCCCTTGGACTGCAAGGAGATCCAACCAGTCCATTCTGAAGGAGATCAGCCCTGGAATTTCTTTGGAAGGAATGATCCTGAGGCTGAAACTCCAGTACTTTGGCCACCTCATGCGAAGAGTTGACTCATTGGAAAAGACTCTGATGCTGGTAGGGATTGGGGGCAGGAGGAGAAGGGGACGCTCGAGGATGAGATGGCTGGATGGCATCACGGACTCGATGGACGTGAGTCTGAGTGACCTCCGGGAGATGGTGATGGACAGGGAGGCCTGGCATGCTGTGATTCATGGGGTCGCAAAGAGTCAGACACGACTGAGCGACTGAACTGAACTGAAAAAGCTCTTTGAGTCTGTAGATCCTTGAGTATCCTTAGCTCAAAGAAATCCATATTCCAAAGTGGCACAATCTGAAGCAGCCTGCCTAGACCCCATCAAAGTAATGGAAGCTCAGAGAGGTTAAAAAAACTTGTCCAGTATTTCAGACTATAAGTGGTTAAAAAAGTGCTGACCACTTTCCTGGAGTTTAAGGTTGAATTGATAATAATCAGTACGAAATCTGGTATAACTGTTTTTTCTCTCCTTTTGATCCTTGAGTTTAGTTGTCTTAGTGTATTTATTTGTGTTCTGGATGGTGTCATGGGGGAGAAAACAGAAAATCTACTCTACAAGGAGAGAAAGAGGTTGCAGAGGAGCTGTTTTCTCTCCCTTGGATTAAAAATCCTAGGGAAACAATTCAATGTGGATGGCATATTACCTCATTAAGGCTCATCTCTGACATTAGTTCAGATATCCTGTTACTTTGGATAATTTAGGCAAGTAAGCTAACAGGTCTAGTTTTCACTGGAAGTAGGAAATTCCAAGCTTCTGAAATTTATGCTCTTAGTAAAAGTTACCATATTTTAGAGGCCATAAAACATGTAGTCATTAAAAATACACTTATAAGTGAGAAGATAATTTTAGACTTGGTTCTTGATATAAGCCATGGAATCCTTAAACTGTGATCCCCAGAACAACAGCATCAGAATCTCTTGGGAACTTGTTAGACATGCAGATCCATAGGCATGTCTCTAGAATAAAAAATCTCTGGGGGTGGGGCCCAGCAATCTGTACATTAACAAACCTTCCAGGTGATTCATTAATGTTTGAGAACCACTGCCCTAAAGCTGCAAATGAAGTTTAAATAAAGGACGGAGAATGGGGAAGATTTCCAGATGGGGCTGCAGAGAGTTCTAAGGAAGAAAGTGAAGCAGTGATAGGAAAATTAGCTTTAATTAGAGCTGTGTCCAGCAGAGCTAGCACATAGCATGCATTTGTGGTCTGCGTGTCTGTGTCCTGTGATCAATCTTCCTTACTATGGAAAATAAGCAGTGTTTATAATTCCCCAGAATGAAAGCATCTGCTGAAAGCCTAATTAGAAAGGGTTTATCTCCTATAGAATGTTGAAAAGCTCAAATGATACCCTCACTTCCCTTCCCCATGTGTAACATGCATCAATAGCTACCCCAGGCTTAAAAATTTCTTGTTCTGTCACCAATAAATCTTTGTTGGGCATTTCCCTGGTGGTACAGTGGATAAGAATGAGTCTACCAGTGCAGGGGACATGGGTTCAATTCCTGCTCAGGAAAATCCCACATGCTGCAGAGCAACGAAGCCTGTGCATAGCAGCTACCAAAGCCCACGGGCCTAGAACCTATGCTGCACAGCAAGAGAAGCCACTACAATAAGAATCCCATGCACTACAACAAAGAGTAGCTCCTGCTTGCTGCAACTATTAGAGAAAGGCCACATGAAGCAAGGAAGACCCAGTGCAGGAAAAAAAAAAAAAAACAGGTTGGAAACTGCAACGGAGACAGAGCTTCCTGTACTGCAGTCAGCACAGATGTTATGGACTAAATCGTGTGTCTGCCTCACTCCCCCTAACCCTCATATTCATATGCTAAAGTGCTAACCCTCAATGTGACTGTTTTTGTAGGTGGGTCTTTTAAAGAGATAGTTAAGGTTAAATGTTGTTATAAGGGTGGAACCCTAATCCAACCTGACTGGTGTCCTTATACAAGGGAAAAGAGACACCAAGGATGCCAATGCATAGAGAAAAGGCCGTGTGAGGCTCTGACTGTGAGCCACAATGGCTCCTCCATATGGCAGGAAATAGCCAAGATGCAGCCTTTATCCTGAAAACAGAGATTAAAGTAACTTTTATGTCACTGAAAAGGTCATAGGTTTCCCTTTTTGCTGCTCTATTATTGCACATGAGTTAAGAGGGAAATTTAGGGCATGGTGGAGAGTTCTGACAGAATGTGGTCCACTGGAGAAGGGAATGGCAAACCACTTCAGTATTCTTGCCTTGAGAAATCCATTAACAGTATGCAAAGGCAAAAAGATAGGACACTGAAAAATGAACTATCCAGGTCGGTAGGTGCCCAATATGCTACTGGAGATCAGTGGAGAAATAACTCCAGAAGAGTAAAGAGATGGAGCCAAAGCAAAAACAACACCCAGTTATGGATGTGACTGGTGATGAAATCAAGGTCTGATGCTGTAAAGACAAATATTGCATAGGAACCTGGAATGTTTGGTCCATGAAACAAGGCAAATTGGAAGTGGTCAAACAGGAGATGGCAAGAATGACATCAACATTTCAGGAATCAGCAAATTAAAATGGAATGGAATGGAATGGGTAAATTTAACTCAGATGGCCATTATATCTACTACTGTGGACAGGAATTCCTTAGAAGAAATGGAGTAGCCATCATAGTCAACAAAACAGTCTGAAATGAAGAACTTGGATGCAATCTCAAAAACGACAGAATGATCTCTGTTTGTTTCCAAGGTAAACCATTCAATATCATGGTAATCCAAGTCTATGCCCCACCAGTAATGCCGAAGAAGCTGACATTGAAGGTCTCTATGAGAACCTACAAGACCTTCTGGAACTAACACCCAAAAAGATGTCCTTTTCATTATAGGGGACTGAAATGCAAAAGTAGGGAGTCAAGAAACACCTGGAGTAAGAGGCAAATTTGGCCTTGGATAACAGAATGAATCAGGTCAAAAGCTAACAGAGTTTTGCCAAAGAACACACTGGTCATAGCAAACACCCTCTCCCAACAACATGAGAGAACACTCTACACATGGATATCACCAGATGGTCAACATCAAAATCAGATTGATTATATTCTTTGCAGCCAAAGATGAAGAAGCTCTATACAGTCGACAAAAACAAGACCAGGAGCTGACTGTGGCTCAGATCATGAACTCCTTATTACCAAATTCAGACTTAAATTGAAGAAAGTAGGGAAAAAACTAGACAATTCAAGTATGACCTAAATCAAATCCCTAAAGATTATACAGTGGAAGAGAGAAATAGATTTAAGGGTCTAGATCTGATAGAGTGCCCAATAAACTATGGACAGAGGTCCATGACATTGTACAGGAGACAGGGAGTAAGAACATCCCCAAGGAAAAGAAATGCAAGAAAGCAAAATGGCTGTCCTAGGAGGCCCTACAGATTGCTGTGAAAAGAAGAGAAGCAAAAAGCAAAGGAGAAAAGGAAAGATATACCCATGTGAATGCAGAGTTCCAAAGAATAGCAAAGAGAGATAAGAAAACCTTCCTCAGTGATCAGTGCAATGAAATAGAGGAAAACAATAGAATAGGAAAAACTAGAGATCTCTTCAAGAGAATTAGAGATACCAAGGGAACATTTCATACAAAAATGGGCTCAATAAAGGACAGAAATGGTATGGAATTAACAGAAGTAGAAGATGTTAAGAAGAGGTGGCAGAATATATAGAAGAACTATACAAAAAAGATCTTCATGACCTCGAAAAACAGGATGGTGTGATCACTCATCTAGACCCAGACATCCTGGAATGTGAAGTCCAGTGGGCCTTAGGAAGCATCACTACAAACAAAACTAGTAGGGGTGATGGAATTCCAGTTGAGCTGTTTCAAATCCTAAAAGATAATGCTGTGAAAGTGCTGCACTCAATATGCCAGCAAATTTGGAAAACTCAGCAATGGCCACAGGACTGGAAAAGGTCAGTTTTCATTCCAATCCCAAAGAAAGGCAATGCCAAAGAATGCTCGAACTACTGCACAATTGCATTCATCTCACATGCTAGTAAAGTAATGCTCAAAATTCTCCAAGCCAAGCTTCAGCAATACGTGAACCGTGAACTTCCAGATATTCAAGCTGGATTTTGAAAAGGCAGAGGAACCAGAGATCAAATTGCCCACATCTCCTGGATCATCGAAAAAGCAAGAGAGTTCCAGAAAAACATCTATTTCTGCTTTATTGACTATGCCAAAGCCTTGACTGTGTGGATCACAATAAACTGTGGAAAATTCTGAGAAGATGGGAATATCAGACCACCTGACCTGCCTCTTGAGAAATCTGTATGCAGGTCAGGAAGCAACAGTTAGAACTGGACATGGAACAACAGACTGGTTCCAAATAGGAAAAGGAGTACGTCAAGGCTGTATATTGTCACCCTGCTTATTTAACTTATAAGCATATTACATCATGAGAAATGCTAGGCTGGATGAAGCACAAGCTGGAATCAAGATTGCCAGGAGAAATATCAATAACCTCAGATATGCAGATGATATCACCATTATGGCAGAATGTGAAGAAGAACCAAAGAGATTGTTGATGAAAGTGAAAGAGGAGAGTGAAAAGTTGGCTTAAAGCTCAACATTCAGAAAACGAAGATCCTGGCATCCAGTCCCATAACTTCATGGCAAATAGATGGGGAAACAGTGCAAACAGTGACACACTTTATTTTTTGAGCTCCAAAATCACTGCAGATGGTGACTACAGCCATGAAATTAAAAGACGCTTACTCCTTGGGAGAAAAGTTATGAACAACGTATACAGCATATTAAAAAGCAGAGGCATTACTTTGCCAACAAAGGTCCGTCTAGTCAAGGCTTTGGTTTTTCCAGTAGCCATATGGATGTTAGAATTGGACTATAAAGAAAGCTGAGCTTCATATAATTGATGCTTTTGAACTATAGTGTTTGTAAAGACACTTGAGGACTTCCCTTGGGCTGCAAGGAGATCCAACCAGTCCAACCTAAAGGAAATCAGTCCTGAATATTCATTGGAAGGACTGATGTTGAAGCTGAAACTTCAATACTTTGGCCAACTGATGTGAGGAGCTGACTCACTGGAAAAGACCCTGATGCTGGGAAAGATTGAAGGTGGGAGGAAAAGGGGACGACTGAGGATGAATGGCATCACCGACTCAGTGAACATGAGTTTGAGTAAACTCCGGGAGTTGGTGAGGGACAGGGAGGCCTGGCGTGCTGCAGTCCATGGGGTTGCAAAGAGTTGGACACGACTGAGTGACTGATCAGTACTGAACTGAATTATTTAAAATCTTTTTTCATTAACAAATAACTATCTAATGTGCATCCTGGGATAAGTTTCAAACTGCATATAATACATACTACCTGAGAAAGAGTTTCATTTTTAACAGTTGCATCACACTTTTTGTAGTACAAAGTGAATTAAAAACTTTAAAAAACTAGCCCCCAGGCAATGCAAATTAAGTATACCATCTTTATAATAGAAGCCTTACACAATTTTAAAACAATCCTTTCTGTAAATGGTTAAACTTAGTGAACACCCAAAGTGTACCAGCTTATGTAATAAATGCAGAGACAGTAAGAATCTGAAATATGTGCTAAACAAGGAGGCGAAATAGCATCACACCACTGAGGCAGAGAGATTCACTTGGAATGATGATGAGTAGGTGCTGTGCTTGTATCTTTTTAGCTGTCAGTGTTTCTACTTTTAGTGCATTATTTTTAGCAAAACATTCAATACAAATTTCAGAGTGACAGAAGCCGCTCTTTACATATAGATCTATAATTCTAGCAGGATGAAAAATAATAGCCCTTGGGTACCATTCCTGAAGGTTGTCAACTTTCAAAGATTCAAAGCATGGTAAAGATGTCTTTTCCTAGGTTCCTTGAAGTAAAGTTTTGCTAAAGTTGGAAATAATTGCTGTGAAATCCTACTTCTGGTGAGTCATTGTGTAGAGTAGGCAGTTTGACAATAACAAAAAGAGACCATTTTAATTCCTCTCTTGCAAGGAGATATCATGAACCCAATTCCTAGGTAAGGATACAGGGTCTGAGAGTTCAAATGACTTGATGAGGACCACCCAATGATAGGAAAAAGAGAATTCAGTCTCAAGCATATCTAATCTAAAAGTCAGGGCATTTTCCTACTCTTACCTGCCATATGGCCAGAAAGTTCTGATGTTAATTATTGTTTTTGTTCAGTCACTAAGTAGTGTCTGACTCTTTGTGACACCATTGACTGCAGCATGCCAGGCTTCCCTATCCTTCTCCATCTCCCAGAGTTTGCTCAAACCAATGTCCATTGAGTTGGTGATGCCATCCAACCATCTCATCCTCTGTTGTCCCTTTCTCCTGTTCCCTTCACTCTTTCCCAGCATCAGGGTCTTTTCCAATGAGTCATCTCTTCGCCTCAGGTGGCCAAAGTATTGGAGCTTCAGCATCAGTCCTTCCAATGACTATTCAGGGTTGATTTCCTTTAGGATTGACTGATTTGATCTCCTTATTGTCCAAGGGACTCTCAAGAGTCTTCTCCAGCACCACAATTTGAAAGCATCAGTTCTTCAGTGCTCAGCCTTCTTTGTGGTCCAACTCTCACATCTGTGCATGACTACTGGAAAAACCATAGGCTTGACTATATGGATCTTTGACAGCAAAGTGATCTCTCTGCTTTCTGATGGTACTTAGGAGGGTATTAAATTGTCAAAAGGCCCCTGAATGGAGTGCTTTCTTGGTGCTTCCCTGGTGGCTGAGACGGTAAAGCATCTGCCTGAAATGCAGGAGACCCGGGTTTGATCCCTGGGTCAGGAAGATCCTCTGGAGAAGGAAATGGCACCCCACTCCAGTACTCTTACCTGGAAAATTCCGTAGACAGAGGAGCGGTGGGCTACAGTCCATGGGGTCGCAAAGAGTCAGACACGACTGAGCCACTTCACTTTTCTTTCTTTCCTGAATGGAAAATATGCAGCAAGTGTTAAAATTAATCTTTAATTCACTAGGTTTGGGAACAGTAAACAGCCACACCAAAACATAGAAGATATTCACCATGAGAACTTATCTTTCTGGCTTGAATGATGACTCTGTAAACCACCTGCAGAAAAGCAAATAAAAGGAACCTGTCTCTGAAGATTCTTGCCTACTGAATGTGTCCCGCATCCAAAGGAGCAGTCCTAGTCCATTAAGTAGACACACCTGTGAGGTGAGGTGAAGTCACTCAGTCGTGTCCGACTCTTTGCGACCCCGTGGACTGTAACCTACTAGACTTCTCTGTCCATGGGATTCTCCAGGCAGGAATACTGGAGTGGATTGCCATTTCCTTTTCCAAGGGATCTTCCCGACCCAGGAATCGAACCCGGGTCTCCCGCATTGGAGGCAGACGCTTTAACCTCTAAGCCACCAGGGAGACACATAAATCCACCTCAGTCATCTTCACGTGACTTCCCTACACTGGGGAGGGAGGAGGACATTCAGAGTGCGGACTTCAGAAGTGAGGTCCTAAACAATTTTAAACTTTGGTTTTAATTTTTTCTCAATGTTCCTTGACCACATGGCCTTGTATTGCTAAAAGGCTGTTTAAAGGGGATGATTGAAGTTTTTAAGAATTAAAACCAGAAATTTCAGAAATTACAGCCTTGTATAAATATCAAAGTAATTAATCAAACATTAATTTTGCTCTAAAATGTGCTATATAGAATATGGTTACTGAGGACAGTGTTATGCTTATTAACGGGAAAGAAGGGATAATTATTGATCTGCCCAATGATAAAATCTTATTCATAACCTAGAAATTATAATCTGCACTCTCACAGAATAAGATATGGCTGCTGCTCCTGCTGCCGCCAAATCGCTTCAGTTGTGTCCAACTCTATGAGACCCCATAGACGGAAGCCCACCAGCCTCCCCGTCCCTGGGATTCTCCAGGCAAGAACACTGGAGTGGGTTGCCATTTCCTTCTCCAATGCATGAAAGTGAAAAGTGAAAGGGAAGTTGCTCAGTTGTGTCTGACTCTTAGTGACCCCATGGACTACAGCCTACCAGGCTCCTCTGCCCATGGGATTTTCCAGGCAGGAGTACTGGAGTGGGGTGCCATTGCCTTCTCCAAAGATATGGCAGATGTGGCAAATTCACCACCCATAGCTAATTTTTCCCTTTTCTTTATTAATATATCCCAAATTTGTTCCAGGAAACAATATGCCCAGTTCAGATCTTTGCCTCCTGCAATTTCCATTTAGCTATGGGTAGCTATATGATGAAGTTCTGGCAGGCATCTACTGGATGGGGCTCATAGGAAAACCTTGTTATCCTGAATAGAAGGGGGTAGACACACTCGTATGTCCCCTTGTCCTGTTCTGTGTGTGTGGCAGCTTTCTTTCAATAATTAGGGTAATGGACCCACTCAAAGAATGGCAAGGCAAAGCAAAACAAAACCAAGCACAAATGAATAGAAGTCTGGCATGTGGAATGGCTATGCCAATCAATTGATTCCCTTATTCCCTTCCTAGGCTTATTTTTAGGTGAGAGAAATAAACCTATCTGATTAAAGCAAATTGTATTATTTGGAGTTGAATGCAGTCCCTTGAGTAATTCACTTGTTGATATCCAGCAAAATCACAATATTGATAATTACCAGTGGCTCTGGATCAACCTCAGTAACATTTGAGATGGTAATTCACAGAGCTCTTTCCAAACTTATTTGATGGTTTTATGAGACCCTGGTAAAATAAATCAATATCTATGGTATACATGGAGAATAAAAATGATGTAATTCCATAAAAACATAATGGAATTCAAAAGGAGAAGACATATCATCAAGTAGGTAGCAAATACATAGCTTAGAGAAACAGTAGAGCTTTTTGTTGTTTTTTTTTTGCATCATGAAATAAATATAAATTGTTGTTATGATTCTGAGGTGAACAACTAATCTACTTACTAAGTACTTCCTGCTTCTTACTAATATACTAACATATGTCTGAATGTCACAGGGAGGGATTGGAAGATACTCTTTCTATTCTAATTTGCATTACTCAGACTCTTCCCGGATTACTTCAACCCTCTTAGGGTTTTTCAACTGGGCCTGATGTAAAACAGATTAGCAGGCAAACAGCACACAGATTTATATTGTTTTACATGACATGGAAACCTTCATAAGGATTGAAGACCCAGAGACATTGTGGAACCTAACATTTATCTCAGCTTGAACAAAGAGAGGAAATTGTGGAAAAGTGATAAACTATATGGGGAGCCTAAAGAAATATGTGGAGAAGGCGATGGCACCCCACTCCAGTGCTCTCGCCTGGAAAATCCCGTGGGTGGAGGAGCCTTTGGGCTGCAGTCCCTGGGGTCGCTAAGAGTCGGACACGACTGAGCGTCTTCACTTTCACTTTTCCCTTTCATGCATTGGAGAAGGAAAGGCAACCCACTCCAGTGTTCTTGCCTGGAGAATCCCAGGGATGGGGGGAGCCTGGTGGGCTGCCGTCTATGGGGTCATACAGAGTTGGACACGACTGAAGCGACTTAGCAGCAGCAGCAGTAGCAGCAAAGAAATATGAGAATGATTTTAGCAAAGTCTGTACAGAATTCTCTAAGTCTCCACCCCTCATCCTTAGTAATACTAATGTCCTGGTAAAAAGACTGTGTTTTTCATGTTGAAATGTCATCTGGAAAGAAGATCCAAGTATTGTTCTGTATTTGCTATTTTTCAAGTGTCTTTAACTCAAAATTGTCAGTATGCCCGTGTGAGATATTTTGCGATGACATGCTCCAAACTCCTTCATTGTACAGCTTATGTGCATATTTAATCATTATATTTTAAAGACATTCTGAGAAACTGAACAGAATCCAGAAGAGAGTGACAGTGACATAATGATTAAAGTGCAGAAAAGTAAGTCTTTCAAAGAAAGGTTAAAAGAATTGGCATTTAGCCTGGAGGGGAGTAAGTTGATTACTGTGCTCAAACAGATGAAGTTTTTTGGTTTGACGCTGTGGTAGACTGAAAAAACAGTAGTCACTCGTAGAATTCTTCAGCGTCTATTCAGTATACATTTCTTGAATGTCAGTATGAGTCAGGCCCTGGACTAAGTAAATAAGTCATTGTTCTTTGAGAATGTCACCCTATGGGATGAGGATCGTTGTATGTCTAAGGGTAAAGGCTAAGTTGTCCTATCAATAAGGTCCTCAAATACAGTTATTCAAATACTATAGAATGCAATGATCCAGACACAGCTGCTATAGCTGACCTGCTTCAAGAGTTGTTAGGGAAATGGTCCTTCCCCCATGTCTCCTGCCCTCAGAGGTAGTATGTTTATCTATGTGATTGAAGCTGAGTCATCACCCGCCCATAGAAGATGATAACCCCAAATGGAGGGTATTAGTTTATTAGGAAAGTGAGGAGAAGTTTGCTGTTAAGTTCACTGCCCTTATTATGAATTTGATCACCTATCTAGTTGCCAGGTGAGTAGGAAATATTCTGTCTAGCTGGGCAGATGTATGCTCAGCTGCAGGCATATTATTATGGAGGAAGGAGAGAAAGATGTTAAGAAACAGCTAGTAGTTTTCCACAGATAAGAAATATTAGCATGCCAGTATTTCCAGTCTTCAAAATTATGTAGCAAGTAGCCTGCAATGCTGCTGGGAAGTTATACTTTGCCTAAAGTCCAAAGGGTGAGTTCATTTTGTCTATAAAATGCGTTACAGAGTTGGAATTATTTTTAGTCATTTTTGACAACTTGGTTTTTAGTCTTTTTGATCTCTGAGGATTGCTCTCTATAGTAGTCAAGAGAATACCTAAAAGTCCTTAAATTCTGTAAGTGAAAAATAGGATCAAAGAGTGAATTTGGTCTTGAGTTTCTGTGTTTGTCTTCTTGCTATGAGGTTTCTCGTCCTGGGGAAACTCTTCCCCTAACCATTGTAGAATATTAAAATCCAGTTATGTTCTACTCGCCTGTTTATGTTGACGAAGCATTTGGGTCATCATATTCTCTTAACATCTAGTAAAGCTCAAGCATAGAACTTTATTGAAGTCTCCCTACAGTGGATCCTCTTTATCTTGTGTGTATTTAACTTTTTCTTAAATTTAAGGAAAAGTTTAAATGGTTATTTTCTACAAAATCCTATCTAATAATCCTGACATCATATGCAGTACATCGGAAAGGTCTCATATGATGTAATAACATTGTCAATCTCAGATTTATTTAGTTCACTTCTTACAGTTCAAAATCCATAAGCATTGTAACAAACAACTTTATAAAACATAGCAAGACTTTTAAAATAATCAGTCCAAAAATCAGGCTCTCAAAAACCCTTCTAATAAAATTACTTGTAATTTATCCTTAAGAAGATATTATTTCAAACAGAATAAATCACATTCTGCATCATCATGTGTTGTATTTTTTTTTTGCAGAATAACATATATACCCTGTGACTCCATCTTACAATAATAATTGGAAATAGGAATTCTTTCAAAGAAAACACTAATTATCAGATTGAGTATTTCTAAAACACAATGATTTTTTAAACTATTGTATTTACATAGTACTCTTGAATGAAGTATTAACTTAAATAATCATTTTTCTAAAATAAAGGTCCTAGTAAACACAAAATTAGTTTGATATTTTTTTTCTGTACATATTGGCTAATTGATTAGTCATTTGAGTCAAGATGTTCATATTTATGGTGTGTACAGATAAAGCCTTTATATCTTGAAGTTCCAATTTTACTAATTCCCATCTAGTGCAGTCACAATGTATATAAAATCTTAAGGAATTGAGATTCAAATTATGTATTACTAAGTGATTTAGTCAATCAGATTTCTGCAGCTAAAATATGGTCCCCTGAAACTTTATATATTCAGAAATTATAGCCTTAGCCCTTGTGAGACTATTTTAAATAACCACAGAGGAGACAAAAACTTCACGTTCTGGGTATAGCTGGACGTACACACACTGAAAAATTCAACCTGCCTTTTGTGCACAGTTGAAGTGGTTCTTTTCAAATTTGTTTGGTAATTTTTAAAACAACTGCAACAAAATTCTTAATAATTCAGATCTGTCACTACAATATCCAGAATATGATTGCTGTCCAATTGTTTCCCTGTCTTTTTGATTTTTTGACTATTGCCTAGATTAATGCCAAAATGATTGGAATAAGAGTGAGTATTTCATGCTGGGGTTCACTGCTGAGAGCAAATATTGTCACTAACTAGTTTCTTGCGTTTATGGTATTGTAGATAATTGAAGTATGTCCCTATACAGTGTTGAGACCAGCTATAAAGATGTCTGGAGAGAACCGTGAGGCCTGGCAGTCCAGTCTGGCAGCAATCAGTGAATCTGTTTTGGCATGGTTGAGGATACGAAGGAAGGTTGTATTTGCTTGTTTACTATTTTACCACCTTTTGCATGGGATATTTCTTATCTCCCCAGGTCTCTGAAAATACTCCCAGTCTTTTGCTGAAGTAAACTTTTCAGCAAAATTACCTTATGTAACCTTTTCTCTCTTCTTCCTTATCATCTGAGGACCTGAATATGGTTCAAATGATTCTTTCATCTCTTTCTTCTCCTAATGCCATGATCTCAGTCCTCTTCTTCACTAATTACTGCCTGGACTTGGCTCACGTTTTCTTCCCTCCCTCTGTTTTGGTGACTGTGCTATGCTGGATTCTCTCTGGAGCAGGGGGATCATGTGAGTTCTGTTCTCATGTTCAATCCAGGTCTCATGTGCTCCAAGAATTCCATGTTATTACAGCCCAGTCTGTGTTAATTCTTTTCTAGGACAAGCTTGGGACATGTACAATTATGGAGAAAAAAGGTGAAAACAGGAAAGAAAAAAAAAAAACAACACAAATATTGCAACTGTAGGGTTGTGTTTAAGTCAGTTATATGTATTACTGTATTCCCTGAAATATGAGCACTAAATATTCTTTGGAAGGACTGATGCTGAAGCTGACGCTCTAGTACTTTGGCCACTTGCTGCGAAGATTNGTACAATTATGGAGAAAAAAGGTGAAAACAGGAAAGAAAAAAAAAAAACAACACAAATATTGCAACTGTAGGGTTGTGTTTAAGTCAGTTATATGTATTACTGTATTCCCTGAAATATGAGCACTAAATATTCTTTGGAAGGACTGATGCTGAAGCTGACGCTCTAGTACTTTGGCCACTTGCTGCGAAGATTAAGGGAGGAGGAGAAGGGGGTGACAGAGGATGAGATGGTTGGATGGCATTATTGACTCAATGGACATGAGTTTGAGCGAACTCCAGGAGATAGTGAAGGACAGGGAAGCCAGGCACACTGCAGCCCAGGGGGTCGCAAAGAGTGAGCCATGACTGAGAGACTGAATTAACAAATTCCCCCAACTGATAGATGTTTTCTGTTGTTTTACTTTCTCAACTTTTTGCAATTACAGAAAAATATTGCAATGATTCAGTTCAGTTCAGTTCAGTCGCTCAGTCTTGTCTGACTCTCTGCAACCCCATGAATTGCAGCACGCCAGGGCTCCCTGTCCATCACCAACTCCCGGAGTTCACTCAAACTCACATCCATTGAGTTGGTGATGCCATCCAGCCGTCTCGTCCTCTGTCATCCCCTTCTTCTCCTGCCCCCAATCCCTCCCAGCATCAGGGTCTTTTCCAATGAGTCAGCTCTTCCCATGAGGTGGCCAAAGGATTGGAGTTTCAGTTTTAGCATCAGTCCTTCTAATGAACACCCAGGACTGATTTTCTTTAGAATGGACTGGTTGGATTTCCTTGCAGTCCAAGGACTCTCAAGAGTCTTCTCCAACACCACAGTTCAAAATCATCAATTCTTTGGCGCTCAGCTTTCTTCACACCCCAACTCTCACATCCATACGTGACCACAGGAAAAAACCATAGCCTTGACTAAATGGACCTTTGTTGGCAAAGTAATATCTCTGCTTTTTAATATGCTGTCTAGGTTGGTCATAACTTTCCTTCCAAGGAGGAAGTGTCTTTTAATTTCATAGCTGTAATCACCATCTGCAGTGGTTTTGGCGCCCCCAAGATTAGTCTGACAGTTTCCTCTGTTTCCCCATCTATTTGCCATGAAGTGATGGGACCAGATACCATGATCTTAGTTTTCTGAATGTTGAGCTTTAAGCCAACTTTTTCACTCTCCTCTTTCACTTTCATCCAGAGGCTCTTTAGTTCCTTTTTACTTTCTTCCATAACGGTGTTATCATCTGCACATCTGAGGTTATTGATATTTCTCCCAGCAATCTTGATTCCAGCTTGTGCTTCATCCAGCCCAGCATTTCTTATGATGTACTCTGCATACAAGTTAAATAAACAGGGTGACAATATATAGCCTTGATGTACTCCTTTTCCTATTTGGAACCAGTCTGTTGTTCCATGTCCAGTTCTAACTGTTGCTTCCTGACCTGCATATAGGTTTCTCAAGAGGCAGGTCAGGTGGTCTGGTATTCCCATCTCTTTGAGAATTTTCCACAGTCTATTGTGATCCACACAGTCAAGGCTTTGGCGTAGTCAGTAAAGCAGAAATAGATGTTTTTCTGGAACTCTCTTGCTTTTTCCATCATCCAGCGGATGTTGGCAATTTGATCTCTGGTTCCTCTGCCTTTTCTAAAGCCAGCTTGAACATCAGGGAGTTCACGGTTGATGTATTGCTGAAGCCTGGCTTGGAGAATTTTGAGCATTACTTCACTAGTGCATGAGATGAGTGCAATTGTGTGGTAGTTTGAGCATTCTTTGGCACTGCCTTTCTTTGGGATTGGAATGAAAACTGACTTTTTCCAGTCCTGTGGCCACTGCTGAGTTTTCCAAATTTGCTGGCAAATTGAGTGCAGCACTTTCACAGCATCATCTTTCAGGATTTGAAACAGCTCAACTGGAATTCTATCACCTCCACTAGCTTTGTTTGTAGTGATGCTTTCTAAGGTCCACTTGACTTCACATTCCAAGATATCTGGCTCTAGGTGAGTGATCACACCATTGTGATTATCTTGCGGTGATTGCAATGATTAGCCCTATAGATTTGTCATATTATACATATGCTTGTTAATTTGCAAAACAAATTATTGGAACTAGAGATAGATGCATTACACAGTAAATGCATTTTCATTTTAGTAATCATTGTCCAGTGGCCTCCATAGACATTGCATGATGTTTTACTCTACTAGTAGTGTATAAGAGGAATTATTTTCTTTCAAATAATCTTTGCCATATCTAAATAGGTTAAAATTTTATCATTGTATAGTTTGTTGTTCTTTTATTCTGACAGAGATTGATTATGCTTTGATATGTTTAAGAGACTTTTATTTCTTTTAACTTATAATCACTTGGTTCATATTCAGTTCAGTTCAGTCGCTCAGTCGTGTCCGACTCTTTGCGACCCCATGAATCGCAGCACGCCAGGCCTCCCTGTCCATCACCATCTCTCGGAGTTCACTCAGACTCACATCCATTGAGTCAGTGATGCCATCCAGCCATCTCATCCTCGGTCGTCCCCTTCTCCTCCTGCCCTTCAGCCTTCTTCACAGTCCAACTCTCACATCCATACATGACCACAGGAAAAACCATAGCCTTGACTAGACGGACCTTAGTCGGCAAAGTAATGTCTCTGCTTTTACTTGTCCATTTTTCTATTGAATCTTGGTTTTTTACTTAATTTTTAGAGTTTCTTGTATATTCTTTCTGTGATGTTTATTAGGTTTGTTTGTAATTTGCTTTTCTTAGAGTGATTTTAATCTTGCAGAAGTTGAATTTACAGAACTTTCAATGGCTCGTGGAACTGAGGTCATAATTTGGAAGGTTTTTAGAGCTCCAGGGTACAGTCAGTGTGCAATGTTGTACTTATCTAATTTGGAAGCTTTCTCTCCTTCAAGACTTTAGAGAACTATGCTCATGTTTTCTTCTAGTATTTACATGGTCTTGTTTTTCCTTCTAGACTTAGGTTACCATCTGTTCCATGGCCCTGTAACAATGTGGCAATTTATACTCTGACTCAATTTGGGTTCTTATTAAGAAAGAAGTCAATTCACAGTGTAAAAAAAAAAAAACAAACATGAAATGGACTTCAGTTAATAAATATGCTTTAAATCCATTTAACATTGGAAAAGTAAGAAAAGGCTCCAACGTGCTGTAAAAAAATGAAAGAAATTATTTCTTGTTGATTATTTCTGGATAACTAGTAGGAAAGTAAGTGTATCTTTGAAGTCTATTATAAAACTACACACACTGTTCTTTTCAAAATAGCTGTTTTCTGTGAAAGAAAATGGAATCTATTTTCAGACAAGAAAAGACTAGAACACTTTTAACCACCTCCACATGTATTCCTAGCTAGGCATAAAGAGAATGGTTCAGAGTATGGCATACCAGGCAGGCCTCCCTACTGGTTATGTTACTTTGGGAAAGTCATTTACCCCTCAGCTTCAGGTTCGCAGAGGTGAGCTATAGAAAATAATGTCTTTTTCATAGCACTGAGAGAATTAAATGAGATGAAATAAGCACAGTGCCTGGTACATATATAGTGTGTGTGTATGTGTGTGTGTGTGTATATATATATATATACACACACACACACACACATATAATTAGCAGCTTTCATTGGATTTTGAAATTAGATTTTATTTTAGATGAATCCATATTTTTAAAAAAGATTTTGCAATATTAGTATGCATATACACATTAATGTTAGCCAAAAGTAGAGGCAGCATTGGAAAATATGGGAACATGCATCTTCGGACTGTCTCATTTCCTGATTGAAAGTGGCAGCATTGGTCTATTGGATGAGGCCTTGGGGATATTTCCAAGGTATCCGGAGACTATCCTGGCAAGAACTCACTTGCTGGTGACAGTTCAGTTGGTTCCACATCTTTCTAGTGGGGTCTTGAGTAAAGTATACAAAACCAGGTGGTAAATTTTGAAAGAGGCTCTGGTATGGTGGCATCATGCATTAAGTGTACATCAAGCTTCCTGGAGGCAACTCAACATGGATGTTCAGTATGTTGGTGTCACGTTTCTAGACATGTTCCCAAAGTCTCATTATTTTGTCTCTTCATTCTTAAATGTCAGCAGTTAGAAATGCCCTCGCTGCTTCAAAATCCTATGATATCTCTTTACCGTAAATTTAGATTCTAAGTGCCATTGTCACTTGCTGAATGCATTTGTAAGAAATGTGTGAATCAGCAAGACTTTTTGAAGTGTATTTTGGCTAAATTATCTTTAGTTAATGAATAGTTCCAAAACAAAGGCTTGGCTGATACTCATTATCTTACTTTTGTTCTTGCTGCCTTGGCAGAACTACAGAAGACAATTGGAAGCAATCAATTGTTCTAATGCATGAATAATAATGGCTGTTTGTTACTGTGGCTTCTAGAATTTGGCTTTGTTCAGGCTACTGTTGGAGAGCTAGAGCTATAGAAATACAAAGGTTACAGTAACAGAGCAAAGGAGAAGGCAATGGCGCCCCACTCCAGTACTCTTGCCTGGAGAATCCCAGGGACGGGGGAGCCTGGTGGGCTGCCGTCTATGGGGTTGCACAGAGTCGGACACGACTGAAGCGACTTAGCAGCAGCAACAGCAACAGAGCAAAAATGCATTCTCACATAGACACAAATTACACCTTGGGCAGACAGTGATTCTCTGTTGATCAAGCATTTACTTCAGCAGTGGTACTGAAATGTTGAATAGCAATAAGAAAACATTCTTAAAACTGCTATGTAATTATAAGAAGGTTTGCCAATTATTACTATTAGTAAAGACAACACAGCATTCAGCTTTAACATTCATGAATTGAGTGAATTTGAAAAAAAGAAAATAACTGCTGTGAGCCTCCATGTGTTCAATGTGGCTTACAGTACCTGTCTCCTTAGATGATTATGAGAATAAAATGAGAATATACATCTAAAGCTGTAAATGCAGGGTCTTGTCTATAGCAAGCACAAAATTCTAGTTATTCGTGTAAAGAGAGAAAAAAGAATGCTTGCTTATATTATGGGCACAGATTCTTACTTTATACCTCTGTGTGCCTTCACATGGGTTTATTTCAGACTTGAAGCTTATTGACATACTTTTCTACTTATAGATTAGGTGGTTGATTTAATAACCATTGTCAAAATTAAAACCACATATAAATTCATATTTACAGCCAGTTTTGGTTCTGAAAGTTTCCTTTTAAGTCTGTTTGTTCAGGGATTCAAGATTTACAAAGGATGATTAAAGGTTATAGTTCTTTCTGCAAGTATGAATGTGACTGTATTCTCTGTAGTTTTTTAAAAAAATCATGGTCTTCCCTGCAAATACGTGTTTTACATGGCACCTTTATCTAAAGTAGGGTATCTACTTTATCAGCATTGAAAATCTGTGGAATCAGGTAATGTACCAACATGACGTTCTTTCACTTTATCTTAAGTCAGTGCTATCCAGGGATAGCTGCTGCTGCTGCTAAGTTGCTTCAGTCGTGTCTGACTCTGTTCAACCCCATAGACGGCAGCCCACCAGGCTCCCCCGTCCCTGGGATTCTCCAGGCAAAAACACTGGAGTGGGTTGCCATTTCCTTCTCCAATGCATGAAAGAGAAAAGTCAAAGTGAAGTTGCTCAGTCATGTCCAACTCTTAGAGACCCCATGGACTGCAGCCTACCAGGCTCCTCCGTCCATGGATTTTCCAGGCAAGAGTACTGGAGTGGGGTGCCATTGCCTTCTCCGAGGAAGATAGCTACTTACTACTTATAGCTATTTAATTTATTAACATTTAATGATAATATTGATTTTAAAATATTATTTATTAGCTAAGTAATATTAGAAATTTATTATAATCAGAAATGACTTTAGTCATACTAGCTCCATTTCTAATTCTCTCCAGTTACATGTGGCAAGTGGTTATTTTATTCACCACAGATGTAGAATATTGCAGGTACCATGGCCAGTGTTATAGAATCTTAGGATCTACTCCATTATAGATGGAGTAATAGACTCCGACCCTCATGGCTTGAGATGTTTTTATAATCAGACCCTTCTCGTATCTTAAATTTAAGGTTTTGAATGAATTCCCAACTTCCTGCATTAACATTATACAGCTGGCATCTGGCAAGGATGCTGTTACCTTAATTCAGTGATCCTGTCTTAGCTGCACACTTGAAGAGACTGAAAAACATCTAGATCTCCAGGCCACATGCTACATCACAGACCAATTACATTAAAACCTCTGGGGAGGGGCAAGCAGACATCAGGATTTTTAATGGCCTCTCAGTGAGTCCAGCATCTGGCAAAGTCTGTGACTGTGGATCCAGCGACACAGATCTGGGTTTCCCTTTTGTAACTCATTTTTCTTTTCACTGGTGATTGTGTCGTATTGCAAAGGTCCACAGCTCTTTCCACACATTGCATGGGCTTACTGTTTTACTTTAAAGTAATGCTCCCTGCCACTCTTATGTACACGCATTATTTTTTCACAAATTACTTAATTTACTATTACTATTTTCATTCCAAATCAGAAGTCTTCTTTACTTGGAACTTTTCACATTCTCACTGCTTTTGCATTTTTGAAGTGCTGGTGAACTTAAATTCAGAAAGTACATAACACCAACTCTAAACAGGAAAAAATGCAAAAACCAAAAATAGAATAAAGAAAATAATATGACCTTATACCACCCTCTTTCCAAATGCCTACAAAACGAGAATTAAGGTGCTTTGCCCTAGAAGGAGCTTTTGTACATGCACAAAACATCTTAATTTAAAAATTTATAAATGTAGGAGCATCTGTATTGACATCCTTCCAACCAAAATGATTTTCTAGGAACGAGTTTTAAGCTACCTGATTATTTTGGGAAGACTCATGATGCAAAGAAAAGTTTATATTGAGAACTTTGGGCAAATGCTAACACTTTCTTAAAATAACAGGTGAGGAAAATCTGTGGATGGTGATAATTGAGAAATAAACTTGTTAAATAATATTTTAGGCCGATGTGCCACTGAAATTGTATTTTGTTCATTTACCAAAATAATCTAGTATGACGGAAACTGCTAGTTGTTCCCCAATATCTAGTCTTCCTTTTTTGCTTAGTGATAACACTTTTAGATGACTGTATTAATCTTTCAAGAGAGAACAAAAAATAAAGTTTTATTTATTTAAAGGACAAAATACTATATATATGTGTGTGTGTATGTGTGTATATATATATATAGAGAGAGAGAGAGGAGGGGGCAAATGCTGATTCTTTATGAGGATGAGTGAATACATTAGTTTGAATATTGGTTGATCTCAGTAGTAGAGAGCCAAGGTAATAGTGTTTTGATCAAAACGGAATTTTTTCTCTTTCATGTGAATGCCTAGGAAATTGGTCCAGGCTAGCATGGTAATTCTATAAATATGCAATATTCAAGCTCTTTTGTTTTGTTGCCCTTTTATCTTTAACAAACAACTTCCATCTCATTGTATTTGCTAGTCAGAAGAAGGGAGAATAAAAATGGAAAACAGAGGCTACATTTTCTTCCTTTATGGATATAATTTGCAAATTGTCCATGGTAGCACCATTCATATTTCATGGGCCAGAACTTAGTCACAAGATCCTGCCTCGCTGTGAGGATGTTGGGGAACATTGGCGGCTTTGTGATTAAACATAAGTCCCATGACTATGTAAGAAGGAAAAAGTGGTTTCGAGAGGGAAATGTTAGTCTGTGCAGTAAGTCATACAAACACACAGATACTTCTCCCTCCTCCTTAAGTAGGCTGTCCCCAGCCTCCTCCTCATACAAGAGATCTACTTACTGAACTCAGCTCAAAATCAAGGATTTCTAAAAGCTCTACAGTCTTCCTCTTTAGATCTCAAGCCACAGTTTAAAATAAAGATTTTATCTGTGGCCAGTTTCAGGGTCTGGCTTATTGTTAGCAAGAACCCATACAGAGTTAATTAGAAGGTAGAAAGCATCAAGTGTTGCTGTTCAGACTTCTGAAAATAGTATTGTCCTGCTTGAGTTGCCTTTTGATGTTTCTTATTAGAAAGTGAAAGTTATAAGCAGCAGCAGTGAGACGCTGAAGAGTTCAGTTGTCAAATCACATTTACAAAACCTGGAGAGCTGACCCTATGTCAAATTTTTCTAATGGTTTAGAGGAAATAGAGGTGAAATATGGTAAAGTAGTATTCTATTAGTATATCTTTCCTTATAGCATTGATATTTACCCTAGCCCAGATCTAATATATAAAGTCTCTAAGAGATATATCGGAGAAGGCAATAGCAAGCCACTCCAGTACTCTTGCCTAGAAAATCCCATGGATGGAGGAGCCTGGTAGGCTGCAGTCCATGGGGTTGCTAGAAGTTGGTCGCGAGTGAGCGACTTCACTTTCACTTTTCGCTTTCACACAATGGAGAAGGAAATGGCAACCCACTCCAGTGTTCTTGCCTGGAGAATCCCAGGGACGGGGGAGCCTGTTGGGCTGCCGTCTATGGGGTCGCACAGAGTCGGACATGACTGAAGCGACTTAGCAGCAGCAGCAAGAGATATATAGGGGCCTTGCTTACACAAAGGGAGATGTGATGGCTATAAAACTCTTCATATTATACTGTTAATTATGTAACTGAGATGGCATTTTGTATTTGGCCAGGCCTCATAAATGATAAATTCCAGGTTTGTTTACCATTAACAATCTGCACAATCAAGATAGAATCTGTTAAAAACATGAGGAGATAAGAATTCTTTATTACCTTTGTGCTTGTAACTACTACTAAAATGTTGTAAAATGTTGAATGAACATGTTTACTTAGAGATTTACTCAGCTCATTATTCCCAAATAAAGATAAATTATGCAAGGGAAAAATGTAATAGACCATATAATATAAAGTATAAATGCAGAGTGACTCCGGAAAAGGCATGGCATCCCACTCCAGTACTCTTGCCTGGAAACTCCCATGGACAGAGGAGCCTGGTAGGCTGCAGTCCATGGGGTCGCTGAGTCAGACACGACTGAGCGACTTCCCTTTCACTTTTCACTTTCATGCACTGGAGAAGGAAATGGCAACCCACTCCAGTGTTCTTGCCTGGAGAATCCCAGGGACGGGGGAGCCCCATTGGCTGCCGTCTGTGGGGTCACACAGAGTCGGACACGACTGAAGCGACTTAGTAGCAGCAGCAGCAGCAGAGTGACTCCAGGCTCAGTTTAGATACTTTATTATAACACTGGGGACCCAGGTTCTTTTTTTCTGATCCTCAACTTCAGTGTTGACATCTATCCATAAATTCGTTTCCTCATAGTCACCAGAAGGCTGCCACAGCTCCAGGCAGGACATCCTCTTTTTATGAAAAGCAAAAATGTTTCCCAGGAACCTATCAGCAAACTTAACCTTGTGTCCCACTGATGAAGATTTGGTCACATGTTCATGCTGTACCTGAAAAGGATTGAGTGACTATGTGGCATTTTCCGTGTCTGTAGCAGAAAGTAGAATATATACTAGCAAAGAATAGGATAGAGGAAAGAATGGCTGTTGTATAAGCAACTGAAAGTGTCCTCCTCCATACCCTATGCATTTCATTTCTAGCAAAAAATACAAAGAGCAAAGCTAGTGTCTTTTCTATAATTTTGCACAAGGTTTCCAAGCCCAGGGCTAATTTGCTGTACTGAACTTAGATGAAATTTTATTTAAAACTGCCACTGACTGGAAACATGGAGGGCTACACCTAAGGACTCACTTATGGATTTAACTCAGGAGATCCTTAAATTGAATGGATTTCTAAGAACAGATAAAAAGCAAGTCCAGAAGGTGGCTAGGAGGGATTTTTAGAATTGGGTATTGTCCCTATTAGTATTCACCACTGTGAAAAGGCCTATAATTTAAAAATCATGCTGATATAATGTATGCAAGCTTACACACATTACGTGAAAAATAAATTCTAGGTAGCTTTGTCATCATTGAACAAAGTAACCTGAAAATATTGTAAAATTTACAAAACAATTGTGCTGTAGATAATGATTCATACTTTTTATGTAGGTCATATAAAATATTTGTTCAGTTACCATTTAAAAATATTTTAATCATTTTTATTCTTCATTAGTGTTATAGTACCCCTGGCAACTAAATTAAAGTTCATTATACTCAGCAGTAATTTTGCTCATATTAAAAGAGAAGCTCTGTGACTTTCTCTTCTCTGTAATTGGGGCTCTCGTATAAGGTTACCAATGAGATATGCCTGCAAATCAATACATAGCATAATAGTGATTCTTTAGCACACCTTTTTTTAAAATAAATTTCTCATTTTGATCAAGTTATCAACCAAATCCTACCTGGTTGCTTTCAAGCAAATGATTGCTTAGCATTGAGGCAACACTTTTAATTAATCCCTGAATGCTGCCCCCAGGGTTTCTGACAGAGAACTAGAGAGACAGACAGCTCTAGTCAAGAGGCTGTGACTGGCTCACTGAAAGTAAGAAGGTACAACCATCTTAATGTAGCAATTGTGATAGAGATGCAGGACGAGAAACTACAGTGGAGGAAGAGTGTGCTGTAAGAAAGGGCTTTACGTTCTGAGCCTTTGAAATCTTTGTGGAAGCTGAAGAGATGATAGTTGTTAAGATTCTGTGAGAAAGTGGAAGAGACCAGTAGTGGATTTGGTAAAGAAAAATAAGAGGTGATTCAGAAAGTGACCTTACTTGTTATGACAAATGCTATCTGTGGGATATAAAATTGCGAGGTGGAAGACTTAAATGATAGACTAAATCAATCTTGCCTTCCCACCTGCATTTCATGTGTTCATCCGTTTGTCTTGAAACACCTATTGTACCTTGCTCCTGTGTAGCTGATGTGCTGGCTGCTTTAAACTACCCTCCCTATTCTTGGAGCTCATTGCATAAAAAGGGAAACCTATCTCTCACCTCTGCCTGCCTGAGTTCTGAAGTGCTTTCACAATGCAAATCTGTTACATCTTTTGCATAAATGACTTCATTGACTTTCCATTGGTCCTCTGATAAAGAGCAAAATATAGAAAATGACCTACAAAATTCTGCATGACCAAACTCACTGCCCGGCTCCATCACCCTTTTCTCCTTCCCTTTCTCACTTCTGCTCCACTGGCCTCTGTTTAGTTTCTCCAGCACCTGCATCAAGGTCATTGTGCATGCTCTTTTTTCTGTTTTGCCTATCACACTTCTTCCTCAGACTTCAGCTCAAATTTGCCTCCTTTTTTCACAGCACTTATCAGTATTGGTAACTATGCATTTGTGTATTATCTGTCTCACAACCAACAATGAGCCTATTTCCAGATATCATAAAAGCCTAGACATGTCCAGCAAGCAGTGAAGACAGATCTAGTAGGAACTTACTTTCATGGGGCAGAGAGTATCCTTAGAGAAAAACTCATTCTAAATAATGGATTCCCAATGGAAATGGGATAAGGCATCATTTCTCTGAAGAGGCACCTCTGAATTACATGGTGGGGGACGATCTTTAGTTGTTGCATATTCTGGCATACCCTTCTCCAGAGATATGGTCCAGTGGATGCAAATACTGTAGAGAATTATTGTTTGTCAATGGTGCGAAGATGGTGTAAACTTTAGAACTTTGAAGTGGAAAAGATTCAGTACCTTGTCCCCATTCTGCAGTCTTGGCTTCTTATTACCCTGAAGAAAATAGAAAGCAATCAGGAAACAAATTCCACCACATCTGCCATGACATACCTATTCCTGTATCCCTGTGATCTGTGTTCCCTGCTGTTACTGTGGATAACATGCTCCTGCTTGTGTCTAATTTGTCCTGTTTGCTCACTTGATCTCACTCACTCTTACTCACTGAAGAACATTTCCACACTTACTTCCTTCACTCTGTCCAGTATCTTTATTTTTCCTGATTGGTTTAATCCCACAAACATGAACACATACTGTGATACTAACCATGTTAAAAATAAAATGACAACTCCCTTGACCCAGTATCTATCTCCAGCTGTCCTCCCAATTCTCTGCTCATTTATACAACTCTTTGAAAAAGTCATGTGACCCCATGGACTATAGCCCATCACACTCCTATGTCATGGAATTCTCTAGGCAAGAATTCTTGAGTGGGTAGCCATTCCCTTGTCCAGGGGGTCTTCCTGACCTGGGGATTGAACCTGGGTCTCTGGCATTGCTGACAGATTCTTTACTGTCTCAGCCACCTATACACTATGTTTTTGTTGTCATTCAGTGGCTAAGTTGTGTCCAACTCTTTCTGACCCCATGGACTGCAGCAGACCAAGCTTCTCTGTTCATCATTATCTCCCTAATTTTCCTAAAACTCATGCCCGTCGAGTCAGTGATGCCATCCAACCATTCCATATACACTATACTCTGTCTGAAATTTCTGTCCTCCCATTTTCTCTTCAATTCTCTCCAACTACTCTTTTACCCACACTACTCCACTAAAACACATTTTATCAATGTCACCAAAGACCTCCAAATTGCTAAATCCAGTCAACCTCATCATATAAAAACCTTGAAGAGAATTCAGCACTCGATTACCTTTTCCTTCTCAGAGGAAAATTTTCAAACAGCTTCCAAAGCATTAGCGTTCTCCTCTCTTATTCACGGTTCCTTCTGAGCCCGTTTTATTAATTCCGTCTCATTACCCTCACCTCCTGATGTTGCTGCACCACAGGGCTCGGTCATTGCACCTTGCTGTCCATGCCCACTCACTGGAGGGAGCTCATGGAGTCTCGTGGCCTTAAAATATCATCTGAAATACCCCAAAGATTTCCAGATATATAGAAGCAGATTTATGTAACAGGCCAGTCTTTGGACAGGTGTACCTGGAGGTCTAACAGACTACCTCAAACTTAGTAAGTCCAAGACCAGACCACTAATGCTCTTTTCCCTTTTCCCAGCATGTTTTCACCACAGCTGCCTAGCGGCCACAGAGGTTCCTTTAACATGTAAGTCAGGTCTTGCCACTCCTCTGTTCAATGCTTTCACCACTTTCTTATCTCACGGAGAATAACATGCAAAATACTTACAAGGGCTTATAGACAGCTGTTTCAATCATCTGTACCTTTTCCTTTTCTGGCCTTGTCTCCTACCACGTTATTTGAACTGTGTTTTCATAAATTTTCTATTTGTCCATTTGGCATCCATTAATCACAGGGCCAGTCTAATGATCAAACTTGCTTATATCTCCCTGTGATCCAGTTTTTGTAGGCACTTAAAAACTGTCTTACTAACCATCTAATCTTTACTGAGTCCATGCTTCCAACCACCTCTTTTATCTAATTCTCACACACCACTTCAGGATTTCTCCTGCCCAGACCAGGGCCAGATACCAGATAACTACATTCAACCCTAGTGTCCCAAAGTCCACTGGAATTACTCAAACCAGCCGATCCTAAACTCTGTACCCTGCTCCCTTCGTCTTTCCCACAGAAACCCTGGTAAAGGCTGCGGGCTGTGCCTCCCCTTCACTCATGCTCTGCCTCCTGACCAAACGCAGTGCTTGCCTCTGTGGCTCTGTGTGATGTGGCAGGTTGTCTTTTCTCTGGAACTGTCAGCAGTAAATTCTTCTTTCAGTTACGTTAGCCAACCCTTGTCACTCAGTTATCCTTCTGAACCCAGACCTGGACACATATCACACTGTTCCCCTCGTTTATTCCCTTCCACCCTCATTGAATGAAGCAAGCATGCCCCCGCCTCAGGGATTTTGCTTTGCTCTGTCATTTGCCTGCAGTTCTCATCCCACAGTTGTTCATGGGTTTCAATACTTCCTTTGTTTCAGGACTGGCTCAAAGAAGTCATCTTATCAGCAAGGCCTTCGCTGAGTCCTTTTCAAAGATTGTGTTTACCTCTCACCTTCCCTCACCCTAAATGGACACTGTTCCCCTTAGTCCTCTTTATTTTGTTTTCCAGAGAATGAATCCTCACTGAAAATATTACCTATTTGTTTTTCTAGAAACATAACTAGAATATAATCTCCATGAAGAAAAGAAGCGTGTTCACAATGTACAGGGCCTAGGACAGTATTTGGAATGAAGTAGACATTCAGGAAATATTTGTTGCTTGGAGGAATGAATGAGTGAATGGGTATGGCCACTCCCAGGTTAGTCCATGAGGCTGTGGACAGGAACATCAGAAATTAAATTTTAACACTTATTTGCTTGTCTTTCTGTCATAATGACCCCACCTTGCTCCAATTGCCATAGATACATACATGCTGCAGACTAACTGGAGAGGGGATTGGCTAGTCCATGACCATAGGAAGATGTATTATTCCCATTACGAACGAATAACTAAAAGCAACAAAATAGAACCTGGAAAGGGAGACCAACAGTGGGGCTGCTCTGAGCTGTCCGATGCAGGAGCAGAAGCATCCAGTGAGCCCCATGGGGCCCAGGTGACATGAAGACACTTGAGGTTGACTTGAATTTTATCTGTCCCAGTGTCTTACAACAGGATATTGAATTGACCTGTGTTCAAAATGATTACATGTGATGAAAACAGAAGTCTAATGGAAGTCTTGACTCTACCCAGTTTCTGGAGGTCTTCCTCTCATCAGAGATGCTGGACTCTCTGACAAAGAGAAATATGAACTGCTCTGATACTTTCTTTCAAATATTTATACCCTGATTTGCATGCAATGTACTTTTTACTCTTTCTGCTTCTGCTTTCTAGATGGTAGCAAGTTGGTTATCATATGATTTCTTCAGCTTTTCGCCCAGATATAAAATATAATTTCTGGATTAATCGTCCTGAATGTTTATGTGCAAAACAAACATGCAAACCTTTTCTGCTTTTAAGAACTTATGTTGACCCCAAAGATACACATTTTCACCTATTACTTCTACCTATGTATTTTATATGTGAGCGCTGAATGATTCTGTAAGGGCCTATGGAGATAGGCCTTTTTGTGGCTGTGGTCAATAATTTCTGGATTAATCGTCCTGAATGTTTATGTGCAAAACAAACATGCAAACCTTTTCTGCTTTTAAGAACTTATGTTGACCCCAAAGATACACATTTTCACCTATTACTTCTACCTATGTATTTTATATGTGAGCGCTGAATGATTCTGTAAGGGCCTATGGAGATAGGCCTTTTTGTGGCTGTGGTCTTCAGTGTTCCTCAGCAGGGTCACAAAAACCTAAAACTAAGACAAGTGAATCCCATTTCTTATTAGTTAACACAGTGTTTGCAGCCTACAATTTTTTCCACACTTGACCTTTAAGAAAAACCCACTGAATGATTATGTTGTGCCAAGCAATGTTACATACTATTTTATGGCAGCAAGAGTGAAACAGTCCATGTTCATCTGTGCTGTTATCCAGTGGATGTATTTTTGGCGGTTTAACATTACATAACAGAAACGCACACAGAAGTTGTAGCACAAAATACTGATTGACTGAAAAGTGGAAACATCAAACTGATGTGGGAGGTGGTTTTAAGCATTACGTAGTCATGGCTTAGTTATTTCTTTCTTCAACTCTCTTGTTCATTGTTCCCTCCATACTTTAATTTCCCTCTTCAGAGGCTGGTTGCTTTTCTTCCCATGCCCACTCTTTTTCCCTTTCAATTTTAACCTTTTCTACTTTGCCTACTAAGGTCCGTCTAGTCAAGGCTATGGTTTTTCCTGTGGTCATGTATGGATGTGAGAGTTGGACTGTTGTGATGGACAGGGAGGCCTGGTGTGCTGCGATTCATGGGGTCGCAAAGAGTCGGACATGACTGAGTGACTGAACTTAACGGCTATAGAAGGAACTCTCTGCATTAGTGTATTAGTATGTATGTCCCTTCTAAAAACCCTTTAAAGATATACTATTGTCAGTGAAATGGAGCCCTATTTCCTACCACAGAATTCAAAGCCCTCCCAACTTCACCCCACTGAATGTTTTTTCTAAGATTTATTTTATTTTGGCTGTCCTGGATCTTCATTGCTGGACATGGACTTTCTCTAGTTGCAGTGAATGAGCACTACTCTATTTGCAGTGTATGGGTTTCTCATTGTGGTGGCTTCTCTTGCGGGGATTCTAGACACATGGGCTTTAGTAGTTGAAGTACATGGGCTTAGGTGCACTGCAGCGTGTGGGACCTTCCCAGATCAGGGATCAAACCTGTGTCGCCTGCATTAGCAGGTGGATTCTTAACTGCTGGACGACCAGGGAAGCCCTGTCCAACTAAATTTTGATCCCTTGACTTTATCCTTCCTCTCTGTTCAGTTCAGTACAGTCACTCAGTCGTGTCCGACTCTTTGCGGCCCCATGAACTGCAACACACCAGGCCTCCCTGTCCATCACCAACACCTGGAGTCCACCCAAATCCATGTCCATTGAGTCAGTGATGCCATCCAACCATCTCATCCTCTGTCGTCCCCTACTCCTCCTGCCCTCAATTTTTCCCAGCATCGGGGTCTTTTCAAATGAGTCAGCTCTTCACATGAGGTGGCCAAAGTATTGGAGTTTCAGCCTCAACATCAGTCCCTCCAAAGAACACCCAGGACTGATCTCCTTTAGGATGGGCTGGTTGGATTTTCTTGCAGTCCAAGGGACTCTCAAGAGTCTTCAACATCGCAGNTCTTTTCAAATGAGTCAGCTCTTCACATGAGGTGGCCAAAGTATTGGAGTTTCAGCCTCAACATCAGTCCCTCCAAAGAACACCCAGGACTGATCTCCTTTAGGATGGGCTGGTTGGATTTTCTTGCAGTCCAAGGGACTCTCAAGAGTCTTCAACATCGCAGTTCAAAAGCATCAATTCTTCAGTGCTCAGCTTTCTTTATAGTCCAACTCTTACATCCATACATGACTACTGGAAAAACCATAGCCTTGACTAGACAGACATTTGTTGGCAAAGTGATGCCTCTGCTTTTTAATATGCTGTAAGGTTGGTCATAACTTTCCTTCCATGGAGAAAGTGTCTTTTAATTTCATGGCTGCAATCACCATCTGCAGTGGTTTTGGAGCTCAAAAAGTCAGCCACTGTCTCCACTGTTTCCCCATCTATTTGCCATGAAGTGATGGGACCAGATGCCATGACCTTAGTTTTCTGAATGTTGAGCTTTAAGCCAACTTTTTAACTCTCTTTCACTTTCATCAAGAGGCTCTTTAGTTCTTCTTCACTTTCTGCCATAAGGGTGGTGTCGTCTGCATATCTGAGGTTATTGATATTTCTCCTGGCAATCTTGATTCCAGCTTGTGCTTCCGCAAGCCCAGTGTTTCTCATGATGCACTCTGCATATAAGTTAAATAAGCAGGGTGACAATATACAGCCTTGACGTACTTCTTTTCCTATTTGGAACCAGTCTGTTGTTCCATGTCCATCCAGTTCTAACTGTTGCTTCCTGACCTGCATACAGGTTTCTCAAGAGGCAGGTCAAATGGTCTGGTATTCCCATCTCCTTCAGAATTTTCCACAGTTTATTGTGATCCACACGGTCAAAGGCTTTGGCATAGTCAATAAAGCAGAAATAGATGTTTTCCTTAAAGCGTGATATTCATTGTCCCCTCTAGAGAATGTGAGCTTTTTCTTTTTTTAAACTCTTTATTTTGCTCAAGCTGTTTTATTTGCTTAGAAAGCCTGAATCCTATTCATCCTTTAAAATGAAGGATGAAGTAAATCTTTCTAACGACCTCTGTTTGGAACTAGCTTGCTAGAGTTTTTGCATAGAGCATTTTAATACCATTTATAACATTCATTATCTTAATTATTTGTGTCAATGGTTTATCACATTTCACCTTGACCTACATACAGTGAAGTTGCTCAGTCGTGTCCGACTCTTTGCCACCCCTTGGACTGTCCATGAAATTTTCCAGGCCAGAATACTGTAGTGGGTAGCCTTTCCCTTTTCCAGGGAATCTTTCCCAACCCAGGGATCAAACCCAGATCTCCCACATTGTGGGTGGATTCTTTACCAGCTGAACCACAAGGGAAGCCCAGGAATACTGGAGTGGTTAGCCTATCCCTTCTCCAGTGGATCTTCCTGACCCAAGAATTGAACTGGGAGTCTCCTACATTGCAGGCGGATTCTTTACCAACTGAGCTATCAGGGAAGGCTAGTTATATGTAATATAATGAAGTTAAATAATCTTCCCTTTGTTCGTGAGTTTCCATATGTTCATTTTATTTTTTTATTTTTCCTGTCTTGGAACAGCCTGGCGAGAGATGAGTACATACATCTCCCTGACAGGCCTTCTGTCAGGATTTTCTCACAGAGATCCAATTTTGAATGTTTAAGGTCTCAGCCTACTGTTGTACTAAGTAACACTTAATCTTAATGCAGAGATCCAGGCTTCCCTGATAGCTCAGTTGGGGAAGAATCTGCCTGCAGTGCAGGAGACCCAAGTTCAATTCCTGGTTTGGGAAGATTCCCTGGAGAAGGAAATGCCAAACTACTCCAGTATTCTTGCCTGGAGAATCTCATGGACAGAGGAGCCTGGTGGGCTACAGTCCATGGGGTCACAAGATCAGACATGACTTATCGACCAAACCACCACCACCAATGCACAGATCATCAGTATCTTAGTAATTAGTGAAGTATGAATAAAAAGAAACACAGTCCCTATGGGTGATGGCTTCATCTTTAAGTTTCCTGGGTTTGCTCTCAGTTTCCTCTTCTGTAATATGATGCGGATGATCCCTACCATCATTAAAATGATTTCCTACATTACCTGTGTATCCTGCTTGCATAGTGTTGTCCATCAAGACCCAGTCCAACTTTTCCACTCTGATTTTCATATTTTAAAGCTGATTATTAAAATTGAGTGGGCTGTCTCTGGTAGCAGCACTGGATTTATTAGAGAGACAGTCACATCCCCGCCATCAGTCCCCTTCAACAGGAGAAGGACAGATGGCTGGCAGGTAGAAGCACATCCATCCCCGGGCACCAGCCAGCTTGCCGGCATTGCTCTCATCTGTTGAGGGGACTGAATGAACTTGAGGATGTGAAACTGCTTAGCAAGGTCTAATGCAGTAGTCTCGTCTAGTGGATCACTATTATTAGCTTTGTCACCAGCATTATAGTGAGATTATAAGGCCATGACACTTTTGTTTTAAGCAAATTTACTATGAGTTATACCTCTGAATGAGTTTTAGCCTCTTCAAATAACATTTGGGAAGTTATCCACTTATCACAATGATGTGGCTCTAGTGCTCAGACATGATTTAGAATCCATTCAAAAATAGACTCATTGATCATGGGCTCACTGTGATTTTAAAGAAGACTAGTAGTACGTGTGGCATAATTGCACACACTAAAACTATATAATGCTAAGAAAATACATAATTTTGGACTATTAGACATTTAATAAAGAAAAGGAAGAGGTGGGAAACTTCACATAGGAGAGACTAGTCAACATTTTTTGCTTCTGGTTTGATAGAATCAGAAGAACTAAGAATTAAGTATACAGTACCACTTGTGAACTATTTTTGCCAAAAAATGTGAATCTAAGTCTTATGAGCATCTAAATATGAAATTAAATGATATATTCAGGAGAGAAAGACATTTTATGGTAAGGTGATATAGTTAGCAAAACTATGTAATTTAGAAATTTCTATACGATTAGTAACTCAGTTTCTTTGACCAATCGAAGAGATTATGGAAAGAAAGAGGATTTGGGAATTATTATAGATTGAAACATATTTGAGTGACAGATCAACCAAGTGCTAAATGTTGAACTTGTTTGGACTCCAATTTAAACAAATCAACTATTGAAAGGCATTTATGACACAATCAAAGGACAGTTAAACACTGATGGCATATTTGATGACACTAATTAACTTTACTTTGAATTTACATGTGATAATGGTTTTATGATTATATTACTAAAAAGAATGTATCTTTTAGTGGTGTGGACAGAAACATTTGCTACAGAAATGTTATAATAAGTCCAGAATTTGCCTTAATATGTTCTAATAATGTGGAGTGAAAGAAGAAAGTAAGAGATGAAATGGGAAGGACAGAATATTTTAATTGATGAAGCTAAGTTACAGGTGAACTGCTGTTAGCTATCTATATCCTTTCCTCTAATTTTGTGTATAATTGAAAATGTTCATAGTAAAAAGTTTAAGATAAAAGCATACAGTAGACACATAAAGAGAAAGAAGAGGAGTGAGATTATTTCTGGGCTGTGCGTTACCCCAGCTTACAGAAGACAGACCAGCTGCTACGCTGCCCCTGGTTACTCGAGATATCCTCAGACTTGTCTTTCTTTAAATTAAATTTGTACTAAGCTTCTATTTGCAACTGAGATCCCTAATACATCAAACCAGCCAAAAAGAATGCTAATGAGCCTCCTTAATAATCATATTAGAGAACTAAAAATATTTCAGGCTACTTTAAAAATACCCTGAAAAGATGTGCTTTATATAGATATCACTGCTTCCATTCAAGTGTCAGTCATTTTCTTAGCTAAAGTTTCCTGGCCTATATATTGAGCATATTTATAACCTTTAGTAAAATGAAATACAATTGGGACTATTGAAGTAACACTAAAAAAATAATAGTAAAAATAAGTTGCTGCTGCTGCTAAGCCGCTTCAGTCATGTCCGACTCTGTGAGACCCCATAGATGACAGCCCACCAGGCTCCTCTGTCCCTGAGATTCTCCAGGCAGGAAAACTGGAGTGGGTTGCCATTTCCTTCTCCAGTGCATGAAAGTGAAAAGCAAAAGTAAAGTCGCTCAGTTGTGCCCGACTCTTAGCGACCCCATGGACTGCAGCCTAGCAGGCTCCTCTGTCCACAGGATTTTCCAGGCAAGAGTACTGGAGTGGGGTGCCATTGCCTTCTCCAAAAATAAGCTAGAAATACTCAAATCAGTGATTCTCAACCAGGAGTAATCTTGCCTCATGAGAGACATTTTGCCATGTCTATAGACAGTTTTGATTATTGTTGTGACTTTGGGGAGGGGATGAGAGGAACCAGGGCATCCTGTGATGCACAGGACAGGCTCCCGCCTTCCTCCTGTATACAGCTGGGGATTACCCTAATTTACTCAAAATAGCCTTTGTGATGAAACCATCACTTCACACGTGGGACAGTCAGATACTCTTAGAATTCCTTTTTTTATTTTAGCACTCTTAATTTAGTACTATTTTATCACAATTTAGCACTATTTCCATTATGTACTTCTTACCTGAAAATACAGAAAAACTTTTTTGTCTTTTATTTAATTTGATAAACAGATACAAAAACAATCTGAAAAAAAAAAAAAGATCATTTAACATTTCTTTATAGCAAATCAAAAAATGTTATTTTCTATCTTTAAAATTTTATCTTTTCATTCATTTGAAGTCACTAATTCTCTGCTAGCTCAATGACCTATATATGGTAATGTTGGTATCTGTCATATCTGTAGTTTGTATATATCTATGGTTAATTTCTATATTAATTTTCAGGTGACCTAGAACATAATTTATCAAAAAAGTAAAAATATGGATTTTAGATGTTCCTAGTTGAAATTTTATTAGATTTTACAGTCTCTAGATAAACACTATACTAATAACTTAATGAAGGAGATCAGCCCTGGGATTTCTTTGGAAGGAATGATGCTAAAGCTGAAACTCCAGTACTTTGGCCACCTCAACAGTTGACTTTAGTTCATTTGATTTTTTTAAATAAATGGTATATTAATATTTGCAATTACTTCTGTCATCTCACTTGTACTTACTATGTTTTAGCTTCCTTTAGGTATTTCCTCATTATTTATTGCCTTTTTTAAAAATTGAGTTTTTAAATTCTATTTTCTCCCTTCAATTAATTTTGGAAGTACACTCTCCATACCCATTATTTGTTCATCAGAATTTTCACATGTGTACTTAAAATCTGATGTTACTATCTCTATAATATTCTTAAACCTTGGAAAGTTTTAAAACCATCCACATCAGTCTTATGTAATTCATTACAAAACTGTGATTCTGTTATTTTTTACCACAGCCTGGCTGGCTTAAATAACAGAGGTTCATTGCCTCACAGTTTTGTGTCTTGGTGTCCAGAGTCATGGAGAAGGAAATGGCAACCCCACTCCAGTACTCTTGTCTAGAGAATCCTGTGGACAGAGGAGCCTGGTGGGCTGCCGTCTATGGGGTTGCACAGAGTCGGACACGACTGAAGCGACTTAGCATGCATGCATGCACTGGAGAAGGAAATGGCAACCCACTTCAGGGCTCTTGCCTGGAGAATCCCAGGGATGGGGGAGCCTGATGGGCTGCAGTCCATGGGGTCGCACAGAGTCGGACACGACAGGAGAGACTTAGCGGTAGCTGTAGCTGTCCAGAGTCAAGGCATCAGCGGGGTTGGTTCTGTCTGAGGGCTGGGAGACAAGAGTCTGTTTCAGGCCACTCTCCTTGTCTTGCAGATACTCATCTTCTCCCTGTATTCTTTGCATCTTCTTCCCTCTTTGCATGTCTCTGTGTCCAATTTTCCCCTTTTCATAAAGACTCCAGTCCTGTTAGATTAGAGCCCACCCCAATTTTTTAAACTGATTAGGGCCCACCTCATTTTAACTTGATTATCTCTGTAAAGACCCATCTCAAAATATGGTCACATTCTGAGCTAGTAGGGGTTAAGGACTTCAATATATGAATGCCAAGTAGTGGGGGAGATACAATTCAACCCATAACACTACTCAAATTTGACATATTATCATGATTATTAATTTTTACTGTCAAGGTTTACTTTATGTTTATAATTTTCTTTGTTCTAAAATGAAGTGTTAGATTCTGAAATATTTTTCAGTATGGCTCCTTACTTCCTCAAAAGAAGTTTTTGAAGGAGGCTTTATTTGTAAAAACTACCTACCTTTATCTGGAAATGTCTTTATTTAGCCTTGGCTGTTGAATGATAATTTATCTGTGTGCCTGATTCTGGGATGACAGTTACCTTTTTCAGAAGTCTTTTGGCCTCCTCTGTTGCTTTGAGAAGTCTCATGTTGGTGCCATTTTTATTTCTATGTGCATGTTACATCTTTTGCCTGTAATTGGTTTGAAATCCCCCCTTTATGCATTTTTACTGTAAAACATTTGTTTTGATTTTTATGTATCTAGCTTTGGATTTGTTAAGCTCCCTGAACCTAAAGAAATGCATCTGTATAAATTCTAGAAGTTTTCAGACATTATTTCTTTGAAAATTTTGGTTCTCTTTTCATTTCTCCTCTTTGAACTGGAAGACATTTCTCATTACGTCTCTCATATCTTTTCATCTTTCTTTTATATTTCCTATCTCTATTCTTCTGTGACTTTGGAAATATTCCTAACCTTCTTGTGAAAGCATTTCTGTATTTGTAAGTGTTTGAATTATATCTGAAGTAGGAATTTTGTTTGATAAGGTTTTTAAAGAAAATTCAAGTTTCATTTCTAATCTTTCCAGGGTTCAGGACAAGTATAAAATAGAGGTCTACATGTCATATATGTACATATCATAAGTTAAGCCATTAAATAAAATATGTTGCCATCCAGTCTTGACAAGTAAACATTTATAATGATGTGAAAAGCCAAGTTTGAATTTAGGATTCTTGGACTCATCATATATCTTTGCTAGAATGTGGTGGTACAGAGAAAGCCATCTCCTAGCCCCAGGGTCCTTGGTCTGTAGCCTGCTGCCTACTCCCCTTCTCCATTCACCATTTCATCCCCCTCATAGACAGTTTCCCCACTTGCATGTAGACGTAACATCCACAGATCCACGCTCCATTCCTGCCCCCATAAACAGCTCTCCCTTAGTCACCACCCCCCCAGCCTGGGGATGTGCATACCAGTGGTTCAGTCTGTTCTTAGGATAATCAACCCAACAAAGAGACACAAGATAAATGAGGTTTACATGGGCATGGAATTTGGTTTCCTATTTACTGGGAGCATGATGTAGAAAAGGAAGGCTGAGACTCTGGCTGGGTAGGTCTCCTTGAATCCATACTGCTTACACTTTGAAGATGGGCTTGGCCAGAACAGGATCATTTCATGTTGCCAAAGTGCAGGACTTGGACATAAGCCTCTAATGCCTAGATCTGTGGTCATTATTGCTCTAACAATCACTGACTTTTCCTTAGCCTCTGATTCTACTCAAAGTAATCTGCTTGTGGATGAAAAAATACACCAATGAATATAGCAGATAAGTATCGAATCATGTGCTTCCCAGGTGGCACTAGTGGTAAAGAACCCACCTGCCAGTGCAGGAGACGCAGGAGATGTAGGTTCGATCCCTGGGTTGGAGAGATCCCCTGGAGTAGGAGATGGCAACCTACTCCAGTATTCTTGGCTGGAATATTCTATGGACAGAGGAGCGTGACAGGAGTCCATGGAGTTTGCAAAGAGACATGAATGAGTGACTGTGCACAGCACATATCTAAGCATTTCTCTTTACCAGGCATCAAGCTAGTGCTTATATATATTTTCTCATTAAAGTCTCTTAGTTTAACCACTTGCTATCCATTCTTACTGTTGCTGATTCATTCAGGTATCTATTATCTTTCTCCTGGACTGTTGGAATGGGTTTTCCTGTTATACCTATTTTTAATTTATGTTCATGCTCTTTATTGACTTAAAGATGAAATTTAAAACTAATGTGATTTCTAAAGGCATGTGTGATATCAGCCTTAACCAGCTTTCCTGCCCTAACTCCATATCATCCCTCCGTTACATCTTCCAACCATATCAAGAAAATTGTAGTTCCTCAAGTCTCTCTTTCCTAAGGCCAACTCTTTCTTTTCTCTGCTGCTTTTACAGTTCTCTATATTTCATTTGTTCTATGAAGCATTTTCTTGACAAGCTGATGGAAATCCTTGTGCCCCCATTATATGCTGAGGGACTCAATTCAGTTCAGTCGCTTCAGACTCTGCGACCCCATGGACTACAGCAGGCCAGGCTTTGCTGTCCATCACCGACTCCTGGAGCTTACTCAAACTCAATGTCCATTGAGTCGGTGATGCCATCCAACCATCTCCTCCTGCCTTCAATCTTTCCCAGCATGAGGGTCTTTTCTAATGAGTCAGCTCTTTGTATCAGGTGGCGAAAGTATTGGAGTTTCAGCTTCAACATCAGTCCTTCCAATGAATATTCAGGATTGATTTCCTTTAGGATGAACTGGTTTGATCTCCTTGCAGTCCAAGGACTCTCAAGAGTCTTCTCCAACACCACAGTCCAAAAGCATTCATTCTTTGGTGCTCAGCTTTCTTTATGGTCCAACTCTCATATCTGTACATGTCTACTGGAAAAATCATAGCTTTGACTAGATGGACCTTTGTTGGCAAAGTATGTATCTGATTTCTAATATGCTGTCTAGATTTGTCATAGCTTTTTTTCCAAGGAGCAAGCATGCTTTAATTTCATGGCTGCAGTCATCACCATCTGCAGTGATTTTGGAACCCACGCTGAGGGACTGCTCAGTGTTAAAAAATGGATTATGTGTATTGTCTTACGTGTTTGTCTCCCCCTAGTGGATACAAGCAACCTGTCTCCACTGACTGGAGTTGCAGGGGCTTAGACCTTGTGTCATACACCACTCAGTAAATATAATTTGAGCAAGTGAATAAATCAGCCATTGAAGTCTATCTTGCTGCCTGGTTAATTCTGAGGTGGTATATTCCAGACTGTTCCTTTTCTCTCAATTTGAGTCCACCTCGTAGGATGGTATAGGGTAGTGCAAGATTAGGGAAAAGCAACTGCTTATAAGTGGAGTTGAATTTCTTAGGGCTTCTTGTACTATATAGAATCGTTGGTGACTTTGTAGCTGGGTTGGTTCTTGTGGACTCCTATGTAATAAGTTTAAGATTCTCTCTGACAAATTATTGTGGTTTATTTTTTTCCCCAAATACTCTCTGTCTGATATTAAGGAAAAAAATATCAGATATATTACAAAGAACAAAAGTGAAGAATGTCACTTCTTTCAAGTCTAACTTAGAAAAAGCTTCCAGGCAAATCTTCCCAAGAAGAAAACAGTTATAATTGCCTTTAAGCCTCCAGAGAAAATGAGACCAAAGTATGCCTTTCCATTGTTGTTCCTTTTTTTCTTGTATATAATATATAACTGTCTGAGTGCCTTTTGCTATGTGCTATGGCCCATGTCATTTCAGTGCAAATGCTAAAAGTCTTAGTTCTTATGAATTAAATCCGATCTTAGAGATAAAAGTACATAAATGATAGCTGTAACTGAAGAGGCTTTAGGAGTCAGAAAAAAAAATTTTTTTTCAGTTGAAAGAGTTTGAGGGGCAAAAAAGTGATTCATTTATTGCTTTCTCCTATTATATATTATATCTTACTAATAAACTCAGTGCTCAACCAAATATTATTTTGTTACAGTTTTGTCAGAATACAAAGGGCCTTTTTGTGACTTCTCCACACTGCTTTATAATGACCAATTCTGGGCTCTTATGAAACGTTTTTGGATGACTTGGAAAATAGATGCCCATCACCAGGAAGTCTTCGCTGTGAGCGATTAGAGGTGCTCTAGCTCTCAGCCCATAAAAAGTCAGGAAATAGAACTTGGTTTAGCATCAGAATCGGATACTTAAGGAGCCTGTTACTCGGCTTGAGCACAATCACAATCTTTACAAATTGATAGAATGAAAATGTTTACCCAATTCAGTATTTCTTTATTTTATAAGCATGCTTGTAACTGCATCCAAGTCAACTGGAAGCATGGAAAAGGCCAGTGAGCCAGAACATAAGAGGTGAATGTTTAGTGGTGACTTTCCGGCAGCACTGCATTTGTTGAAGTCCCCCTTCATTCTCCTGACCCCGCTTCACTTCACACTCTCGCGGCTCCGTGCGTTCTGGCTGTTAGGAGCACCTTCATGTTCTTGTGTTTATGAGTTCATTTAGGAAGCTTTTATTGTGGTGGTGTTATCTATGGCACTGTTCTGATGCTGATATAATTAGGATGAACTTGGGAGAGGCAATATTCTTAAGGTACTCATGATCTAAAAGGCCAGCTGTGAATGCAAACAATTACAGTGCCTGCGTTAAGGACAAACTCTAGGTGAGCGTGAGATTTCAGGAACCATGCAGTGGGATTACTAAAAGGGAAACTGATTCCAGATAAAGCAGACACCATGATCAAAATTTGGGCTAAACTCTCACGTTTACGTTGACTGAGCATCACTCAAAGTTCAAGTACAAGAAAAAGAGGAAGGAGATTTGGACATAGCTTCAAACCCCACACCAACTTGCATAGTTTGAACCCATGTGGATTACTGTGCAGATCATATGAGCCAAATCACACAGCTAGGTCAGCCCGACTCCTCTCTGTAGTGATCAGAGGGAAGCATCATGGATGTGTGCGTGTGCGCTCAGTAGCTCAGTTATGTCTGACTCTTTGCGACCCCCTGGACTATAACCCAGCAGTCCATGGGATTTCCCAGGCAAGAACACTGGAGGGGGTTGCCATTTCCTTCTCCAGGAGATCTTCCCAACACAGGGATCGAACTCGTGTCTCCTGTTCCTTCTCCATTGATAGGAGAATTCTTTACAACTGAGCCACCTGGGAAGCCAAAGGGAGGCAAAGGTAGGTTTAAAGGAGAGGGTGAACATAAAAGAGAAGCATGCTTCTAATCATTTAAATGCCATCTGTTTGAAATAATCCATCTTTCGGCTTGCCTGGTGGCTCAGATGGTAAAGCGTCTGTCTGCAATGTGGGAGACCCGGGTTAGATCCCTGGGCCAGGAAGATCCCCCGAAGAAGGAAATGACAACCCACTCCAGTACCCTTGCCTGGAAAATCCCATGGACAGAGGAGCCTGGGGGGCTGCAGTCCATGGGGTCACAGCGAGTTGGACACAACCGAGCAACTTCACTTCACTTCACTTCTTCACTTTGCCTTTCAGTAAATGTTAGCAGAAGAATTCCCTCGGTGGCTCAGCGGTAGAGAACCTGCCTGCAGTGCAAGAGCCCTAGAAGACAAGGGTTTGATCCCTGGATCGGGAAGATCCCCTGGAGGAGGGTATGACAACCCACTTCAGTATTCTTGCCTGGAGAATCTCATGAACAGGGGAGCCTGGCAGATCACAGTCTATGGGGTTGAGCAACTTAGCGTGCACTTCATGAGATATTATCTTGTAATGACAACACTGGTAAATTTGTTTCAGATATTATACTGTTTTATGCCAAAATACTGGAGATATCAGATTAGTGATAATCAATTATGGAATGTGACTGAGCAGAAAGTAGAATGTGGCAAATGTGTTATAGTCCTCATTACAGGGTTTGATGTAGTTGGAGGAGGAACATAGGATCTTTGTTAGGTTGTCACATTAGGCAGAATAACTCCTGATTACTCTGAAATGAATTTACTATTTTATATTTGCTTTGGAAATACTAATGGGAGGTTGGGTTTGTTATTTCTGTAATGAAAACTCTTAACGGCATATTGCTATTTTACAAGCAATTTTATTTAATAATAATAATTAATGAAAAACCCAGAGGCATCAAAGTTTAGCACCACCACCTTCTCTGAAGAGTCAGTGTATTGCCTCAAACCACATTTTTAAAGTAAAGCTTTGTCTCAGATTCATTTTTGTTTGAACACTTGCAAAACCTTGTTCACTGTTAAAATTTTTATCCACTGAGAATCAGTGTTTATTTTCCTCCAGATTTCATGTAATTCCAAAATGGAAATTAAAAAAAAAACAACCCAACTTTATAAAAGGAAAGTAATTCATTTTTTAAAGATGTACATTTTTTTTTTTCCTACTGCGAAGCCATATGGAGTACACCCTCAGACCTGTGCTAAGAAAAAGACAGCTGCTTTTTCCTATCCTAGTCATGTGCTGGGGATAAATGCAGTCTGAAAAGGGTGTGACTGTGAGCTCAGAGAGATCCTTAGAATTTGAGGTATGGTAATGGGGAATTATTATTTATTTTGAATAGCACAGTAGTAGACTATAGTTAACCCTGCAGGGTATGAATCCTGCTGAAAGTATTCAGAGTCATCTGTTAAAACCTGCAGGTGCTTGGCTCTCTGAGCTTTTAATCTCTGATTGTGAAAGACTGAAGTCTCCAGTTAAAGGCTGTTGGGAGTTTAATTTCCCCTCTCTTCTCCTTTGTCTTTGTTATTTTGTCATATATCTAGGAGTTGGTTTATTTTTTGTTCCTGACAGTATCCTATCCCTGAAATTATCATCAAATATAAGCCTTCTTTAGAAATCTAGGATGCAGAAGTAGACTGATGGATGTAGAACTTAAATTTGCCTTCTAGACCCATGGATTTAAAACTGGTTTTGATGCATTAATGAATGGAGAAATTAATTTGTGGGCTTGAATATCACTTTTATTGGAATAGACTAATAGAAAATATCACAAGGTATTACAAACAGAGTAGGTTTCTTATTAAATTTTTCTTTCAGTTATACATACAAATGAATGGAAAAGACTGCTGCATTTTCTCCAGATACCTATTCTCTTCTTAAATGATAAGAAACTGCATTTTAACTATTTTTCACAGTTATCCTCTAGCAACGTGGTCATATAACTTTGAAGGGTAACAGTATGCCTCCACAAAATATGCCAGTTTTATTTTGAGCTGAAGGCCACTGAAAACCAGGAGAGGCAGTAAAAGCTCTAAAAACAGGGTGCCTGTTTTTCCCTTTGTAAAGGAAATTTCCATTTGTGAAAGATGCCTCCCTCTCACATAAAAGGAAGAAGAGAACTCTTAACAACCCATCCAGTGCGGAGGCACCCACTTACATCTGCACAACAGGGCTTAAAAGCAACCCGTTTACTTGTCTTGTCACCTTCTCTTAATCCACCTGTCCTAACTCAAAGCAGAAGCTCCTTTTCCTTTGTTTAGCCTTTGGGCTTCTCTTGTGTTTCAGATGGTAAAGAATCCACCTGCATTGCAGGAGACCTGGGTTCGATTCCTGGGTTGGGAAGATCCCCTAAGAAGGGAAAGGCTACCCACTCCAGTATTCTGGCCTGCAGAATTCCATGGACTGTATAGTCTATGGGGTTGCAAAGAGTTGGACATGACTGAGCGACTTCTACTTTTTTAGCCTAAGATGGTGTATGTGCCAGGTTCTAACCAGTCCTTTGGGGTTGTGCCTCAGTGGGAAGTCCTACGTGTATACGCAAAACACACATGTTAATAAACTTCTGGGTTGTTTTTTTCCTCTCTTGTTAATTTGTCTTTGGTCAGTATAATTTACATGGTCCCAGTAGGTAAACCTAAGGTAAGTTGAGGATAAGATTTCTTTTCCTGCTTTACAATCTAATTCTGGCTAAAGGGATAAGTGCAGTGCCCTGCTTTGGGATTGAGTCTTTGAGGGAATGAAATGTGACCTCTTCCTTCCTCTGACTCCTCCCTTAGCTGGAAAACAAACACTGGTGGCAGCTGGAGTAGCCAAAGGACTAAATAGAAATCACATATTGTGAATGACGAGACAAGAAAGTTCGGAGAAGGCAATGGCACCCCACTCCAGTACTCTTGCCTGGAGAGTCCCAGGGACGGGGGAGCCTGGTGGGCTGCTGTCTATGGGGTCGCACAGAGCTGGACACGACTGAAGCGACTTAGCAACAGCAGCAGCAGCAGCAGACAGGAACTTAAATGAGCCTGCTCCCCTAATGGTTACAGGACTTTCATATCAGCCCTGGACTTCCTCACTGTCTCCTAATTAAGAGATAAATAAGCACTTCTCCTGCATCAACTTTTATTATTTCAGATTCTGTCTGACCATGATTGAATTGGTATTCCACCTGGTGGCTCAGATGGTAAAGGATCTGTCTGGAATGCAGGAGATGCCAGTTCGATCCCTGGGTTGGGAAGATCCCCTGGGGAAGGAAATGGCTACCCACCCCAGTAGTCTTGTCTGGAAAGTTCATGGACAGAGGAGGCTGATGGGCCACAGTCCGTGGGGTTGCAGAGTCAATCACAGCTGAGTAACCAGCATACATACATGGTAGGCAGGAATGGGACTATAGGAGCAACACCTAAAGATAGTACATGGCTTCATTATTGGACGGAATGGAATGAAGACACAAATATTGGATTGGAAAGCTGTTGATAATAAATGTGTTGTGGTGAAACATTGACCACATTTCATGTGGACAGATCTTATATATAAGACCATGTGCCAGTCAAGCCTTTGATACATATTCTTGTTGCCTATTGGCTATTTTTTTTCTCATATATATACATACATATATATATATATATATATATATATATTTAAGTTTGCCATGTGACAAGGCCTATCAGAGAGATGGCTTGAACTTAGAACAAGCAAGGAATAAAAAAAAAAAAAAAAATAGAGTGGGGCTCTGGGAAGGTAGGCTTTCTGTTTCTTTGGCCTGCAAACTAAATGAACTGAGAGTCTTAAAATACAGGGTTTTATAAATCAGTCCTGACAAGAAACAAAGGAGTTTGTGCCCAAACTGAGGCAGTGATCAAATGAGTCTCTAACTCTAGGAACAGTCTTAGCAGGAGATAAGACTGGACAAACCATTAAGACTACCAGACAATGGGAGCCAGCCCAGGGGGAACATTAGATTAAGGGCCTTTGCTTCCTACTGAAGCCAATTGTTTTATTTGGCCTACGGTGGCCACTATTAAATTGAGCAAGAGAGTGAATGACAGGGCACAGAGGCAAGTAAACAAAAGGCCAGAATTTTGGCTAAAGAGCTAACATACAGAAGATAATTTTGTCTTTATTGGTTTTCAGCTAGAATTAATGAAAATACGAGTCCAGGGACCCTCTAAATTTTTTGCTACAATATGTTACCAAAGAAATCATGAGCCAGACTTGTAGACTTCTGTTACTTTTCACCCCTTAAAGCAAACAACTTTGTCTCCATAAACCTGTCTGTCTTGCTAGCAGGAATCAGAGTACCAACACTCTGCAGTCCCCAAGCTGGGAACGTTCTCCAATGCCTACTTGGTATGTGGCCATATAAAAACCTGTCTGAAGACAAAATCAGACACTGGCAGGACGGTGACCAAGGAGGTATGCCCCGAAAAGTGGAGTCAAGAGCTGCCGGGTAGCCTATTAACATAGGAAATTATTCCACGGCGCGAAGTTAGTTGCTATGAGCTATTCTTGTTCCTCTCTTTTCAGAGCTGAGTTTTTTTTTTTTCTTTTTTTTTAAATATGTTCTTTTCTTATCAGCACTTTATGTTAGGTTGGAGATGGGGACAGATAACTCCATTTTGGCTTCTAGACGTCATGAAAATCCACTGCCAGTTTTGATAGACATGTATATTACCCAGAGATGCTAGACTTGGAACAGGATGCATGACCCAGGTGGGACTTTGGGGTTGTCTCTCTTGCAGAGTGGGAGGACAGGAACCTAGTCTAGCTATGAAAGTGAAGGAAACTGTGATGAATGGGTCATGAGGACAAAGACATCTGCTTTCTGTTACAAAGAAAACTTCCTTTCCACTGAAATCCATGCTCTCATGTATACTAGAGTGTTGATCTTGGGAAGTGGATGTTTATCTAGGGACTACATTTTCTAGTCCTCTTGTACCTAAATGAGATCATTTAGGTACAACGACTTGCTAATGAATGCAAGCCCCTGTGTCACATGGAGTCTGTCATCTCTTGGCCAAGTTAAGAAACACAAATACCTTTTTCATCCTCTTTCCTCACTATCCCATGGCTGGAAAGGAGGTATAATCCTTCCTGTACCCCCAACAGAAGAATCTATGTATTGAAGATGGCAGAGCCATCTTTCAACTAGTTTCTAAATATGGGCCAAACATAAATGGGAAGTACATTTTTATTGTGTTTGACCTATTTTGCATTTGGAGGGGCATCTCTTTCTCTCCCTCTTTTAAAAACAGCAGCTAGTGTTACCCTACCTAACACACCTTTTTACATAGAATATTATTTTGGCACATATCTACCCAACTGAGGCCTGCATTTTCCAGTCCCTTTTGCATCTGGATGTGGCACGTGGCCAAGTCCTGCCTGTGGGGTATGAACTGACGTATGTGTGCATCTGTAACTTCTGTGGCATGCATTTTAAGAACATAGGTGTGCCTTTCTCTTGCCTTTTTTCACACTGAGTGTGGGGATGATGATAGGAAGTAAAGCACCCATCTTAGACAAAAAAGTGGTCTGATTAGGAAGGAGGGACACCAAGATTCTATCTATTCTAGGGACACCTATATTCCTTCTAGGATCCTAGGTCAACATTTCAGGCCTGGGCCTCTTATTTGGAATTTTACATGAGAGAAATGAACTTCCTTGTTTAAATCATCATTATATAACATGGGGCTTCCCTGGTGGCTCAGAGGTTAAAGCGTCTGCCTCTGATGCGGGAGACCCAGGTTCGATCCCTGGGTCGGGAAGATCCCCTGGAGAAGGAAATGGCAATCCACTCCAGTATTCTTGCCTGGAGAATCCCATGGGCGGAGAAGCCTAGTAGGTTACAGTCCACGGGGTCGCAAAGAGTCGGACACGACTGAGCGACTTCACCTCACCTCACCTCTATATAACATGTGTCTGTTATAGCATATGAACAGATAGCTTTTCTCATGCATGTACATATGTATGATTGACGATACAATGTATATGTGCTTTGGGTTATAGTTTTAAAATGTTTGAAGAGGCCATTGCATTGTATTAATTCTGATAATATCCTTTTACTCTGGTGTCCATTCATTCCTCCTAAGCATCCGCTTCTTTATGCCACCTCAGTAGATCAATGACTCATGAACTCTGTCTCCATGGCAATTATGCTGACCTCCTTCCCTAAAAATGATCTTTAGTAAATGTATGGAAGGAAAGATAATCTTCCCTTTACCCTTCTAAGTTCTTGGCTGAATCCTCTCCCCCAGTAATAAAAGACATTAAAAAGAGAAAAACAACCAGAACTTTAATAACATATATACCTTCTGTATACTTGGGAGATACCTAAGAAAACTGAATAACTCCTTGAAGGTGAAGTTGTGGTGGCCCAAATCACCACCTTAAATACTATCATTTCCAGCTAAAGACAAAGGATGTTGGATGTTGAGGGAAGGCAGTTATGGGAGGTTACCAGGGAAAGCACAGTAAGTCAGGATATGGTGATTGTGCAGATTTAAGTATGTGCCTTCTTCATTGATAAGAGTTTCTCAGGGTTTGATCATCCTTTTCTTCCTGGTACAGAGAGGGAGAGATCTTTGTAAATGGTAACTTTAGCTTGGTTTTCAAAGCTTCTCCCTTGTCTGCAGTTTATTAAAAATAGTTAGCCCAAGATAAAACCTTATACCCAGGGGCATATTTGGGGGTGGAAAACCCTGCTTCCCTTCAACAGTTATTCCAAAGGCTTGGCTATGGAGAAAGGGTTCTATCTATTATGCCTAAAGGATTGGGCAAGTATAGTAAGCTATGGGGATATTCAGAGGAATCTCCCCAGATGTTCCCTGTATGTAAGGGTAAGACCCTTGGAAATCCCATTCATTGGTGAGTAAAATTTAGGACTTCTGAATTCTAAAGCAAGTAAAGTTGACTTAATTTTAGCTTATATCAATAAATTACCCAGCCCTTTTGAATAGGAATAAATAAATATTGATGAATAAATTAATGAATGAGTAGTTAAAAGACGCTTACTCCTTGGAAGAAAAGTTATGACCAACCTAGATAGCATATTGAAAAGCAGAGACATTACTTTGCCAACAAAGGTCCATCTAGTCAAGGCTATGGTTTTTCCTGTGGTCATGTATGAATGTGAGAGTTGGACTGTGAAGAAGGCTGAGCGCCAAAGAATGATGCTTTTGAACCGTGGTATTGGAGAAGACTCTTGAGAGTCCCTTGGACTTCAAGGAGATCCAACCAGTCCATTCTAAAGGAGATCAGCCCTGGGATTTCTTTGGAAGGAATGATGCTAAAGCTGAAACTCCAGTACTTTGGCCACCTCATGCGAAGAGTTGACTCATTGGAAAAGACTCTGATGCTGGGAGGGATTGGGAGCAGGAGGAGAAGGGGATGACCAAGGATGAGATGGCTGGATGGCATCACTGACTCGATGGATGTAAGTCTGAGTGAACTCCGGGAGTTGGTGATGGACAGGGAGGCCTGGCGTGCTGTGATTCATGGGGTCACAAAGAGTCGGACACGACTGACTGACTGAACTGAACTAAACTGAGTGATGCTTATATATATATAGCAAATAAGTTAAAAAAAAAAAAAACAGAAAAAATACTTGACTATGTGAAGCTATACTTCCTGCTAATTTATGATTTATTTATACTTTCTATATAACCTATTGATTGGCTGTCTTACTAAGCAGGGATCAAACTAATGTGGTTTAGTTTTTATTATTATTATTATTATATTCACTATGCAAGGACCAAAGCTTTTTTCTTTTTCCTTTTAAAATGCAGCAACAGCTCTGAACCTTATGGGAAATAAATATCAAAGGCTCATAAAGGATAAGTAGGCCAGTCTATAAAATACGCACACAAATCAATCACTGCCCCTCACTCTTCCACCTTAATATCTTGTCTTTTGCCACAGGTACATATGTACCTTAACCTCAACACTTTTGTTGACTCATTTGTAACATGTGTTTTTCTACTTGGAGACTGGTCAAGTGATTCTTTACAAGATTGGAAAGCTTCTATGGCCTGGTATTACTGGGAACAAGATCTTGCAGAAATGAGGACATTTAATTTGGAGACAGGAGACTTGTGTCTCTTGGATCTGCCATTAGTAAGTTATAAGACAGGGCAACTTGCAGCGATATTGGACCCCCATTTCCTCATCCTTGCAAGGAGGGGCTTATGCTAGGTGAGCCCCCAAACTCCTTTGGATTCAAATTTTGACTTACAGGCAGTAAAATAAAGTCAAAAAAGAAAGTGATACAGCATAAGGACTGAATCCTATTTTGAAAGAAACAGATGTATTTAGATGTGTATGTATTTTGCTTTAGGGGAAAAAAAAAAAGGAACAGGACTTCATACTTATCTGAGAAGCACTCTCATTGCTCTCAATTTTTTCAGATTGTTATGGAATCTCACCTCTTCCTCTCAGCTCAACAGCAAATGACTGTTAAAATTATACCCCCAGATGGCAGTGCAGTATTCCAAGTTTAGAATGGTCTGGTCCAGCGCTCTGGAAAAAGACAGTGCAAACTGTCCCTGGCACATTGACATGCCATGTTTCTTCCTTCTGGAGGAAATGCGCTATAATTTGGGCCTCCCGGGGGAGCTAGTGGTAAAGAACCCACCTGCCAATACAGGTAGCATTAGAGACTCAGATGTGATCCCTGGAGGAAGGCATGGCAAGCCACTCCAGTACTCTTGCCTGGAGAATCCCCATGGACAGAGGAGCCTGGCTGGCTTCAGCCCATGGGCTCACACAGAGTCAGACACGACTGAAGTGCCTTAGCACACCCACACATGCTATATTTCTGATGCAGCAAGACTTGAGTAATCAATCATTTCAAAGTGAGCACAGCAGCCATCTACTTAGATCTTGTGTAGCCCCATGTCAAGTAAATAGGAAGTGAAACAGTCCCACCAAACAGTCTAATGAAATGCTAGGAGTTTAAACTGTGTAAGTCAAAGAAATCCCCTGTATTTATATTTTTATTTTACATATTATTTTATCAGAATTAGGAAGCATTTACTAAATGTAATAGGATGAAGTAACTTTTATCAGCAGTTCCTTTTAAAAGCTACAAATGAGGTGGTAGCATCCATGTAACCATACGCTTTTTGTTCTACTATGGTTGCTGAGACCTGCTAACGAGACATAACAATAAACAAAATAGCATCACATGGAAAGCATGAAAAGAAATCAGGGAAGGAAAAGATACATTTCAGTTTTATAGTAAAAATCCCACAGAACCATTCAGATCAAAACTGTATCTGGTCATTTGTATGATGGTCAAAGAGATTAGAGTGAATCCTTTAAGTTTCTACTGTTCATTGGAGAAATTAAATTTTATAGATTTATAGTACTAAGGCAGTATTCATTGGTAATTCCATGAAAGCAGTGTAAGATAGGAAAGTAAAAAGGCTACGAAAGATCAGCTTGAAAATATTTTATTTTCATGGCTGTGGAATGTGGTGACATTTTTTTCTAGAGATTCCTTTACCTTTAAATTCAGTGAAGTCTTCTCTCTAGTTTTATATTTCCTAGTAAGAAAAAGGATTCTTGCCACAGAGATTATGAGTGATAAAAAGAAGTTATTTTTTTATCCACAGAGTTGGGTTATTTTATTGGATCTACTGCTTATGAATTGTCTGTCTAACTTTACCAAAAGCATCCCAAAGGAATAATCAATCACAGTATAAACTCTTATATACTTCCATATGTAGTTTTCCAAACTACTTTATTCAGTTCAACTGAGGAAAAATTCATATATGCACTGTAATATTCTAATCACTGACGGGAATGCAGAGAAAAATATCTCTCTGCCTTCGGTGAGCTTGTACTCTAGTGGAATGATTTGCAAATCTCAGATAACAATGAACAGAGCAGAAATTGTGAAAGAGGTAATGTGGTAAGAATAGCAGGCTCTGGAGCCAGCGTGCTTGGATTAAAATCTTGGCTCTTCCTCCTGATGTCTCTGTAGCTTTGGAAAGATTATTTTTCTGATTCCTTATAAAGAAGATGATTGGATATTTATCTGAAGGAAATGAAAACACTGACTCAAAAAGATATCTGCACCCTCATGCTCATGCAGCATTATTTACAATATCCAAGATCTGGAAACAACCTTAGCATCCACTGATGATGGATGAACAGATAAAGAAAAGGTTACAGACAGAAACACACACACATATACAGGAGAGTATCACTCAGACTTAAAAGAAGGAAATCTTACCATGTGTGATAATGTGGATGGACCTTGAGGGCATTATGCTAAGTGAAATGAGTCAGACAGAAAAAGACAAATACCATATAATCTCACTTTTATGTTAAATCTTAAAAAAAAAAAAAAAAAGGAACTCAAGCAAAAGGAACTCAAAGGTACAGAGATTGATGGTTACCAGGGGCCATGAGTGGGGCAGAAGGTGGGCAAAATGGGTGAAGGTGGTCAAAAGGTAAAAACTTCCAGTTATAAAATAAAGCATGAAGATATAACGTACAGCATGGTAACTGTAGTTAATAATACTGTATTGCACCCTTGAAAGTTGCTGCAATGATAGATCTAGTTCCCATGACAAGGAAAAAAAAATAATTATGGTGATTGACTTAGTATGGTGATTATTTTGTAATATATAAATATTAAATCATAATGTTATGCACCTGAAACTAATGAAATATGTCAATTATATCTCTTTGGAACCTGACAAATTCGTTAGCAGTGTAGAAAAAAAAAAGTTCCATCTGGTTAAGAGGAGGAAAAGACCAGTAAAGAACTAACAGTGGAAATTAGACTTTAAAAATACGCTTTCAGGGCTGTCAGTGATTTGTTGAAGTGTGGGGAATGGAAAGGGCACTGTGGCCTAAGACAGCAATGTACCAAATGTTAGAGGAAGAGACAGGAGCTTGGTCTGACTGCATGTGGAGTAGGAAGAAGGGAAATGTAGGCTCAAACCTACAGGTAAAGGGTGATTGCACTAGGCTAGATCTCTGGGTTGGGAAGATCCCCTGGTGTGGGACATGGCAACCTCCTCCAATATTCTTGCCTGAAAAATTCCATGGACTGAGGAACCTGGTGAGTTACAGTCCCTGGGTTCACAAGAGTTGAACATGACTGAGCAACTGAGCATGCACACACAATCTGGAGATACTTCTTATTGACAAAATAGGGGATAGCATTGAAGATTTTTTACACAAGAAATGGATAGTCAGATTGATGCTGTATACATATCATTCCAGTAGCACTGTGAGAAATTGACCCTAGGATGAACTAGAGATGGGGATATCAGAGATGAGAAAGGCAACATCACGCAGGAAGATAGAGCGGCCACAGTCCTGGCTTAAGAATCATGACTGGTTCGATTGCCACTGATTTAAAAATTGCATTATCTACCTAAAGGCCTTTTCAGGAGTCTACACATTTTTTCTCTCCTTTCCTATCAGGATGCAGAATTCTATTCCTTTTCCCATATACATAGCATTTTAGATGCAGAGTTTAAAAATTCTGCTCACAAATACTACATTTATCCACAGGCCTTTTCCCCTGCTCCCTGAACACTCCAAACCCAAATACAAAACGAACCTCATCTTTGCTTCAAACCAAAGTTTGTTTTGAAGAAGATTGAACTCGTCAAGGCTTCTAAGAACAATCTTATTTTTTGGCCACTTAGTTCCTTTTTGAAGTCCCATCAGTGAGAAACTTGACCTGGCAGCAAGAAACCTTTTAAATGGAGAGATTACATGGTTTGCCTTCCTCATTTTCTCTTCCTGTTATTTCTTTTCGTCTGCCTAATTTTCCCTATCTGCCTCTGATACGTTCCTTACAGATGCATGGAGACGCCATCCACTTCTGTTTTCCCTGGTTCGCAAATGTAATTAAAATGTTTGAGCACTTTCCTTCTTTCTCTCCACCACTGAAGCCAGAGGATCTTCATTGAGCTAATGGGCCTTGCTCTTCTGAACAAACAATGTGATCTGAAATAAAGCAACAGGCCGTCCAGATGGGATAGTGATTCTTGCTCCCTGCTGCTGGTGGGGAAGAAGAAGTACCTGAATTACTAAATTGGAACAGTGTGATCTGAACTTTAAAGTCTTCACTAGAGAAAAAGTTCAGTGATTAGTCTCTGGAGGAAGCACAATAAATGGCCTTGATAGGAGGTCTGCTGTAGGAACTTTCCCAACTCCCAGCTGCGATCAGAAGAAGACAACTGAAAGAAACGCTTAGAAGTTTTAATTAATGAGAAAAGAAAACCAGGAAATCAAAACTTTCAGGAAGCCAAGCTGTTCCATCACATCTCACGTTACATCTCTGGGGTCTCATGGTCTCTCTCCCAGGTACCGTGCCTTGATTACTCACTTCAGCACTTTGGTTTTATTTACTTTTACCTCTATAGGACCAAGGAGGCTGCTCCCAGTTCCTAAACTGACATGTCCTCAGTTCCAGAGGTCAGTGCAGAGAACTAGAACCTGGTCCAGCAGGAGTGAGCTACTCAATCTTGGTCCAATTAACTCAGGCTCTGGAGCCAAAAGACTTGGCTCATAGGGACTGTATTGGTCATCGTGTGATGCTGCTGTAATTAAAAAAAAAATCAGTAGGTTTCCAGACTTTGGTTCTCCCATCTTGTCAGAGTTCTCTTCTGGATTTTCTGCAGAGGGAAGCTAAAAGGTGAAGAGAGAGAGCAATAGGAGGAACTCGTGGAAGGAGTTTCAGGCCAGTCCTGGAAGAGGCATTCCTCACTTCCCCCCATTTTCCACGTCAGGGCTCAGTCACTGGACCCATCTACATGCAATGGGGGCCAGGGAATTCTACCCATGAGCTCAGGAGTAAAGGAAATGGAATTATTAATATCTTTGCCACAGGGACCATCCTTGTTGGTCAGCAGAGGAGTTGTTGAAGAACAGTGTTGGGCACTGGGCAAGTGCACCTAAGCTATCTTCTATTAGGAGACAGCCACCTGGCTTTCCCTGGGGCTCCAGCAAGGCCTGGTCGGCTGGCTCAGATCCTGAAGCCTCGTTTGAATTACTTGTTTCTATGGGATGATGTTATTTTCTGACAGCGTTCAAGAGAATTAAAGAAATGACTTTACTCCCTTTCAGTGCTACTCATCTAGGTTCTCAGGCTGTTATTGGTAATCTCTATTTCTTTTTAATGTCATCTCCAGGGGAGAAAATCCTATTTCAGCCAAGAGATTTCACTCTGTAATTACATCACAAAGAATCACTTCATAAGGAAGGCATTGACTTTGAATTTCTGTCAGCTTCAATTTAAGTAGATGGAAAACTATAGAATATATACTATAAACAACACTCTTTTTTAAGCTTTACGACCAGGAAGATGTCAGCTCTCCAAGTCAGTTGGTAAGCCTAGGACCTGCTCATCAATTCTCTGCCTGAATAATTCAACAAATAGACACTTTGTTCATAAAATACAAAGTGGATATGATATTTCAGACAGAAGAGAACAGAGCTGTCTCTCAAAATGAGGTTTCATTGTTTCAGTACATCAAATTCCCAGCCTCCCTCACTCCAACTATCCTAGCAAGGCTGACTGCAATTGCTCTGTGTGCTGAACTTCCAGAAATCTATACTAATCAAACCTTAAAATTACCTCCTCTGTTTAACAGAAATCTGCCAAGGGATGTGCTGTAGTAGTGTGGAAGGAATCCTAGCTGTTAAAAACCATGTCAGCCCATCACAGAAATGCATTTTTTACTATCATTATCATGCCCATATTAAAAATTTGGGAAATGAGCCTTTTTGGGAAATGAGCAGAAGTTACCCACTTCTGCTGCTAAAGTCAAAAGAAACCCCTTTGGTATGCTTGCCATTGAAGTTCCACAGTGCATTGTAGTACAGATCTGCATGCTTACAAGACTGTAGATACTGAATGTGCATGTCACTATGTAGCCAGGAAGCTAATCCCTGGATTGTTTGTTTGGAAAGAACCCAAATACCATGTCAAGGCAATATGCTTAAACGTATGCATTTTCTAAACCATTTAAAATATTTGAGAATAAATACATTGGATTTCATGGACCAGAGGCAACTGACTGAAGAAAATTTCTTATATATATGAGAAGCTGAAAATAGAGTGTTTTGTTTTGAATTGTAAATAACATGTTTAAAGACACCACAACCTCCCCCATCCCACTAGCTATGCCAGAAATTTGAGAGGCATTCTTTCCTCATCTCCCACACCTGATATGTTTATAAAGACCTACTCCCGAGGCTGTTTCCTGCACCCGAATCCACCTGCTTCTCTTCAGCCTCCCTGCTGCTGCCTTCTCCAGTCTCCCATCGTTTCTTACCCCAGATCCTACTATTTGCTACTCAGAGGGAGGACCTCAGGTCCTCAGCTTTAGCATCACTTGGGAGCTTGTTAGAAATATGGAATCTCAGGCCCCACTCGAACCTAGAAATAAGCTCTAGAAGATCCCTGATGGTTTTGAGAAACACTGATTTATCTCCCTGCCTCCAGTTTTGTTCACTCCTATTCCACTATGAACACTGAAACCAGAGTAATCATTATAGAATTCAAATCTGGTCATGTCACTCTGAAACTCTATAATTTCTTCTCGACTTTTGGCTGAAGAGCAAAAGCTTCAAAATAAATTCCCAAGCCCTTTGTGACCTGGCTCCTGACTACCTCCCTGAGTTCAGCTCTCAACACTTGCCCTTCCCACACTTGTGCCGTAGCCATCTTTGTTCCAAATGTGACTTACCTTCAGTATCAGTTTGTTAGAACCCTGTCCTCTGACTCCCTAGATCTCATTGTATCATTTCTTGCCTTGTCATCATACTCAATGTTGTATTAACTTCTTTGATAAATGTACTTCCAAATAAACCTTAATTTCCATTAAGACAAAGACTGTGTCTTTATTGGGCAAAGCAGTAGCCCTGTGCTTAGCACAGCAGTTTGCACATGGCAGTTGTGAAAGAGTGACCAAATGAACTAACTTCTCATGAAGACGAATGGGCAGTTTTCCACATCTTTAAGAATAGCTGTCTTCCAAAATTATGATGCCCTGTCACAGGGAAGATGGATCAGACTTACTCCAGTGGGTTCCAGAGGGCAGGATGATACAAGCAGGGCCTGCAGACAACTGTACTACCATATCTTAGCACAATGTTGGCATTGAAGTATCTGCTGAAAAAGTGAACCAGAAATAATATATAAAAATTTTAGGGAAAGAGAGAAATTATTAAACAATTTAGTATCATTTATCAGGTGCTAAAAAATGGAATTGATTGTTTTGTGAGGGATCTCGGACTGAATGGCCATTTAACAGCAGCCTATGGCCTAAACATTCTTACCTTAATAAAGTGGTTGAAGTAGATGATTTCTTACATCCTTTGCAACTCTAAAAATCTATTGTTTAATCAGTTCCTCTGTAAGGGGAACCAGTGTTAATTATAAGTTAGCCTTATTTTAATCATAAATGCTAACCTTAATTTTTAAAAACGTCACATAATTGTTAATGATTGTATCACTAGTTTTATGTAGACACTGGTAGGTAGTTGCTCAATTATTTGGTATAAGCGAAAGGGTACCGACACCAAATATTTGCCTCTTCTCTTGTAACTGCTCCTTACACTCCACTGTTAGAGGGTCATTCATTGGAAGATGTTCCTTCTCCAGGCACTAATGTTAGGAATGCAGATGCCACAGGAGAGGCAACATACTTGACAGTTACCAATAGTCACCATGTTTATTTGATGTCTTTTATGATAACCAAGTGTCTAAAGTGTTAGTTGCTCAGCTGAGTCTGACTCTTTGTGACCCCATAGACTGTAGCCCACCAGACTCCACTCTCCTTGGAAGTCTCCAGGCAAGAATACTGGAGTGGGTAGCCACTCCCTTCTCCAGGGGATCTTCCCAACCTAGGGATCGAATGCAGGTCTCCCGCATCACAGGCAGGTTCTTTACCGTCTGAGCCACTAGGGAAGTCCCTAATGATCATCATATTTATGTGATGTATTTTATGAGAACCTAGTTTTAGAATTGAGAGTAAGTGATGGAGGAGATACGGAGAGAGTAGTAACATTTAGAACATGAGAGGACTTCAGCTAAAATAGCTTTTCATCAGAGACTGCTTTCTAATGCCTCAGTCTAAATGATATATCCCTTCATGTGATTCTTTCCTGTATTCTTCATTCAGAATATATTTATAAAGTGCTTACTATGTACTAAGCACTGTTCTAGGTGCTTTAGATACATTGAAGAAGTGAAGTCGCTCAGTCGTGTCCAACTCTTTGAGAACCCATGGACTGTAGCCCACCAGGTTCCTTGGTCCATGGGATTTTCCACGCATGACTACTGGAGTGGACTGCCATTTCCTTCTCCAGTGAATCTTTCCGACCCAGGGACTGAACCCAGGTGTCCCACATTGTAGGCAGACGCTTTACCGTCTGAGCTACCAGGGAAGCCCTTAGATATATTAGTGAACCCAAAAGACAGAAACAGACAAAAATACCTGCTGGTATGAACCTTGCCTTGCATGGTTGTGAAGTGTGGTCCAAGGACCAAGAATTCCAGCATCACCTAAAAGTTTGTGAGAAATATGGAATGTGTCATCCAGACCTACTAACTCACCTTTGGCCTTTTAACAAGCTCCTCAGGTTAATCTTACGCATGTTTAAGTTTAAGACATACTTTTCTAGTGCACCTGTGTTTTATTTTGGAGTATTTTCATGTTTTCAAATGACTTCTCTGTCTGTTTACTTGCTTAAAACCTATTTGCCCATGAGGTTGTAAGCTGTTTGAGGTCAAGGATTAGTGGGCAAAGATGGAAGAGATGAGAAAATGTCAGTAACAAACCTATCTGTTACTCAGCACTGCCAAGGCACAGACTTCTCTTTTCAGTCTCCAAAGCTGATTCACCTACTGCTCAGCAGGCTGGGCAGTGGAAAGCTCTGCAGGGGAATTAGCTAACATCTGTGAATTCTCCTCTACCTTCTGTCTCAACGTCATCATCTCTTGCATTTTTAAAAACTTCCATAAAAAAATTTACTAGCATAAGGATATTTGTAATAAAATTTGTTGGTACTCATTCCTGTGGACTTAAAAGAAATCCCTGTGGTTTGTGATAATGCCGCCTCTACTTTTATTCCTGCAGTCCTCACTGAAGATTTTCTTTTCTATTCTAATTTTATAACATAACCTAGTCCTCTTTAACATGGACAATATATGCATGCTCAGTCACTCAGCCGTGTGACCCCCATGGACTGTTGTGACCCCATGGAGTGTGGTCCACCAGGCTCCTCTGCCCATGAATTCACCAGGCAAGAATACTGGAGTGTGTTGCCATTTCCTTCTCCAGGGGAATCTGCTCAACCCAGGATCCAACCCATGTCACCTGAGTCTCCTGCATTGGCAAGTAGACTCTTTACCGCTGAGCCACCTTGGAAGCCCAGCATGGACAGTCGGCTTCAGTGAATGATGAGATTGGTCCTACACAGCACCTTCTGTAGCTCATATGTAGCAGGAGTTAGCAAACTCTGTCTCATGCCCCAAATCTGGCTGATCATCTCCCATCTATTTTTGAATGACTCATGAAGAAAGATTTTTTTAATGTTTTAGATGGTTGAAAAAAAAAGAGAAAAGTGTTTCATGACACATGAACATGATATAAAATTCAGACTTCAACATTCTTAAGTAAAGTTTTATTGGAATAGAACCACGACCATTCATTGGCTCTTGCCTGACTTCATACTATAATGGCAGTGTTGAGAAGTTGAAACAGAAACCATATGGCCACAACATCTAACATATTCACTCTCTGGACCTTCTAAAGTAAAGTTTGCCAACTCCTACTCTATTGTAACATTGTTCAGTAGAAATATAAGCACATGTGTAGTTTTAAATTTTATGATAGCCACATTAAAAAAAAGAACAAAAAGGGCTAGGTGAAATTAATTTTGAAAAGATTTTATTGAGCCTAATATATCCAAATAATTATTTCAATATGTAATAAGTCTTAAAAATTATCAATATTTTGTATTGAGCTTCAGAGTCCATTGCACGGTTTGCCTTTACAGCACACCTCCATTCAAACCTGCTGCATTTCAAGTGCTCATCAGCACAAATGGCTAGTGGCTACCAGTCTGGTGAAGTTTTAGAGGCTGTAGCTAACAGGTGAATAATTTATCTTAATGGTAAGTGTGCATATAAATTTATTACTAAAATTCAATAATATCCATGATAAGTATAAGGCAGAAGGAAATTATTCCTCATAAAGCACCCCCTTTCTGATGTATCAAAGAGGCAAAGAATCGTGGGCGCATGGGAAGTAGCACCATGAAAGCCAAGTGCCTGAACTTCTTGGTCCTCAAGTTTGCGTTGCAGAAAAGCTTTTTTTCCTTAGGTTTCTGGAGAGGGCACCAGAACCTTGATAGGATGGAATTTTGTCAAGGGAAAAGGATGGACTTAATTTGTGGATTCAATTTTTGTGAAAGTTCTATAGCAATGAATGACAGGAAAAAAAAAAAAAGACCCAGGGGAACTTCATCTAACAAAAAGCACAATTGTCTCTAATTACTCAGGATAGTCCATTTTAAATAGACCACTGGGACGACAGGAGATTGGGAGATTGGGATTGGGGGCAGGAGAAGAAGAGGACGACCGAGGATGAGATGGCTGGATGGCATCACTGACTCGATGGATGTGAGTCTGAGTGAACTCCGAGAGATGGTGATGAACAGGGAGGCCTGGCGTGCTGCGATTCATGGGGTCGCAAAGAGTCGGACACGACTGAGCGACTGAACTTAACTGAACTGGGACGACCACCCATTATTAAAAATAACTTGTTTGAGTTGGACTCCTTGGAAACAGGTCACTGAGGATATTTTTAATATGGGCCACCCTTTCCAAAGAGAATTATTTTTACAACCTCATGTAAGGTGGTATGACTGGCTTTCAAAGTTTGGAATTTCTTTCATACTTAACATGCAGAATAGCACCTGACAGGCTTCCAAGTTACTAAAGGAAGACCTCCATCTTCATCCTTCCTTCACTCACCATCTGTTCTTTTTCAAATCATAGTGCCTCAGCTGTGCTGTGGAAATTGACAGAGTTAATGACTTCTAGCTCTGGCTCTTATTTCCAAGCACTAGGTAGCTCTAATTATCTTCCACTCTCTCAATTTCTCCAGCTGTTAAATGGGGATAATGACGACTGAAGAACGCGTATGATGTGACCTGGAGTTAGAAGTGTTCCGTTTTGTCTGTTTGCTTAGATGGAGAGAACACGGTGTTGTTTTAATGCTGTAGAAAAGCCAGAAAATGCCCTTTGCTATTTAGCAACTCATATGCTTCTCCTGCTTTAAAAGATCCAACTTTCCTTAATTAAGTTTGGCAACAAATGGGCATCTCCTTCAGGTAGAACCTGCTTCATAACAAAAATAAAAGGATTTGACAGCACGCTGGGCCACTTCCCAGTTCAGTGCAGGGCATTAGAGGGTAATCCAATGAGAAGAATATATGGTCTGAGAAGGCAAAGGATGACTCCTAATTTTATGAAGCAACGAAGCATGTTTGCAGCAGTCAACAGTGAGCCTCAAACGAGAGGATTTTCCTGAGGAAAATCACTCACACCTGAAGAGGGCTCCAGGTTTTAGTGTTTGTTCAGAGTGGCGCTATCCTGTGCTGGCAAAACACATCCCTTTGTGATCGTTCTTCGTGATTCTTCGCTCTCAGGGCCCTGAGCCCTGTAATGATGTATCGTCTCTACAGACGGCAGGGTGTGCCTTATGATGGATGAGAGCACCCACGGTGAGGGAGCTTCATCATCAGTTCCAGTTGAGTTAGTTGAAATGACTCTGCCTGTGGCCGGTTGCCTGAAAGTACCCTGTAGAAAAGAATCTGGATGTGGCAGGACAGGCACGTTGTTTCTGGACTGTGGCTGACTCTGCCGTAAGAGCCTTAGTAAAACAACTAACCAAGCAGTCAACTAAAATGAGAAGCAAAATTATAAGAAGGCGGCCTGTGTCAGTTTGGACCTTTGACTCACTTCAAGGAAAGACTAAAATGTGAATTTAAAGAGCGCCCATTTCGTCTAACCAGGCTGCAGAGCCACTGAATGTGTCATAAAAGTCCCATTTGGAAATTTCTGAGATTTATAGCATGGTTGTGGTTCAGTTGGTCTGTTGTGTCTGACTGTTTGCTTCCCCATCAACTGCAGCACACCAGGCCTCCCTGTCCTGCACCATCTCCCAGAGTTTGCTCAAACTCATGTCCATTGAGTCAGTGATGCCATCCAACCATCTCATCCTCTGTCATCCACTTCTCCTCCTACCCTCAATCTTTCCTAGGATCAGGGTCCTTTCCAGTGAGTGAGCTCTTCACATCATGCGGCCAAAGTGTTGAAGTTTCAGCTTCAGCATCAGTCCTTCCAATGAATAGTCAGGGTTGATTTCCTTTAGGACTGACTGATTTGACCTCCTTGCTGTCCAAGAGACCAGTGATTTTGTTTTCATAGATCTGAGTTATATAACCATTATATCTACTACTGTGGGCAAGAATCCCTTAGAAGAAATGGGGTAGCCATCATAGTCAACAAAAGACTCTGAAATGAAGTACTTGGATGCCATCTCAAAAATGGCAGAATTATCTCTGTTCGTTTCCAAGGCAAACCATTCAATATCACAGTAATCCAGGTCTACACTCAGACCAGTAATGCTGAAGAAGCTGAAGTATAACGATTGTATGAAGACCTAAAAGACCTTCTAGAACCAACACCCAAAAAAGATGTCCTCTTCAGTATAGGGGACTAGAATGCAAAAGTAGGAATTCAAGAGCTACCTGGAGTAACAGGCAAATTTGGCCTTGGAGTACAAAACAAAGTAGGTCAAAGGCTAAGAGAGTTTTTCCAAGAGAATGCACTGATCATAGCAAACACCCTCTTCCAACAACACAAAAGAAGATTCTATACATGGACATCACCAGATGGTCAACACCAAAATCAGATTGATTATATTCTTTGCAGCCAAAGATAGAGAAGCTCTATACAGTCAGCAGAAACAAGACTAGGAGCTGACTATGGCTCAGATCATGAACTCCTTACTGCCAAATTCAGACTTAAATTGAAGAAAGTAGGGAAAACCACTAGACCATTCGGGTATGACCTCAATCAAATCCCTTACGATTATACAGTGGAAGTGAGAAATAGATTCAGTGGATTAAATCTGATAGAGTGCCTAAAGAACTATGGACAGAGGTTCCTGACATTATATAGGAGGCAGTGATCAAGACCATCTCCAAGAAAAATAAATACAAAACAGGCAAAATGGTTGTCCGAGGAGGCCTTACAAATAGTTGAGAGGAGAAAAGACATGAAAGGCAAAGAAGAAAAGGAAAGATATACCCATTTTAATGCAGAGTTCCAAAGAATAGCAAGGAGAGATAAGAAAGCCTTCCTCAGTGATCAGAGCAAAGAAATAGAGGAAAACAATAGAATCAGAAAGACTAGAGATCTCTTCAAGAAAATTAGAGATACCAAGGGAACATTTCATGCAAAGATGGGCACAATAAAGAACAGAAATGGAATGGACCTAACAGAAGCAGAAGATATTAAGAAGAAGTGGCAAGAATGCACAGAAGAACTATACAAAAAAGATTTTCATGACCCAGATAACCATGATGGTGTGATCACTCACCTAGAGCCAGACATCTTGGAATGTGAAGTCAAGTGGGCTTTAGGAAGCATCACTACGAACAAAGCTAGTGGAGGTGATGGAATTCCAGTTGACCTATTTCACATCCTAAAAGGTGATGCTGTGAAAATGCTGCACTCAATATGGCAGCAAATCTGGAAAACTCTGCAGTGGCCAGAGGACTGGAAATGATCAGTTTTCATTCCAATCCTGAAGAAAGGCAATGCCAAAGAATGTTCAAACTACCACACAATTACACTCATCTCACACACTAGCAAAGAAATGCTCAAAATTCTCCAAGCCAGGCTTCAATAGTATGTGAACAATGAACTTCCAGATGTTCAAGCTGGTTTTAGAAAAGGCAGAGGAACCAGAGATCAAATTGCCAACATCCGCTGGATCATCAAAAAAGCAAGAGAGTTCCAGAATAACATCTACTTCTGCTTTATTGACTATGCCAAAGTCCATATCTCTGTGGATCACAATCAACTGTGGAAAATTCTGAAAGAGACGGAATACCAGACCACCTGGCCTGCCTCCTGGGAAATCTGTATGCAAGTCAAGAAGCAACATTTAGAACCGGACATGAGACCACAGACTGGTTCCAAATCGGGAAAGGAATATATCAAGGCTGTGTCACCCTGCTTATTTAATTTATATGCAGAGTACATCATGAGAAATGCCAGGCTGGATGAAGCACAAGCTGGAATCAAGATTGCTGGGAGAAATATCAATAACCTCAGCTATGCAGATGACACCACCCTTATGGAAGAATGCAAAGAAGAGCTAAAGAGCCTCTTGATAAAAGTGAAAGAGGAGAGTGGAAAAGCTGGCTTAAAAATCAACATTCAGAAAACTAAGATCATTGCATCTGGTTCCATCACTTCATGGCAAATAGATGGGGAAAAAATGGAAATGTTGAGAGACCATTTTTGGGGCTCCAAAATCACTGCAGATGGTGACTGCAGCCATGAAGTTAAAAGATGTTTGCTTCTTTGAAGAAAAGCTATGGCCAACTTATACAGCATATTAAAAAGCAGAGACATTACTTTATCAATAAAGGTCTGTTTAGTCAAAGCTATGATTTTTCTAGTAGTCATGTATAGACATGAGAGTTGGACTGTAAAGAAAGCTAGTGCTGATAAATTGGTGCTTTTGAACTGTGGTGTTGGAGAAGACTCTTGAGAGTTCCTTGCACTGCAAGGAGATATAACCAGTCCATCCTAGAGGAGATCAGTCCTGGGTGTTCATTGGAAGGACTGATAGTGAAGCTGAAACTCCAGTACTGGCCACCTGATGCGAAAAACCAACTCATTTGAAAAGGCCCTGATGCTGGGAAAGATTGAAGGTGGGAAGAGAAGAGGATGACAGAGGATGAGATGTTTGGATGGCATCACTGACACAATGGACATGAGTTTGAGCAGGCTCCAGGAGTTGGTGATGGACAGGGAGGCTTGGGGTGCTGCAGTCCATGGAGTCACAAAGAGTTGGACACTACTAAGCTACTGAACTGAACAAAAGATATCCCTCTAAGTTTTCTACTTCAGTATGTAGAGTGTAAATGTACCTCATGTGAGTTCAAGAAAACTAAATAGAGCAGCACTGTTGTAAGCCTAGAAAAAAGCTTCTAGTTGGCATTGCATTGCTCTATAGCTAGGAAGCCTTGAGAAGTTTATTAGTCTCATCTGGGCTTTTCTTTCCTAAATTTTTATGTGAATATACATTGAACCTGATGAATTTAAGTCCGAATAGTCCAGTATGGGAGCCAGTAGTCATATGTGGCTATTGAGCTCTTGCAGTGTAACTTTTGCAACTGAGACTTACTTTTAAATATAATTTTAATTCATTTAAATGCAAATTTCAAACAAATGCAGTACAAATTTGATATTGATTAGTTGCTGAAATAAAATTAGTTCAAATGCCATATTAAAATTCACTTCCTTGGAGAAGGAGGGTTACATTAGGAACTTGAAATTAAATAAACACACTTTATATATACATATATATATGTATATATAATAGATAACCAACAAGGACTTACTGTATTTTTTTACACAGGGATCTCTACTCAAAATTCTGTAATAACCTATATGGATAAAGAATCTGAAAAAGAATGAATATATGTATATGTATAACCAAATCACTTTGCTGTATACCTAAAAGTAACACAACATTGTAAATCAAGTATACTGTGATATAAAATTTTAAAAATGTATACACACATATCAATATCTGTAAGAAAACACATATACAAAGTTCATTTATCTTGTTTCTTTTTGCTTCAACATAGTTACTAGAAAATTTACAGTTGCATGTGTGATTCTCATTATATTTCTTGTGGACAGTGCTGCTGCTGCTGCTAAGTCACGTCAGTCGTGTCTGACTCTGTGCGACCCCATAGACAGCAGCCCACCAGGCTCCTCTGTCCCTGGGATTCTCCAGGCAAGAACACTGGAGTGGGTTGCCGTTTCCTTCTCCAGTGGACAGTGCTATCCTAGGGAAATAAGTTGTGTTCAAAATCCTGCTTCTATGAACACCTATAAAAATGACTATAAATAGTAGAAATATTAATGAGTTTATATTTGTTCTCCATTCTGTAAATATAATTTATTGCTTTTCCTATTTTAAACTTGAAAGCAGTTTTTATAAAAGGGAACATATATTCTAGATGAACAGGGGTCAAATATCACTTTCCTTATCACTGTAAGCACTTCATAGTTAACTCTTTATTAGTGTCTGCTCTGCAACTCGAGGTAGAGGCATTTATCTTCAATTTCACTTTCCTCTTTTTAAGAAACTGCTTAAGATGCATCTTTTAACTATTAAAGCCTACCTTTAAGAAAGTTGCTAATATAATAGTTCTTTCTTAGTTGAAGAACAAAAGTAATAAATGTTTGCCAACTTGGTGTCATTTGAGAAACATACATTTTCTGGATTTTGAAAGAATTGAGCTATTTGCTTTTTCTCCATCCACAGGAAGGATCTTGGTGCCACTAGATCTTTAAGAGCAGTGTCTCGACCTTTCTTCCACAGCCCCTGACATTTAAAGGCCAGGGCAATCAAGCCCATCTCAGAGGTTAAAACTGCCAGTTCAAGGTTGCATATGCCAGCTTCTCCCCAATGCTGTATTTGTGGCTAGGGATTTAAGATTAGCAGGTCATAATTTCCAGAAAGATAGTGCAGAGGAAAATGCACTTAGGTGGTTTCATGTGGGCTGTATCTTTCCTGAACAAGTGAGATTGATACCCAAGCTGAGATCAGGCACGCTTGCCAAATGGCTGTGCTTACTAATTTAGATATTATTGTCATATGAAAATACTTCCTTGGCTACGTAGTAGTTTGCCTTAGGAAAACATCTTTATTGCAAACATCTTATATTTGATCATCCAAATGGGAAGCTTGTCCCATTTAGCTCAGAATAGTATACTGTTTTTGAGGGTTGAGATGACTTATTTTGTTTTCTCTGGTATTTTTTTCATGTTTACAAAAACTGGGACTTTAACTTTTTGTGGCTGCCCTGAACCATAGCTAAACAGCATCATTCAAAGTTCTGTATTTAGTCTTTTGTCTGGATTTGAGAGAAACCTCGCTGCTTTTCTGCAAACAATTGTCTTGTTTCTAATCATTGCAATTTCAACTAATTTCCTTGAAGATCAAGAAATATCCTTCACCCTAACTGCTTTTGAAGAGCTTCTAAAGGCTTATCACTCTAGAGTAAAACAACATTGCTCTAAGTGAATGCTTTTATATTTTTCATTTATGTATATTTAAAATTTTTTGGAAGAAAAAAGGTAGAAATGATTCATTGAACTGAGAGTGTTTTCAAATTTCTTTTTCTCCCATTTCTTAGAATAATAATCAATGAAAATATCTTTTTCCAGGACCAGATATTTGTTTTTTCCCTAATATTATGACTTTCCAGGAAAAGCTGTTTGTGTTTTCCTGGCGTTATGACTTTCCTTTGTTTGCTGTGCTGGCTGATGATATGTGTCCAAGGGAGGTGAGAACAGACTATCTCTTCAAGGGGAAATCATTTCTCACAGGGAACTCAGAATGACAGGCCTTGCGAATAAAGATGTTATGTTGATACAGATATGAAAACAAAGCATATCCATTGCCACAGATTAGTTGCCCAGTGTAGGGGGCATCTACCACTGTCTGCTTGAAGACTGATCATCTGCCTTCTAAAGATAGGATGTGAGGATTACAGGTGGCCCAGACCACAAACCACCTTTTTAAATATAGCATACAATGAAGGCCTTGAAGAAGATCTTCTTGAAGATCACAGTGGTAGAAGCCCAGCCCCACTGTTCAATTATTGTGTGATTGTGAAGCACAGTTAGAGAAGATGTCTCAGTGTTTTATTTTCTTAACCCATTGCTCTTCTGTTGCCTGGCCTTTTGTAAAAGCTATTGAGCTGGGAAAAATCTGTCCATATTTTAGTGTTAAAAAAGACTTCTCTAGTTGCAAACCATTCTCAGAAAGTGTATTCTGAAGTTCTTAGTAATATCTTTACCAGGAAATGTGATAAAATAAAGCCTGTCAATTCCTTCTAAGGCTACCGAGAAGCGTACTGGTATGGCTGTTCTCTCCTTTCCCTCTCTTCCCCTCTCCCTCTCTTTTGCCCCTCCCTTCCTCTCTCTTTGTCAAGGTTTCTGATGCTAATATCATTTCTTGTCCACACTGCTTGATTGGGTGCATGAAAGCATTTAATTTTAACACCATTGATGCCATACACCTTGTCACCTCCACTTAGTTGTGATGTGATCTATCAGACATGTTACACGGCAGTGAATAGGACAAATAATTCTCATAAGTTATGATAAAAAACCATTAGCAACTACCAGAAATGAAGCGAATGCTGAGCTGTTTACACTGTAAAATCACTGTTAGTGCCAGCATTTCAGGAACAAAATGAGAAGTGAAGTGGGAAATTTGGGCTTTGAACCAAAGAACATTTTCCCTGTGTTTGGTTTTTCTCATTGGACCAGGAAGCAGTGCTTTTTTGTTGTTAGGGAAAAAAAAATTACATGCTTCTTACAGAAAGGGAAATAATTATATGTGGTTTTGCTAATTATATTCCTCACTCTTGCTTCTCTATGTGAAAACTTTCTAAAAGGAAAAAGCTCACATTATAAAGTCATGGATTAAACTTGTGTGTGAATAATTTTTTAAAATAGAGTTGAATAAAATCAAGTTATCAAAGGGAATTTTTACAGCAAAACTATTTCTATGTCCTGTTACCCAGTACTGGTGATTTGTTCATCTTTAAATTAACTCTTTATGACAAATTATCCTATTGAGTACATTTTTTAATATACACCCATGGTGGAATCTTGTCAATGTATGGCAAAACCAATACGGTATTGTAAAGTAAAATAAAGTAAAAATAAAATTAAAAAAAAAAAAAGGTTCTGATATGTGAATAATGATGAGTGACTCCATCAAAATAAACCATCATCTATTTTCAAAGCATATTGAAGGAGGTATATCAGACAGAATAGACTAGGTAATTCTGTGGCAACAGCTATAAAATTATAGTGGCTTACTGAGAAAAAAAGGTTCATTTCTTTTTTTATGCTACATGTCCATTTCAAGGCAGCTGTGGTTTTATTTCACTTTATCTTATGACAAATCTAGGCACAATAGTAAAAAGCAGAGATATCACTTTGCCGACAAAGGTCTGTATAGTCAAAGCTATGGTTTCTCCAGTAGTCATGTACAGATGTGTTGGATCATAAATAAGAGTAAATGTCGAAGAATTGATGCTTTTGAACTGTGGTGCTGCAGAAGACTCTTGAAAGTCCCTTGGACTGCAAGATCCAATCAGTCCATCCTAACGGAAATCAGCCTGGAATATTCATTGGAAGGACTGATGCTGAAGCTGAAACCCCAATAATGTAGCCACCTGATACAAAGAGCTGACTCACTAGAAAAGACCCTGATGCTGAGAAAGACTGAAGGCGAAAGGAGAAGGGGACTACAGAAGATGAGATGGTTAGATAGCATCACCAACTCTGCACATGAGATTGAGCAAAATTCAGCAGGTAGTGAAGGACAGGGAAGCCTGGCGTGCTGCAGTTCATGGGATCACACAGTCAGACATGACTCAGAGACTGACCGCCAGTAACAAATCTTTATTCTAGGTTCTATGCGCAAGTAGCCATTTTCTGGAACACTGCCAATTAAATTGACAAAGGCAATGAAGAAAATCCAAATCATGCACTCATTGTTCAAAAGTGGTACCTGTCACCCCACAACATTTCGTTGGTCCAAGCAAGTCACATGGTCAAATTTGTTAGAGATATAGCATCCTTCCATAAGGAAGAGCTGTGAAAGGAGGCACCATATATGTGTGAACAATAATAAAATCTTTTTGGAGATTATCTTGCTCATATGAGATCAGATCTAAAAATGAGTTAATGCCTTTATAGTTTTCAAAACCAATTTATTTTCCTATGTTTTACCTTAGATACCTAATTGCCTCAGCTATATGTATAATGAAAGGAAATCACCGTATGCATGTTACTAAAACCTAAACCAGAATAAAATTATGTCCAAATATTTAGAGTAAGGAAAAAGGCAAGTTGAAGTGTGGAGGGTGGGGCAGAATCTGACTGTCCCTCTATTAAGATTAAAATTAGGATCAAGTTGTTATTGGCCAATATACCAAATATAATCTTGGCCTATTTCTGTTCCAGATCAGCTAGACACAATTATTTATTATAACAGAATTTACTTCCCTGATGGCTCCCATGGTAAAGCACAATGCAGGAGACCCGGGTTCGTTTCCTGGGTGGGGAGGATCCCCTGGAGAAGATGAAGGTGAAGGTGAAGTCGCTCAGTCATGTCCGACTCTTTGCGACCCCGTGGACTGTAACCTACTAGGCTTCTCCGTCCATGGGATTCTCCAGGCAAGAATACTGGAGTGGATTGCCATTTCCTTCTCCAGGGGATCTTCCCGACCCAGGGATTGAACCCAGGTCTCCCGCATTGGAGGCAGACGCTTTAACCTCTGAGCCACCAGGGAAGCCCATCCCCTGGAGAAGGAAATGGCAATCCACTCCAGCACTCTTGCCTGGAAAATCCCATGGACAGAGGAGTCTGATAGGCTACAGTCCATGGGGTCTCAGAGAGTTGGACACGACTGAGCGACTTCACTTTCACTATAGTCCAGTATATTTGGGGGTTAAAATAGATTGTTTATTTAATAACGTTTATTTTGAAGATAAGTGCAAGAATGGAAACAATTTCACATAAATTTCTGTTGCTGCTGCTAAGTCACTTCAGTCGTGTCCGACTCTGTGTGACCCCATAGATGGCAGCCCACCAGGCTCCTCTGTACCTGGGATTCTCCAGGCAAGAATACTGGAGTGGGTTGCCGTTTCCTTCTCCAATACATGAAAGTGAAAAGTGAAAGTTAAGTCACTCAGTCATGCCTGACTCTTAGCGACCCCATGGACTGCAGCCTACCAGGCTCCTCCACCCATGGGATATTCCAGGCAAGAGTACTGGAGTGGGGTGCCTTTTACTTTGCCATAAATATTTGGTATAGTAAATATGAAAGGGGCTATGAAGAATTTACACACTTTTACAGACATTTCTTAATCACCAATGCAATTTTATACAGCTGTGCCTAACATTTGGAATATTTGGGAGACATTTATTCACATTTGGAGGAACATATTCTCATACTTCTCTGTTTCTTCATCTGGAAATCATGTCATGTAATTTGGCATTAATATTCTAGTCCCAAGTTATCTCTGACTGCTTTCTGGAAAAACTGTCTATCCAGTTCTGGATTCATGAGTCTTCCTTAGCTTCATGGGGTAGGGCATAATGTTAAAAGCCATTTGATGGAGTAGGGAGCTTTGTGGTATTTCAAAAATTTAATACTACCAATAGCTGCTATTTTATAATATAGTGCCTGGTAAAAATTAGTGTTTGTAACTACTAGACTTGAAAGTAAGTCAATGCTTAGGTACATGGAAAGAGCTCCCTATTGGGGAAAAGCTCAGAGGCCTTAAGAATTTGAATCATAGCCAAAACAAATTGAAGAGTAATTGGGAATTGAGAAGTTGAATCATTGTGGACTTCATTTGATTGCTTGGATGTTTGTGTTCCTCTTATTATATATTTATGGAGCATGGCCAGGCTGTCTGGTGGTTTATAACAACATATATGAAACATGAATCTCTACTCTCAAGACCTCAGAAACTAAAAATAAATAAAAAAAAAGAACGACAGACCTGCAAATAAACTATGCAGTATGAAGAAAAGTGTGCCTCTTTCTATTTACATTTAATTTTTCAAATCTCTATTAAATCATCTCTGTGCAAAATATTCACTGTCATGCTCTCTTTCTGGCTTATCTTAACTGTATGGTTGTGGAAACGACAAGTAACTATTTCCTTTCTCCTCAGTGTCCAAGGTTATCAAAGCAGGGCCTTGTCTTACTATCCTTAATTTAAGAGTTAGAAGTTGACTCTCATTAGACAGTTGTTTCTTCAGTTCAGTCGCTCAGTCGTGTCCGACTCTTTGCAACCCCGTGAATCGCAGCATGCCAGGCCTTCCTGTCCATCACCAACTCCCGGAGTTCACTCAGACTCAGGTCCATCGAGTCCGTGATGCCATCCAGCCATCTCATCCTCGGTCGTCCCCTTCTCCTCCTGCCCCCAATCCCTCCCAGCATCAGAGTCTTTTCCAATGAGTCAACTCTTCGCATAAGGTGGCCAAAGTACTGGAGTTTCAGCTTCAGCATCATTCCTTCCAAAGAAATCCCACGGTTGATCTCCTTCAGAATGGACTGGTTGGATCTCCTTGCAGTCCAAGGGACTCTCAAAAGTCTTCTCTAACACCACAGTTCAAAAGCACCAATTCTTGGGCACTCAGCCTTCTTCACAGTCCAACTGTCACATCCATACATGACCACAGGAAAAACCATAGCCTTGACTAGACGGACCTTAGTCGGCAAATAATGTCTCTGCTTTTGAATATACTATCTAGGTTGGTCATAACTTTTCTTCCAAGGAGTAAGCGTCTTTTAATTTCATGGCTGCAGTCACCATCTGCAGTGATTTTGGAGCCCCCCAAAATAAAGTCTGACACTGTTTCCACTGTTTCCCCATCTATTTCCCATGAAGTGATGGGACCAGATGCCATGATCTTCGTTTTCTGAATGTTGAGCTTTAAGCCAACTTTTTCGCTCTCCTCTTTCATCAAGAGGCTTTTTAGTTCCTCTTCACTTTCTGCCATAAGGTGGTGTCATCTGCATATCTGAGGTTATTGATATTTCTCCCAGCAATCTTGATTCCAGCTTGTGTTTCTTCCAGCCTAGCGTTTCTCATGATGTACTCTGCATAGAAGTTAAATAAGCAGGGTGACAATATACAGCCTTGACATACTCCTTTTCCTATTTGGAACCAATCTGTTGTTCCATGTCCAGTTCTAACTGTTGCTTCCTGACCCGCATACAGATTTCTCAAGAGGCAGGTCAGGTGGTCTGGTATTCCCATCTCTTTCAGAATTTTCCACAGTTTATTGTGATCCACACAGTCAAAGGCTTTGGCATAGTCAATAATGCAGAACAAAGTTGTTCTTAGCTTGCATGAACTAAAATTCTGATTTTTAAACCATGAGACCAGTTTGTAGCATATGATCTGCAGTGAATAATCTGTCTTTAATGTAATGAGTGAATGTTTTATAATCTTGTGTTTTTATTTAGATTATGTTATTTATTTATAAACATAAAGTCAGATGAGATATCACAGTTGAAGTTTAGATTTAAATAATCAAAACAGGTTATTTGAAGAGGGAGACTTCACAGTGGAGAATGATGTGTGGATTTCAGATTACAGAGTCCACAAATATTGTGGCTATTGCTCTAAACAGACAAGAGTCGACTAATGAGAAAAACCCTGATGCTGGCAAAGATTGAAGGCAAAATGGGAAGGAGGTGGCAGAGGATGAGATGGTTAGATAGCATCACTGACTCCATGGACATGAATCTGAGCAAACTCTGAATGAAATGAAGGACAGGGAAGCCTGGTGTGCTGCAGTCCATGAGGTCTCAAAGAGTTGGACACCACTTAGTGACTGAAGAACAATACCAAAGAGACTTACTATCTTGTGGATATTACTATGTTGCTTATCTGTTTGAAACCAAAATTTAATATCACATTCAGGAAATTAAAGTAAATATCACTGTGTAAGAATGAGAAGCATAATGTGGTGTGGACCCTGTATAATTTTTTTAAGTGCAGTTTATGATATTGTATTAGTTAAGGGGTATGGCATAGTGATCTGCACATTTGTACAGATAATACTTCATTTAAAGTTACTACATTGACTGTTTCCCGGTGCTGTACAATATATCCTTTTTTACTTTATACAGCATAATCTAGAACTCTCAATCCTGTTCACCTGTCTTGCTCTTCCCTTCTTCCCTCTCTTCAATGGTAACCACTAATTTGCTTTCTGTATCTGTGATTCTGTTTCTCTTTTTTAGATTAATTGATTTGTTTAATTTTTAGATGGCACCCACACTATTTGTCTTTGACTAACTTCTCTAAGGATAACATCATCCAGGTCCATCCATGTTGTTGCAGATAGTAAAATTTCATTTTTTTAATAGCTGAGTAGTAATCTGTTGTGTATTTATAAACCATGTTTCTTCTTTATCCAATCATCTGTTAAAGGAAATTCAGTTTACTTCCATATCTTGGCTATTGTAAAGAATTGTGCTGTGAACATTAGGATGCATGTATCTTTTCCAATAAGGGTTTTGATTTTCTTCAGATAGGTACTCAGGAGTACAATCACTGGATCATATAACAGTTCTGATTTTAGTTCTTTTTTGCAGCACCTCCATACTGCTTTCCACAGTGGCTGCCCCCACTTACATTCTCACCAACAGCATACAAGAGTTCCATTTTCCTCGACATCCTCAACATCTGTTATTTGCGGTATTTTTGATGATAGCCATTCCGACATATGTGAGTTTAGATATTCTGTTTTAGTTCTGAGTTGCATTTCTCTAATGATTAGTGGCGTTGAGTGTCTTTTCATATACCTGTTAACTATCTGTATGTCTCCTTTAGAAAAACGTCTGTTCAGTTGTCCTGCTCAGTTTTGAATTGGGTTGTTTGTTTTTTTGATACTGAGTTGTATGAGCTGTATGTATATTTTGGATATTAATCCTTTATCAGTCATATCACCTGCAAACATTTCTCCCACTCAGTAGGCTGTATTTTCATTTTATCCATGGTTTCCTTTGCTATGAAAAAGTTTTAAGTTTAAACATTCCTATTTGTTTATTTTAGCTTTTGCTTCCTTTGCCTTGGGAGACATATCTAAGAAAATATTGCTAGAGTTTACATCAAGTATGCTCTGCCTATGTTTTCCTCTAGGAGTTTTATGGTTTCCAGGCTTAAATTTAGTTTTATAATAAATTGTTATTAGAAATAGTGTTCAGATATTTATTATTTATTTGAAGATTGGTATGAGTTTAATTTGGGGTTCTCTATTCTGTTCCATTGATCTGTGTGTCTCTTTTTGTGCCAGTACCATACTGTCTTGATTAATATAGCTTTGTGGAATGGCCTGAAGTCTGGGAGGGATATGCCCCCAGCCTTGTTAAATTTTTATTAGGATTGCTTTCGGAGTTCAGGGTTTTTGTGGTTCTATGTAAATTTTAGGATTAGTTGTTCTAATTTTGTGAAAGGATCATGGTTATTTTAATGAGAATTGCATTAAATCTGTAGGTTTCTTTGGGTAAAGGTGTTAGTCACTCAGTTGTGTCCAGTCCCTTGCAAACCCATGGACTGTTGCCCACCAGGCTCCTCAGTCCATGGAATTCTCCGGCAAGAATGCTGGAGTGGGTACCCATTCCTTTCTCCAGGGGATCTTCCCAACCCAGGGACTGAACCCAGGTCTCCAGCATTGCAGGCAGATTCTTTACCATCTGAGCCAGGGAAGCCTGGCCAGTAAAAAAATATGGGTTGTTCCATGGTTGTTCCAATCCATGAACATGAAGTATCTTTCCATTTCTTTCTATCATTTTTAATTTACTTCATCAGTGTTTTACAGTATAGGTAACACAGGTCTTGCAACTCCTTGGTTAAATTTATTCCTAGATATTTTATTCTTTTTGATTTGATTTTAAATGGGATTATTTTCTTGCCTTTTTTCTGATGGTTTATTATTAGTCAATATATTTTTGCATATTAACCCTGTATCTACAAACTTTATTGAATTTATTTCATAGTTCTAGTAGTTTTTTGATGAAGACTTTAAAGTTTTCTGTATTTAGTATCATGTCATCTGTAAACAGTAGCAGTTTTACTTTTTTCCTTCCAGTGTTGAGTCTTTTATTTCTTTTTCTTGTCTGATTACTATGGCTAGGATGTCCATTATGGTGCTAAATAGAAGTTGTGAGAATGGGCATCCTTGGCTTGTTCCTGGTTTTAGAGGAGAATTTTTCAGCTTTTCATCACTGAGTGTGATGTAAGCTGTGGGGTTGTCATAAGTGGCCTTTACTGCAGCCATGAATTTAAAAGAAGCTTGCTCCTTGGAAGAAAAGCTATGACCAACCTAGACAGCATATTAAAAAGCAGAGACATTACTTTGCTGACAAAGGTCTGTCTAGTCAAAACTATGGTTTTTCCAGTAGTCATGTACAAATATGTTGGACCATAAAGAAGGTTAAGTACTGAAGAACTGATGCTTTTGAACTGTGGTGCTGGAGAAAACTATTGAGAGTCCTTTGGAGTGCAAGGAGATCAAACCAGTCAGTCCTAAAGAAAATCAGTCCTGAATATTCACTGAAGCTCCAATACTTTGGTCACCTGATGCAAAGAACTGACTCATTGGAAAAGATCCTGATTCTGGGAAAGATTGAAGGCAGGAGGAGAAGGGGACGACTGAGGATGAAATGGTTGGATGGCATCACCAACTCCATGGACATGAGATTGAGCAAGCTCCGGGAGTTGGTGATAGACAAGAAAGTCTGGCATGCTACAGTCCATGGAGTTGCAAAGACTCAGACACAACTGAACGACCAAAATGAGCTGAACTGAACTGTGTTGAGATTTACTCCCTGTATACCAGCTTTGATGTGAGTTTTTATTATGAATGGATGTTGCATTTTGTTGGATACTTTCTCTACATCTTTTGAGATGATCATGTGATTTTTATCTTTGTTTTGTTAATGTGGTATATAATATTGATTGGTTTGTGGATATTTAACCATCCTTGCATCCCTGGAATAAATCCCACTTAATTAATATGTATAATCCTTTTACTATATTATTGAATTTGGTTTACTAATATTTTATTGAGGGTTTTTTGCATCTATCTTCATCAAAGATACTGGCCTATAATTTTATTTTTTTGTAGTGTCTTTGTTAGGTTTTGGTATCATGGTAATGGTGGTCTCAGAATAAATTTGAGTCTACCCTCCTCATCAATTTTTTGGAATAGTTTGGAAGGGATAGGTATTAGTTCTTTTTTATACATGTTTGATAGAATTCCTCCTTTGAAGCTGTCCCATCCTGGACTTCTGTTTGCTGGGAGATTTTTGATTACTAATTCAATTTCACTGCTAGTGATCAATCTGTTCTGATTGTCTGTTTCTTCCTGATTCAGTCTTAGGAGATTGTATGTTTCTAGACATTTATCTGTTTCTACTAGGTTGTGCAATTTTTTGGCATAGAACTATAGTATTCTATTATGATGTTTTTGTGTCTCTGTGATATTGGTTGTATTTTCTCCTCTTTCTTCTTTTGTTTACTTGGGTTCTCGCTCTTTTTTTCTTGGTCAGCCTGGCCTAAAGCCTGGCCCTCAGGGCTTCAGCTCCAGCCTCTTGGCACCTGACCCTGCCGCTGATAGAACAGTGACAGCCACTCAGCACAGGAGAAGCCCCAGCTCACACCTGGGTCTGCCTCCACTCACTCCATCTGTAGTCTCACCTCCCACCAATGTGAGAGCCGCCAACATACCTTATCTGCAGAAACTGACAAATACTTTGATTCAGGAAAATATAGCAAAGATGTTAGCTTATGAAGATTCAAGTGCTTTCTACTCTATAGAAATAACAAGATGTGAGAATACATATATTTACTTTTATATCGCTAATAGAGTATATACATATTTTCTTTAGCGTGCTAAAATAATACAATCACTTCATGATAAATAAAAGAGAAGCAAATTGCCAAAATAATCAAAAATCTGAAAAAAATTAAGTTTTTAGTGAAAAGAAATTAATATGAGTTAATAACTGCTAAGAGCTGTTGACTATTCCCTTGTATTAGGAATAATGGAATTTTGAACTCTTGAAAATTCACATTTTAAGCATCACTTATATGGTCTATTTTTTCTGACACCTGAATTTCAAACAAGTGCAAGTTTTCTCCATATAACTAAAAAGGTATATGTACAACCATATGTGTGGACTCGTAAGTATTAATAGCATATAAGATACAGTATTTCTATTTTGCTTACCTAAGATTTTTATTCTGAAGCTTAAGCACTGTGCCATGGGCTAATATGTTACATGAGAATGGGATGTTTCTGTTTTATATTAAGAATCACTTTAATGATAAGCCTTGCTATTATTAGCTGTTAATAGAAAACTCCTCCCAGAGACTCAACTCAAACATCACCTCTTCATTGGACCACTTCAGGCCTCTCAGTCGTCAATTCTGCATCTGTGTCTGTGTTCTTCTAGTATTTTATACGTGTCTTTATTATATAGCTTGTACTGTTTATGTGTCTTTATAACTTGTTTTAAATATATAGCATTTTATATATGTCTTACTTGTACTGTTTGTCTTTCTCTTTCATGATACATGGAGCTTCTTCTTATTTTTGACTCTTTCCTTCTTAAAATAATTTCTCTGCTTCCTAAATTTAATGCTCTTAAGACAATTAGGTTTTTTAAAATGGTTATTGAATCATGTAGTAGATTCTGTTTCTATCATTTAGAAATTTTCTAGATATAGTAACTTTTTAAGGTAGAGGGTAATTATTATTCCCATTTTAAAGAGGAAACTTAGATGTTTTTATGGGCTTATTGGAGGTGTGGTTTGTCCTGTTTCAGACAGTTAGTAAGTATAGATTTGGAACTCAATATTTACATATTTTTGTCCCTAAAGCTTTATCCTCTAAGTAGCTGAAGCATGAGAATTCTCACTGATGCAAATGTTGATATTTAAATTGAAAGATATAGGAAAATGTGACACAGTAGAGCTTTAGATAAAATATTAAGACAAATAAACAAAATTTAAGTAAAATATTCAAGGGTCTGAAATGATTGTGGTTTGGTATGGATTTAGATCAGGATATTGTTTTTATTTTATAAAAAGAACATTTCAAACTTTTGGGTGGAATTATTATACTGTTTTAGTTAATCATGTTATATACATACTCCCTTCATATTTCTATTATAAGAAAAAATAATAATCTTTTCAGTAACTTCCTTAGAATTCTCTGATTGTTTCTCAATGTGAAATATTATTGGATCACAGAAGAAAATGAATTCTTATGCTGGGTGATGTCTTTGGACAGTGCAAAAGTTTCTAACAGAGAATGAAAATGAGAATCAGTGAAGACCCTGAAAGTTTAAGAAAAATTTTATATATGTAAATTTTGCATATGCGTTTTTCTGGGAAGAAGTTTATAGCTTTGATGAAATTTTCAAAGTTGTTCATGACCATGTAGAGGAAAAAGCTGTGGAACAAGAATTAATTTGAATCCCATTTATAGACGCCTGTATATAAATTGCTTACCTTATGGGGCCGATGGGAAATTTAATGATACAACAGAAGAACAGGTTTCGGAAGCTATAAAAATTCTTGCAATATATAAAAATTCTTGCAATATATAGTATAGTTCTCATCCTCATCTATTGCTTGAAGATTAAAGTCCAGATTTTCAGCTTGGCATTCAACAATGTGGATGAATTTTATCAAGCTGCCTTTTCCGTCTTTTTTTCCCCATATTCTGTTCTCCAGTCAGACTGTGTTATTCACTCTCACAGGATACCCACATTCTCACTCCTCTGGGTTCTTGTTAATGCTGTTCACTCTGTCCAAAGCCCTTCCTGCCAGTTCATCTCTTCTAAATTTTGCCCAAACGTCAAGGCTCATTTCTGGAGGAGGAAATGGCAACCAACTAGTATTGTAGCCTGGGAAACCCCATAAGCAGAGGAACCCAGTGTGCTACAGTCCATGGGGTCACAGACTTAGCGATGCGGGGGGACATGACTTAGTGACTAACCAATGACAAGACACATTTCAAGAGCTACTGGCTCAACGGAACCTTTTCTGTTTTCTCTAGAAAGAGCTTTTAAAATCACCCCTCTCAATTAATAGCACTTTGCAACCTCTAATGATTTTGAATATATTTTATTTAACAAAAAGGGATATGTGTGTACCCTATAACTTCGCTCTTAGCCTATATACTCCTTGGATCAAAGACCACATTTTCCTCAAGTCTCTATGCGCCTAAAACCCAGAATACGAACTTTCAATAAGCTAGCTTGCATGAATGATATGGATACTCAAATTCAAAAAATAAAATATATTCCTTTCTTTCAGAAGATCCAGTGTACCTTGTATAGCACCAATGTCAGTATCTGAGCCTATGTATGCATTAAAAAGTGTTAGTCGATCAATTGTGTCCAACTCTTTGCTACCCCATGGACTAGCCCACCAGGCTCCTCTGTCCATGGCATTCTCCAGGCAAGAATACTAGAGTGGGTAGCCTTTCCCTTTTCCAAGGGATCTTCCCAGCCCAGGGTCAAACCCAGGTCTCCCCCGTTGCAGGCAGATTGTTTACCATCTGAGCCACCATTTATATGTCACTCAGTCGCTACATCATGTCCAACTCTTTGCGACCCCATTGACTGCAGCATGCCAGACTTCCCTGTCTTTCACTATCTCCCAGATTTTGTGAATAGACAAAATCATGTCCATTCAGTCAGTGGTGCCATCTAGCCATCTCATCCTCTGTGGTCCCCTTCTCCTCCTGCTTTCAATCTTTCCCCAGCATCAGGATCTCTTCCAATGAGTTGACTCCTCTCATCTGGTGGCCAAAGTATTGGAGCTTCAGCTTCAGTCCTTCCAATGAATATTCAAGGTTGATTTCCTTAAGACTGTCTGGTTTGATCTCCTTGTTGTCCAGGGGACTCTCAAGAGTCTTCTCCAGCACCACAATTTGAAAACATCAGTTCTTCAGTGCTCAACCTTCTTTATGGTCCAACTCTCACATCTGTACATGACTCCTGGAAAAGTCATAGCTTTGACTATGAATCCCCCAACACATGCATAAAGTGTCTTAAAATGAATTCGTGTGTGCTTTTCTTAAAGGTCATTATATTATGTTTTATAAAGATAGTTAACTTTGGCTTCAAAGTAATGAAACTTTCATTAATATCAACTATAGAACCTATAATGTTTTCCTCTTTTTCACTTTTGGTGATTCTTTTCTGAAATTACTTCTATTTCAGAACTGGCTGTCCAGACTGCCTAATCCAATTACCACCCATTCCCTTCCTCACAAAGTACAGCTCCCTGATCTGCTTTGATTCCCCACTCTGTTTGTAGTAGCTGAATATTTCAGAATAAAGTGTCCAGGGAGCACTATTGTAGAATATTAAGAAATATCTTGTCAGTGGGAGTCTTTGCTCTTCTACCCCCTCATTATTCCACAGAGAAAGAACTAAAGTTCAAGATTTCTTTTTCCTCAGTAATACAGAGGTCTGTGAAAGTATAGCCTGTTAATAATCAGTGTTAACAGCATGTGTTGGTTAATGATTGGATACTCTATAGACAATGCAAGTGTTGACCTTTCACTTATATAAAGGGTCTTTGCTCTGTGTAGCTGGAAACTCAAATTTAAGTACCTGCCTACTTTCCAGAGGTCAATATTTGGCAAAGTATTACCTATCACAGTTCCTAATTACCTTTAGTGTAGTTTTTTTTTCTCCTTTTACCTAAAATGCTTCCTGAGGGGGAGAGAGAGACAGAGATAGGGCAAAATTGTATTAGGATAGCACTCAATGAACTTAGGTGGAATAAATTTCTTGCCTGTGATGAAAACAATCAATCTCAGGAACCCTGAGAAACTTACTTATCGATCATAAAGAACATTGCAAGGGAAAAGATATAAGGAGAGGTTAAAGTTATCACAAAAGGACTAGAAATTGGCTTCCTTCTCTCAGTGAGTTGTCATACATTGTTTTTATCTGTTCATCAAAACACTATGCTTGCAGCAATAGGTGAAACCACAGGAAACAGAAAAAGCAAACACACACACACACAACACATATACACAATCCCCAACAACCTTTTAGTGGTAAATAAAATCTTTTGATGAGAGTTCCTCTAAATCTTTACTTTAAGACAATGGTGTATTTAAAAGAAATGAGATTTTAATAGACCTTAACAAAGCTTTATTTCACCTTCGTTAATCAAGTCGCCTCTGCCTGAGAATGTGAAGGCTGCACTAAGTTATTTTTAGAACCGTTTTATCACACATTTCATGCCTTTACAGCATGTAGTTGCTAATTTTCTTAATAAGGTCACCTTTCAGTAAATGGCGTGTATTTTCAAATTCATGTGGGGTTCTTGCCTAAAAATTGGGCCAATTTATGTGAGCTGAGGATTCTTATTTTATCCCTTGTGTCTTTCTCATTACAGTATGCCCAAATCATAAGAAATGGCTTTGGCAGCACTTATTCCTGTTCATTTCTGTCTTTCTTCTCGTGGTCCAATGAAAGAATGAATGATGTAGGCATTAACTTCTTACCCAGGTTCTCCATACTTGGAGATCTTCAAAGGCAGGGATAATTTCCCCCTTTCTTTTGTGCTGATATACAGTACAACAGCACAGGCTCTCCATAGAGAAGAGGCTCAATACACCTTATTAACAGGGGACTGAAGTCCCATAATCAAGTGGGGAAAGATTAAAGAAATACACTGTCTCAACTCAAGGGGAAGCAGAGTGAGAAAGTAGGTCCTATAACCCTCGCTGATGAGGCTTAGGAATCAAAGGCTCTCTCATTTGGAGAGCTGGCCATGTGCATTCCTAGCATTTTAAGGTCAGCTCTGCCCTAGGGTATAGACTCTGTGATTTTGCTAAAACAGCAGGAGGGACTGGTGACCACTTTCTCTGGGCATCTTGGCCCACGTCTTCCTCAACTTGTAATTTTCATCCCCATGTGAGTCCCTTAATAAAAAATCCTAAACCTTTGCCTCAGAACTGTCAAAAAATATATTTCAAGCTGATGAGTGTTACGGTTTCAAAGACAGTTTCTAGTAAAGATCATGAGTGTTCTAGAGTGCTAATTGAAACAGCAGGAGAGAATGATTATTTTCCAGCTATCCCAGGGGAGTTCCATGTGCCAAGGTGATGGTATAAATAAGCTAGACTAATGGACTTTGATTCCTTAAGCCACAGACCAAATGCAGAAATTTTAAGAAAGGAAACTTTTTTGTGCCATGAAAATTTGATCAATACCATTTATAAATTAATATAAAAATCTGTTGAACACAGATGAAAGGACTCTTCCATATGATAGTACTTCATTTGTTTAGAATCTGTCTGAGGTATAAATACTCTTATTTTGATGTATGCATTTTCTTTGATATAAAATCATTACTTAGTGGGTCATTTTTTTAATTTATTTTTTTAGTGAAGGATAATTGCTTTATAGAATTTTGTTGTTTTCTGTTAAACCTCAACATGAATCAGCCATAGGTATACATATATCCCCTCCCTTTTGAACCTCCCACCCATCTCCCTCCCCACCCCACCCCTCTAGGTTGGTACAGAGCCCCTGTTTGAGTTTCCTGAGCCATACAGCCAATTCCCATTGGCTATCTATTTTACATATGGTAATGTAAGTTTCCATGTTACTCTCTCCATACATCTCACCCTCTCCTCCTCTCTCCCCATGTCCATAAGTCTGTTCTCTATGTCTGTTTCTCCATTGCTGCCCTGTAAATAAGTTCTTGAGTACCATCCTTCTAGATTCTGTATGTATGTGTTAGAATAAGATATTTATCTTTCTCTTTCTGACTCACTTCACTCTGTGTAATAGGTTCTAAGTTCATCTAGTGAAGCATTTTGATTCACATTTTTAATAGCTGAGTGATACAAAGAAACAATTTTGCTTGTAAGGAGTTCATTCAAATATTTCATTCCAATGAAATATTTACTGAAAACCGTCAAAGACGACAAAGTGAGATTGCAGTGGTGAATTAGACATAAATCCCGATCTAAGAACTTACAAATCAGTGGAGAGTGAACACGTATATATAAAGCTATAGTGAAAGTAGAGAGTGATAAATGACATACAATACAAAGTGCTACTAATTTCAATGTTTTTGGTCAAAAATTTAATGAAAACTCATATCTCTATTTTTTTGGACTTGTAAATAAAGCTTGCAATATATAATGGGGTATTTGAAGTTAGAAAGTCTGCAATTCTCTCATCATAAATATAAATTCTTATTATACAATAATATAGAAAATAGAAATAATTGAATTGAGTCCATTTTACCGTCATAACAATAAATGTAGCAATAATCATGCTGAGAGTACCTGGGTTTTGCTTAGATAACTGAGTTATTTCTGTATTATATGTCAGGCATTCTAAAGTAATTAATAATACATTTGGCATTTGATTTTCAGACACACTTAACAACCCACAAGGCTGAGTGACTGAGTGATCTTAAGTATATTGAGGAACTGAACTGTCATTATAAGAACAACATTATTAATTTAAAATTATTAGAAATAAAAACGAACTTACCTGTTACAGCACAGATTGCTAGTATTTCCATTGCTTACAAGGAACAAGGTCTTTACCAAGGTTAAAATAAACTGAGTTTCCTTCACTAAAGGCTATTAACACAAAAGAAATTCAGCCTAAATGGAACTGGCACATAGAGGTGACATTGTGAGAGAATAGGATTTCAAGTTGGGGGGCCTGGGTTCAAATCCCAGCTATGTGCACCGGGCATGCCAACCTACAGACTGAAGTCTGTTGTTTCAAATCCATGTCACAGGGTTCATAACATTAAACACAAGGATGTTGGTAAAAGTAAATCACAAACATTAGTTGTTTTGCATTTATACTTGTTTTTTTTCCTGAAATTCTTCTACATTTAATCTTTTTCTTTGTACCAAAATGAAGACTTTCTCCCACAGAGGTAATGCCCTCTGACTACTATCTTTACAGGAGGGAAAATCACCTGTCCATCAGTCTGCTTTATCTTTATTAATTGATTGCACAAGAGAAAGTGTTTCGGGTTCTAATGTATTTTATCACATTTTTAGGTATGTCATAACAAAGTGCCACAGACTATAGAGCTTAAAAAACCAATTTTATCTTCTTCAGTTCTGAAGGCTGTAAATCTAATATATATACTTTCACTATTTTTTTTTTTTTACCAAAACATTGAAAATTTTCTATGGCATCTGTTGCTTTATAATTACACTATGGTTTTGTATGTGAATGTGCTATCCTCTGCTGAGGTGCAGGTTCCTTAAGGTCAAGATTCAGGTCTACACAGAAATACATGTAAAATACTGGGAAATATTTCTAACTTTAGACATTCTGTTCTATCTTTTCAAGTGGAATTATTGCCCCAAATCACAATTTCTTTCCGTGAGCCAAGAGAAAAGAAGGCATCTATTCAAATAGCAAACAAATCAGCAGGCATCTGATGCCAGGCTAGTGCCCTCTGGAGATTCTCTATACTGGCTAGCAATCTATTTTCTTCTAACCATATGGTTTTGTGCAGATGATTTAGCATGAAAATAACCTTCTTCAGTGAATAGTGGTGCCGTGTGCAGAAAGCTCGCCCTTGCTTTTTAACCACTTGCAGAGGTGTAACCCACCTCCCAGGAAAGGCACCATCCTCTGGCACAGTCAAAATCAGAGGTTATAGATTTGACAACTCACTGAAATGTCACGAAGAATCATTTTCTAAATAAGAATCTAGTATTGAAGTTCAGAACTTCAGCAATGAAGCACCAGCTCTCTTGAGTTCTGTGGGGTTATTATTTCATTTCAGCATTTTTCTTAGCATTTTAATATTTGGTTCTGCTGGTCAGTTAAGCCAAGGTAAATGATGCAGCTTGCTGTTTTTTTCTCCTTTTTCTTATCTGTTGTTTGTTTAAAGAATTGAGGTTGGTGGAGAATAAATACTGGAAGTATTTATTCACTGTGTTGCCTCAGAAAGTATACATTTAATGCTCTATGTCCTAAGTCTCTTCCAGGTTTTACTGCACATTCCTGTGAGACTGGGAAAAAATACAGTATTTTTCAAACTGTAGAGTTTATGTTTATAAAATGGAGGCAAGTAGAATAAATTATAGTCAATAGCTAATAAAGAGACTAAATGTTAGAGCCAATGCTAAAAACTAAGTCAGCTTCCCATGGGCTGATTTCTAAATAACAGGTCAAAGATCCTGATTAACATGTGTCAAAGTACTATTCATTCATCCATTCACCAAATATGTTTTGTGAGGCGTTATTCTAGACTCTTGGGATACTCAATGAATAAAACAAAGACTTCTGTCCTCGTAGATCTTATACTTAAATACAAGGAAATCTACAACTAATAATAATCATAAATACATAATTGATATAGTTATGTTAGATGACAACAAGGAAAGAGTAGAGCAAGTTAAAGTAAATTGGGCATTAATTGGGCATTGAGCATTGAGCAAGTTAATGAACTGGGCATTCAGAGTTGAATTTTAAATGAGTGGTCAGATAGGGCCTCAAAGGCAATTGTAGGCCAGACCACTGTTAATAGAATAAATAATGCCTACAATGAATCATTTTCTTCTTAATTCTTCTTTCTTAAAAAATAAGATCAGTTTTCAGAAACAAGTATGAAAAGTTCAGCAAAACACATTTAGCATTTCAGCTATTTGTTTCTGTAGCAATTTGTTATGTGTTTGATACATGATGATACTTTCCTACTGTAGTTTTCCTTTGTCTCTGTCTGGGAAACATGATTTGATCTAGCTAACTAGTTTCCTGTCTCTTTCTCTCTAAACTTTAAACCTGTGCCTCACAGTTCAATTCTCCATCTTTAGGCATGAGAATGTCAGATACTGCAAAATAAAACAGGGCATTTCTTTTTCCTTCCAGGCAATTTTCTGTAGTCTGTCTAGATGCCATGGGACATGAAAAAAAAAAGCCAAACATCAAAATAAAAATTATCAGTGATACTATGCTATTGAATAATCCCAAGGTGCATATTCATCCAGGTTAATTCGCTTTCAGCAAAGCTGGTTCTACCAGCTAAAGTTTTTGTGGCTGGGTGTTAAAAGAAAGCACCTAAGCCTAGGAAATGTTAGCAAAAGGGCAGAATTGTATTTTTAACGAGAAAGGCTAAGCAAGAGAAAGGAGCACAAAAGCAGAGAGGGTACTTTGCAAATATACAATGGTCTATGAAGCTGGCAAAACATTATGAGACATCTAATTTCAGCTGTCAGAGGGGCTCACATTGATTTTTAGGCTCACTGTGTGTACTCTCAGTGTCCTCTCAATGGAGTCTTATTTATTTGGCTCTTCTGTAACCTCTCTTTTTCAGGGGAAAGTTAATAGTACTTTCTAGGAGAAAAATAGGAAGTTAGTTTAGATTGGCATAGTTGAGAGTCCATTTGGCTTCTGTTTAGATTCAACAAAATGAAAAGGCTTAGACTTTTCAGGTAAAGAAATCAACAGAAACCCTAAATCGCTGCTCTAAATGCACATGTCTTTGTTCTCCTGCTCCATGCTTTTGTTACTATCTGATTCCTCTATTTTCAGCCTCCCCAAACCCTGAATGGCACAAAACTACTTCTGAGAATTAAAGGAATATCGTGACTCAGTTAAAAATAGTTCTGTAAGAAAGCATTATAAAAGCTGGCCAAACATTAAACCCAGACCCTAACCAAAAGTATCTGTTTAGAAAATATAATCTGCATTTAAGGGTGATTCATCTCTGCTGTTGCAAAATATTCTTTTCCTAAAATACCTTGGAAGTAGCTTGTTAAGACAACCCGTTTTACTATCTTACTTTCACAATATGACTTAGTTATTCTAATGGTTCTTATAAATAGAAATGTAATTGTTTTCCTTCAGGCAGGATATTTTCTTTTGTCATTTTGTATTATGTCTGTTTATTGCAGACTGCAGGGTTTTGTCTTTGAAGCTCCTGTAATGGGTTTAATGAATTATTTCAACTTCTGATTTAATGTACAGTGTAATCCCAAATGTTACACTTTAGAATCTAGTCATGCTTCGACTGGTCTAATTGTCTCAAGATGAGACAGTTCATGTGATATGAATTCATGTGACATGTCAAGTGGTATTTTATAGTTTAGCTACACTAGGAGGAGAATAACTTTCTAAAAGGCTGAAATGATGGCTTTTCTGCAATTAACCAAACCATCAAATTGGTGGGAGTGTTAGTAACCATTGTGTTTACTAAGTCAAAATGTCGAATCTGTGAGTACTGATGTATCTCTATGGAACAGGGCAGTTTCGGGGTTTGCATTACATCATTCATGTCTGTTCCACGTGTTCTATAGTGTAACCCACTTGAATGGATTCGAAAAAAATTTCAGGAGGTTAAAAAAGGGATAGACAATGCAGAGATATCTCTCAGGATGCCTTCACTGGGGATCCACAAAACTTAAAAGGCTGCTATCTTGGGGGAAAACATTCCCAATTTCACAGATACCGAAAGATCTCTTTTAAATGCAAAACAATTCTAGATTGTAAGGAGAGACATTTTGGGGATAGCATGTTGGATATTTGAATTCAGTAACTCCTGGGACAAGGGTGATAATGCAGCAATCTTGGGAAAGGGAGATGGAGAGTGTAGAAGTATTAAGCAAAGTCCAGTAATTGATGATGGAAAAAATAAGCCTACTTTTTTACTTAAGAGGCAAACTTCAGCAGTATTTATGTTAAAAACCAACTATACCAATGGCTGGCCCTAGAAGAGCCAAAAAACTGTACGTAGCATTCAGATGGTTGGACTAGTATATCTTTTTCCTTCCTAGCATTTAAATCACTATATAAAACTTGCAGTTCAGTTCAGTTGTGTCCGACTGAGACCCCATGGACTGCAGCACGCCAGGCCTCCCTGTCTATCACCAGCTCCTGGAGTTCACTCAAACACATGTCCATTGAGTCGGTGATGCCATCCAATCATCTCATCCTCTGTCATCCCCTTCTCCTCCCGCCTTCAACTTTTCCCAGCATCAGGGTCTTTTCCAGTGAGTCAGTTCTTCACATCAAGTGGCCAAAATATTGGAGTTTCAGCTTCAACATCAGTCCTTCCAGTGAACACTCAGGACTGATCTCTAGGGTGGACTGGTTGGATCTCCTTGCAGATCAAGGGACTCTCTTCTCTAACACCACAGTTCAAAAGCATCAATTCTTTGGCCCTCAGCTTTATTTATAGTCCAACTCTCACATCCATACATGACTACTGGAAAAACCATAGCCTTGACTAGACGGACCATTGTTGGCAAAGTAATGTCTCTGCTTTTTAACATGCTGTCTAGGTTGGTCATAACTTTTCTTCTGAGGAGTAAGCGTCTTTTTATTTCATGGCTGCTGTCACCATCTGCAGTGATTTTGGAGCCCAAGAAAATAAAGTCTGATGCTGTTTCCACTGTTTCCCCATCTATTTGCCATGAAGTGATAGGACCAGATGCCATGATCTTAGTTTTTAGAATGTTGAGCTTTAAGCCAACTTTTTCACTCTCCTCTGTCACTTTCATCAAGAGGCTCTTTAGTTCTTCACTTTCTGCCATAAGGGTGGTGTCATCTGCATATCTGAGGTTATTGATATTTCTCCTGGCAAATCTTGATTCCAGCTTGTGCTTCTTCCAGCCCAGCATTTCTCATGATGTACTCTGCATATAAGTTAAATAAGCAGGATGACAATATACAGCCTTGACATACTCCTTTTCCTATTTGGAACCAGTCTGTTGTTCCAAGTCCAGTTCTAACTGTTGCTTCCTGATCTGTATACAGGTTTCTCAAGAAGCAAGTCAGGTGGTCTGGCATGCCCATCTCTTTCAGAATTTTCCACAATTTATTGTGATGCACACAGTCAAAGGCTTTGGGATAGTCAATCAAGCAGAAATAGATGTTTTTCTGGAACTCTTTTAAACTTTAGGTTGTGCTAATAAGGATATTTTACTTACAGTTTGTGGAGACATTTAAGGAACAAAGTATGGTAACTAATGCCCCTATAATACCTGATGTGCTTTAATATATGTTACCTAATTTCATCATTAGATTAATTAACTCCTTGCATTAGGAACAGTTTCCTCCAGGTTAGACATGAGGAATATGAGGCTCAGAATCATGTGAATTGACTACTGACAGACTTAAAAAGCTAATCATGGTCCAGGTCAGAAAATGGGTACTCTTCCTTCCTCAGAATGCTATGGTATGCTCAGAACTTGGTTTAGATTAAGTTATTTATGTCATAGGTTTAAAGGAGTGGTTCTCAAAACTCACTGACCTAGAGGGTTGGGATGGGGAGGGCGATGGAGGGCATTTCAAAAGGGAGGGGATATATGTATACCTACCCTGGTGGCTCAGAGGTTAAAGTGCCTGCCTCCAATGCGGGAGACCCGGTTTCGATCCCTGGGTCAGGAAGATCCCCTGGAGAAGGAAACGGTAACCCACTCCAGTATTCTTGCCTGGAAAATCCCATGGACGGAGAAGCCTGGTAGGCTACAGTCCATGGGGTCGCAAAGAGTCGGACACGACTGAGCGACTTCACTTCATGGCTGATTCATATTGAGGTTTGACAGAAAACGGCAAAATTTTGTAAAGCAATTTTCCTTCAATAAAAAAATAAATTAATTAAAAAAAAAAAACCTCACTGACCATGAGAATCACATAGAAAGTTTTTAAAAATCTTGATTCAAGGAATCTATGCCTATTTTATTATAATCAATTTTTACCAAAGTTCAGGATTTTTGCTTTTGCATTACTCTTCAGGTAACTTTAACCTACAATTAGAGTTCAAAACTACTGATTAGTGGACACTTTAAATAATTTGAAGAGCAGGGACTTGAACTCTCATCTATTTTCTACCACTGTGCAAAGCTGGTACCTAGGTTAGTTTTGTATGTTGCCATCAGTGTATTGACACTATCTAATTTAATGCTTACAGTAATGCTCAACCTAGACAGCATATTAAAAAGCAGAGACATTACTTTGTCAGCAAAGGTCCATCTAGTCAAGGCTATGGTTTTTCCAGAAGTCATGTATGGATGTGAGAGTTGGACTATAAAGAAAGCTGAGCACCAAAGAATTCATGCTTTTGAACTGTGGTGTTGGAGAAGACTCTTGAGAGTCCCTTGGACTGCAAGGAGATCCAACCAGTCCATCCTAAAGGAGATCAGTCCTGGGTGTTCATTGGAAGGACTGATGTTGAAGCTGAAACTCTAATACTTTGGCCACCTGATGCGAAGAACTGACTCATTGGAAAAGACCCTGATGCTGGGAAAGATTGAAGGCAGGAGGAGAAGGGGATGACAGAGGATGAGATGGTTGGATGGCATCACCGACACAATGAACATGAGTTTGGGTGGACTCCAGGAGTTGTTGGTGATGGACAGGGAGGCCTGGCATCCTGAGGTTCATGGGGTCGCAAAGAGTCAGACACAACTGAACTGAATGCTCGATGGTAAATATTTATCTGCTGGTGCTTAATGGTCGCACATATGTGTTGTATTATTTGTTGCTGCATGATATTTTTACTGCAAACTTATTATTTTAAAATAGCACACATAGGAGCTTTCTACTTTCAGGAAGATAGAGTAGTTCTTTTTCCTATTCCTTCTGCCAAGTAAAAGTAAAATACCTGGACATTTATATATGAAGCAAGCATCCAGACTGAAAGGTGGAGAGAAGACAGACCAGCTTGAGAACGCAGGTCCTAAAGAATGAAATGGTTGTGTGTTTTCTAGGTTTCCTTCTGTTTCTTTGTGTACTTTTTAAAGCTATCATTATTTATTTCCCAACATGATATTTTATAGTTTAATCATATGTACTTTAAAAAAACAGATATATGGAGATATAATTCATTTGCTGTACAATTCACTTGCTTAAAATGTGCAATTCGCTAGTTTACAGTATACTCACAGATATGTGCAACTATTACCGCAGTCAATTTTAGAATGCTTTCATTGCTGCAAAGAGAAACCCCATATCATTTAGCTATTCTCCCCTATGTCATTATTCCCTGAACCCTAGAAAGCCACTATTTTATGTTCCTTCTCCATAGATTTGCCTATTCTGGATAGGTCATATAAGTGAAATAATATATTAATATTTTTTTCGTGACTGGCTTCTTTCACTTAGCATAATATTGTCAAGGTTCATTCAAAGTGTGGCAGGCATCAGAACTTCACTCTTTTTAAAAAATGGTTGAAGTGTATGCCTTTGTATAGATACGTAATATTTTGTTTATCCATTCATTTCTTGATTAATGTTTAGTTTGTGTGAACAATGCTGCTAGGAAAATTCATGTGCAAGTTGTTGTTTGAACACAATTCTGATTTTAGTTCTTAAGAGTGTGTATACCTAGGATTGGAATGGCTGGGTCATATAGTAATTTTTTTTTTAATTTTTTGAGGAACTAACAAATGCTTTCCATGTCAGCCACATCACTTGACATTCTTACAAGCAATATGTAACATTTCCATTTTTCCATGTCCTCACCAACACTTGTTTTGTCTGCTCCTCCTACTGTTTCTTCTACCACCACTGCTACGGCTGCTGCTATCCTAGTTAGTGTGAAGTGGTATCTCATTGTGGTTTTGATTATTTCTCTTATGATTAATGATGTTGAGCATTGTTTCATGTGCTTTGTTCAGTTCAGTTCAGTCGCTCAGTCGTGTCTGACTCTTTGCGACCCCATGAATTGCAGCATGCCAGGCCTCCCTGTCCATCACCAACTCCCGGAGTTCACTCAGACTCACGTCCATCGAGTCAGTGATGCCATCCAGCCATCTCATCCTCGGTCGTCCCCTTCTCCTCCTGCCCCCAATCCCTCCCAGCATCAGAGTCTTTTCCAATGAGTCAACTCTTCGCATGAGGTGGTCAAAGTACTGGAGTTTCAGCTTTAGCATCATTCCTTCCAAAGAAATCCCAGGGTTGATCTCCTTCAGAATGGACTGGTTGGATCTCCTTGCAGTCCAAGGGACTCCCAAGAGTCTTCTCCAACACCACAGCTCAAAAGCATCAATTCTTCAGTCCTCAGCTTTCTTCACAGTCCAACTCTCACATCCATACATGACCACCGGAAAAACCATTGCCTTGACTAGATGGACCTTTGTTGGCAAAGTAATGTCTCTGCTTTTGAATATGCTATCTAGGTTGGTCATAACTTTCCTTCCAAGGAGTAAGTGTCTTTTAATTTCATGGCTGCAATCACCATCTGCAGTGATTTTGGAGCCCAAAAGAATAAAGTCTGACACTGTTTCCACTGTTTCCCTATCTATTTCCCATGCAGTGATGGGACCGGATGCCATGATCTTCATTTTCTGACTTGAGCTTTAAGCCAACTTTTTCACTCTCCTCTTTCACTTTCATCAAGAGGCTTTTTAGTTCCTCTTCACTGTCTGCCATAAGGGTGGTGTCATTTGTATATCTGAGGTTCTTGATATTTCTCCCAGCAATCTTGATTCCAGCTTGTGCTTCTTCCAGTCCAGTGTTTCTCATAATGTACTCTGCATAGAAGTTAAATAAGCAGGGTGACAATATACAGCCTTGACGTACTTCTTTTCCTATTTGGAACCAGTCTGTTGTTCCATGTCCAGTTCTAACTGTTGCTTCCTGACCTGCATACAGATTTCTCAAGAGGCAGGTCGGTGGTCTGGTATTCCCATCTCTCTTAGAATTTTCCACAGTTTATTGTGATCCACACAGTCAAAGGCTTTGGTATAGTCAATAAAGCAGAAATANTTCCATGTCCAGTTCTAACTGTTGCTTCCTGACCTGCATACAGATTTCTCAAGAGGCAGGTCAGGTGGTCTGGTATTCCCATCTCTCAGAATTTTCCACAGTTGATTGTGATCCACACAGTCAAAGGCTTTGGCATAGTCATAAAGCAGAGATAGATGTTTTTCTGGAACTCTTTTGCTTTTTCCATGATCCAGCGGATGTTGGCAATTTGATCTCTGGTTCCTCTGCCTTTTCTAAAACCAGCTTGAACATCAGGAAGTTCACGGTTCATGTATTGCTGAAGCCTGGCTTGGAGAATTTTGAGCATTACTTTACTAGCATGTGAGATGAGTGCAATTGTGCGGTAGTTTGAGCATTCTTTGGCATTGCCTTTCTTTGGAACTGAAATGAAAACTGACCTTTTCCAGTCCTGTGGCCACTGCTGAGTTTTCCAAATTTGCTGGCATATTGAGTGCAGCACTTTCACAGCATCATCTTTCAAGATCTGAAATAGCTCAATAGGTGTTCCATCACCTCCACTAGCTTTGTTTGTAGTGATGCTTTCTAAGGCCCACTTGACTTCACATTGATTAAATTCATATTTTATATTTACTTGTCAGTATTCCTGTCTCTGCAGAAGTTTTGAGAAGGTTGTTAAAAACAGACATACACACCTTATCCTTCAAACCAAGATAGGACACAATTGAGCGACTAAGTACAGCATACTAGGCAAAAGACAATTACCAAAATATATAACAAATACTTTGGTAACACAAATGTGTTACTAAATAATGCACATACACACAAATGCCTCTAAATTAACATTTTAACTAGATTGCAGGGAAAAAAGTTGAGATGTCAATGAGCTTAGTTTTATTTTTCTAATAAGTCTTCCTGTGGGAGAACAACTTCTTTTAATAAGATACAGTCATGTTTATTTCCAGAATATTACTCTTCTTAATAACCTGTATAATTTCAAGTTAAATAATATTTTTAAGTGCTTAGATAGCCTGATTACAAAGAAGCTAAGAAAAAAATTGGTTTAATTCCATATACTTGTACAATATGAATATATATTTTCTTCCCTTGCTGTAATACTTATTTTAATTTTTACATTTTTCTTTAATTAACTGAATTCTCTAAAAATATTTTGCCATATTTCAAGGCTGCTACCTGTAGTTTTGGAAAGAGAAAGATAAAAAAAATAAGTAAATACCCAATGTGTCAAAGTCCAAAACATTCAGCAACAAAATACTGACATTCAAGATATAATGCTATTATACTTACCAAGTATTTCAAAAAATTTCCCCCAAATTCTTTTTCAGTTCAGTTCAGTTGCTCAGTCATGTCTGACTCTTTGTGACCCCATGAATCGCAGCACGCCAGGCCTCCCTGTCCATCACCAACTCCCTGAGTTCACTCAGACTCACGTTCATCGAGTCAGTGATGCCATCCAGCCATCTCATCCTCGGTCGTCCCCTTCTCCTCCTGCCCCCAATCCCTCCCAGCATCAGAGTCTTTTCCAATGAGTCAACTCTTCGCATGAGGTGGCCAAAGTATTGGAGTTTCAGCTTCAGCATCATTCCCTCCAAAGAAATCCCAGGGCTGATCTCCTTCAGAATGGACTGGTTGGATCTCCTTGCAGTCCAAGGGACTCTCAAGAGTCTTCTCCAACACCACAGTTCAAAAGCATCAGTTCTTCGGTGCTCAGCCTTCTTCACAGTCCAACTCTCACATCCATACGTGACCACTGGAAAAACCATAGCCTTGACTAGACGGACCTTAGTCGGCAAATTAATGTGTCTGCTTTTAGGACTATTTTAATGTGCTATTTTGGTGTTCCAGCACCATGGTTTTCAAAATAAAACCACAAGAGTAAATTTCAATTTGATGTTAATTTCCTTCCAATTACTATAACTCTTTGCTTGGCACAGAATTCCCATTGATTGCATAAGAAGCTTTACGTGTGGGACAACAGTGTGTTATTAAAAGCAGAACAAATACTCATTCTACTTAATTTTGTTTTCACAGTGGCTTTACTAGACATTGGTTTTCTGAAAGCAACAGAATATTCTAAATAGGGCAAAAAATAGCAAAATAAAAGAGAACATTATCTGTAGAGATTGCACTGTCGTCTTTCTTTATTAGCCTTCAGAATATTGTAAGATTTTCAAATAATCTTGCCATCCATTCAATTTTCTTTCATAAATCTTCAGACTTAGTTAGCAACTGTATTTGAGAGCTACAGAAAGAAGTCAGTTGACAAACAGGGCATATTATCTGTATGTATTTATGTTTATACCTTTTACATATATAAACAATTCATAAAAGTGTATGTGTATATACATATATAAATGAATAAATACATTATATATATAAATCATATGAAACATGTGAATCTATGTCAAGTTTTATATCATCACCCATCCAAAGATCAATGCATTAAATAAGTTGTCCTCAGCCTAAGACCTACGTCAAAGTGGTAATTATTTTTAATATTTTATATATAGTTATATAAATATAATATTTGAATATTTGAATATCTTTTTTTAATACTTCATCAGGGGGCTCCTAAGCAGAAACTATGAGACAGATGATGCCTGGATATGAAATTAGGAAAACTAAAATAGCTTTTTAGAAAGCTGAGGAACATTGTTCTGTACTTTCTCTTAATAGCAGGTACAACTCTCTCTATGACAATGGTTGTCAACTCAGGACAATGTTGACTGGAGACTTACTAATGGTCACGACTTGGGGGCAGGGATGGGAGAAGTAGTTGCTACTGGCTTCTAATGGCTAGAAGCTGAGTATGCTATTAAGCATCCTACAATGTACGGGGCAGACACCCACAACAAAGAGTTACCTGGTTCATAGTGTAAACAGTGTGAATGTTGAAAAGCCCTGCACTAAGTCAAAAATAACAAGATATTTTAATTCTAAGAGTCCCTTAAAAGCAACAGTGGCTAATGGAAGTGTTTTCTCCTCTCTCCATTTTTTAAAGAAAGATTTTGAAGCTATTTTCAATTATGAGGGAAATAAATCAGTAGTTCAGTGATGTCTGCCATGTGTGAAGGCTGAGGATCAGATGGGGGTATATTTTCTATTTGTATCCTAAACTCTATATATTTTAGAGTTCTAATTGTTTGCCTGTGGTGCACCAAATGGCTAAGAAGCTAAGTTCAGTTCAGTTCAGTCACTCAGTCGTGTCCAACTCTTTGTGACCCCATGGACTGCAGCATGCAGGGCCTCCCTGTCCACCACCAACTCCTGGAGTTTACTCAAACTCATGTCCATTGAGTCAGTGATGTTATCCAACCATCTCATCCTCTGTTGTCCCCTTCTTCTCCCACCTTCAATCTTTCCCAATATCAGGGTCTTTCCAAATGAGTCAGTTCTTCACATCAATACTCCAAAGTATTGGAGTTTCAGCTTCAGCATCAGTCCTTCCAATGAATATTCAGGGCTGACTTCATTTAGGATGGACTGGTTGGATCTCTTTGCTGTTCAAGGGACTCTCAAGAGTCTTCTCCAACACCACAGTTCAAAAGCATCAATTCTTCAGCACTCAGCTTTCTTTATAGTCCAACTCTCACATCCATACATGACTACTGGAAGAACCATAGCTTCGACCAGATGGACCTTTGTGCTTGCTATTTGGTAATTCCTTATCTTCTGGTTGGAGCTTCCCAGATGATGCCAGTGGTAAAGAATCTGTCTCCCAAAGCAGGGGACATAAGAGATACGGTTTCAATCCCTGAATCAGAAAGATCCCATGGAGGAGGGCATGGCAACCCACTCCAGTATTCTTGCCTAGAGAATCCCATGAGCAGAGGAGCCTGGTGGGTTACAGTCCATGGGATCCCAAAGAACTGGACAGGACTGAGAGAGAAGACTCTTGAGAGTCCCTTGGACTGCAAGGAGATCCAACCAGTCCATTCTGAAGGAGATCAACCCTGGGATTTCTTTGGAAGGAATGATGCTAAAGCTGAAACTCCAGGACTTTGGCCACCTCATGCGAAGAGTTGACTCATTGGAAAAGACTCTGATGCTGGGAGGGATTGGGGGCAGGAGGAGAAGGGGACGATCGAGGATGAGATGGCTGGATGGCATCACTGACTCGATGGATGTGAATCTGAGTGAACTCCGAGAGATGGTGATGAACAGGGAGGCCTGGCGTGCTGCGATTTTTGGGGTCGCAAAGAGTCGGACACGACTGAGCGACTGAACTGAAGTGAACTGAACTGAGATGACCTAGCACACACATACATCTTCTGGTTACCTTTGCTTTCCTATGTGTTTGGGCAAAGAAAAGCTAACTTGAGGTGTGGCAAAAAAAAAAAAAAAAAGTATGGAGTTATGAGTTTGGAGATGCTTTACCTCATAGTCTCTAGGAGTAACCTCATTCCATTCTGAGTTCCATCAGTCACCTTTCACATGCATTTATACACACCTGAAAGTCAACTGTTCTTTTTGACTGTATAAGATGATATAACAGTTAAAGCTACATATTTGGAAAATTTAACAGAAGATCACTAGGCTTAATATTGTTTTATATTTAGATCACTACTGGTTGCTTGGACTGTTAGTTTTTTTCTCCCTATTGGTTGTTTATGATAGAAAAACAGGACAGAAATCAACACAATAATAACACAATAAAGTGTAGCAGGGTTTCTGGAAAGTATTTTCTAGGTTATATTTGCTGATATACGGAAATTAAGTCATGGTTCCTTTACCAATCAGAGAGAATATAATATTTAAAACTATCCAAAAATAACATCTTGATTATTATGTCCAAAATTCAATACACTCTGTTTCCGAAATCACCAAGCAACAAAAACATGTTTTGCAGAAAATGATACAGTATATGCCAAGAGGGGATGGTAATTATCATCAGCTTTTATGTTTAACCGTGATAGGATGTTATTACAGCCATCATATCTAGTAGCTGTCTTATAATCAAGTTTAAACATTGTCTTGGGGATGCTGAGCCCAGCTCTGTGATTTAGTGGCAAAAAAAAAAAAAAAAAAATTCCTGAAAGGTTCTAAACATACTAAAGAAAGAAAACAAAGTCACGCATGTAGAGGTACAGCTAACAGTCAGTTCTCCCCATCAGCTTTCGCTCTCTGAAATTAATGCCTAGAGAAAGAAAACTAGTCTCTTTCTGGCAGTACATCTATCATTGTTTCTATGATTAGCACATCATTTTCTTCTTTCTAAGGTGTGTCTAGCTATCTATCTATTTATTTAGGCTGCTCTGGGTCTTGGTTGAGGCCGCAGTCTTTCTCTAGCCGTGGTAAGTGGGGCTACTCTCTGATAGCTTCTCATCATGGTGGCTGATCTTGCTGTGGAGCGCAAGCTCTAGGGCACGTGGGCTTGGCTGCGGAAGGGGAGATCTTCCCAGACCAGGGATCAAACCGTGTCCCCTGTATTGGCAGGTGGATTCTTACGCACTGAGCCACCAGGGAAGTCCTAAAGCCATTAGCCACTAGACCACCACGGAAGCCCTAGCCCATCATTTTCATCCTTAAATTTCCAGTGGTTTTCCGTCCCTGAGTGAAACAGAAGTCCTTACGCTGGTCACAGAGTCCTGCGCAAGCCGCTGTGCGCCAGCTCCCTGACTTCACTGCACTCTCCTCCTCGGAGTGCCTCTAAACACTCAACGGGCTCCTATCTCAGGGACTTGCATTTACTACTTGCCTTGGAAGAGGCATTCTTCCGCTAGATTTCTGCATTATTCCATCTCTCAATTCTTCACTGTCTCCTCTATTCCCTTGGCTGATTAAGCATGTAACTGTCACTCCACGCCCCACCCAGCTTCACCAAACCCTGATCATCCTTTCTCCTCCTTCCCTGCCTCACATTTCTCCAGAAGGGTGTATTCCCTTTCTTGTTATATTTTCCTGGATAGCCTGAATAAGTTATGCATTAATTCAAACCTTTCTTATCTGTGTATTTTCATACCATTACTCATAAGGTATTTTAATACCAGTATCTGAAATGCTCCAATGATAATGTTCCAATCTGAAATAGATCTAAAACTATTATTTAATTAAAGTCTTTGTGGGATTTTTGTTGTTGCTGTTATTTCCCTTATGCAGCATACAATAACTTTGGTGAGTTTCCCTGAAATATGAAGGGTTTTTTTTTTTTCTTTTATTAGCCAGAATAAAGAGTGAAAGTCAACCATTTGCAAAACTCATGTGATGGCAAACATTAGTGACTTTCCTGTTATTTTTATTTTGTTTCCCTCATTTTTTAAATTATTTTTAATTACTAAATGAAGAATATGAGAGCATTTAATTGATATTTATATTTCCAGCTTCTTCTAATGTGCCTAGCACATACTGGATAATCAAAAATGCTGGTTACATTAAAGAATAGATTTAGTAACAGAAATACTTAGTAATTTGTAGCTAGATTTAGTAATATAAAACATTTAAATCCATCTTTTAAAGCAAGCACTCTCTGATTTGATTTGTGTGTTTCTCTAGTTTCAAATACATGTAAATAATGAAACAACCTAGTATGAATGATCTTTGTTTCCAAAAGTAAACTGATCTTTTGCTTTCTAGTTAATTTCTTACTTAACAGTGATGTCAGCAGGAAGTCCCTTTCATCTCAACTTTAATTTAAAACCCTATTAGGAAAACTCTCTTTGCCAGAAGACTAGAGTCCTTACATCTCTTAGAATGGCATGTGTTCTCACTAGCTGATCACACGATTACATTACAGATCTTCTGAATTTAGTAACTGATTCTAAAAATAAAACTCTACACCAGAAAACAAAAATGAAGCCTTCCTCTAAGTTTCTAAAGATAAAAGAATCTATGAAAAATTTAACTTATTATTTCACATTTTGGTCTCAACTTTCCTGCAAGCTATATCAGTTTTTGAGGACCACTGTAACAAGCTATCACAAATGAATGGCTTAAAATAGCAGAGATGTATTTTCTCATGAGTTCTCATGGAAGCTGAAGCTCCAATACTTTGGCCACCTGATGTGAAATGCTGACTCATTGGAAAAGGCCCTGATTCTGGGAAAGACTGAAGGCAAAAGAAGAAGGGTGCAGGAGAGGATGTGGTGGTTAGAGAGCATTATCAACTCAATGGACTTGAATCTGAGCAAGCTCTGGGAAATAGTGAAGAACAGGGAAGCCTGGCGTGTTGCAGTCCTTGGGGCTGCAAAGAGTCAGACACAACTTAGTGACTAAACAACAAAGATGTATTGCCTCACAGTTCTGGATAGTAGATGTCCAAAATGAAGCTGTCAGCAGAGCCATGTGACCCCTGAAACCTGTAAGAATAAGAAAATTCTTCCTTTCCTCTTTGTAGCTTCTGACAGTTTACTGGCAACCCTTAGCATTCTCTGGCCTGCAGCTACATTACTTCAGCCTCTTCCTCAGATGTCACACAGTATCTCCGCTTCAGCATCTCTGTGGCCTCTTTCTATAAAAACATGAGTCCTACTGGATACAGGCCCCCCTACTCTTGTGTAACCTCTTCTTAACTAATTACATATGCAGTGGCCCAATTTCCCAAAAAAAGGTCACATTCTGAAGTTCTAGAGGTTAGAACTTTAACATATCTTTTGGGGAAGCACAATTCAACCACGTGAAAGAAGTGAAAGTGTTAGTCGCTCAGTTGTGTCCGACTCTGTGTGACCCCATGGACTGTAGCCTGTCGGGGTCCTCTGTCCATAGGATTTCCCAGGCAGTGAGTTCCACTGGAGTGAGTTGCCATTCCCTTCTCCAGGGGATCTTCCTGACCCAGGGACCAAACCCGTGTCTTCTGCATTGCCAGTAGATTCTTTACTGTCTGAGTCACAAGGAAAGCCCATTCAACCCATAGCATCAGCATTTTTCTAAGAAGGATAAAACTGTAACACCCTGGTATTAGGGATACATCAAATGAGGTTGTGCATTGGGATGTTATATAATGCAGTGGTTAAAGGCACAGAACCCAGTAGAGATGTTTGACTGATTCCTATAGGAGCAAGAGCTAACACGAGTGGAAAAAAAGACAGTTCTAACAGCAAGAATGAAGTCACAGAGTTCTAAGGGGCACCAGGGAAATGGTGTTCTGAAGTCAATAAGGCAGAAAAAGTGGTGTCAAAAAATCATGAAAATTCTTCCTCAAAGAAGAATCCCAAATAAAAAATATAGAAGTAAGGAACGAGAAAAGTTTTAATATATTACCATTAAATACCACAATGATAACCACTGCAGGGAAAACACACTAATGAATGCTAAAATTGGTGAGCAAAACTTAAAGGAAAATAGGATATTTGCAAAGCCCCAAAGTACCTCCCTCAAATTATTAATTACTATGTAGCTTTAACATATCTCCAAATGCTAGTATTTCTCCCTCCAGGAGACATAGCTTAATTCTCTTACCCTTAAGCATTAACTGAACTCAGTGACTCATTTCTAATGAATCTAATGAAGGAAGGGAAAGCACAGGAAGTTTATGAAAGATAATCCCGGCAGATATTGCCTTATAACCAAGTTATCAAGATGAACATCATCTTTAATAAGTCCTACGGATATCATGTACCTCAAAATGATGTGAGGAGAAGGGTCCTTCACACCTCTGTGGTGTCCCCTCCCAGATTTCATAACCCCAGTCCAATCATGAGAAAGTATCTGATCAACAGGTTAAGAAAATAAAAGGACTTCTTCTATGCAAGAGCAGGGGTGAAGTGAAGCCATTTTCATCTAAACCATGATCATTTGAGAGGAGAGTGTGGTATTTCAGATTAATTTCTTCTCTTCTGATTGTGGAACCATTCTAGAAAATAATATCATCCAAGAACTAAAACCGAGATGAGATACATCAATCTTACATCACTACTTCAAATTGTAATCCTGATGTAGTGGATGTGGTGCCTACTCCAATTCTCAGGTGTGCAAGAGGAAAAACTTAACTTTATAAATGACCAGTTCCTATTTTAATCCTTTAACCCACAAATGGAGTAGTACAAATCCAATGTCAATCAATCAAGGGCTCCTCATTTTCCCAGATCAGGTCTAACATCCAGGGTCCTTACCAAGTTTGGGGGACTGATAATGGTTCATCAATTAACAACTGCCCAACACACCTAGGCACTGCAACAGATAATTTTTGTCCTTTATGTAATTTAATTATAAAATCCATATGAGAGGTGAATTCTAATTTACTGAGAAGGAAACAGAGGGAATTGTTATTGTGGTAAACTATGCGCAAAGTTTACCATTCAACAATTTAAAACGTATGATTCCGTGGTATTTCATTTACAATATTCTTCTACCACCACCACTATGCATTTTTAAAACGGTTTCAAAATCACAAATAGAAAGTCTGTACTCAAGCAATGATTTCCCTTTTCTCCATTTTCCTAGCCCCTGTCAACCTCTGTTCTACTTTCTCTATCTGTGAGTTTGCCTTTTCTAGGTGGCTAACATAAATGGAATCAAACAGTGTTTGTTCTTTGATGTCTGAGGACATTTAGCATTATTTTCAAGGCTGTGGTGTGTATCAGAATTTCATTGTTTTTAAGGTTGAATATCATACCAGTGTATGTGCATTTCACATTTTGTTTATTCATCCGCCAATAGATGGACACTTAAGTTGTTTCTACTTACTGGCTACTGTGAATAACGGTATGAACATTGTTGCACTAATATCTGTTTAAGCCCCTGTCTTAATTCTTCCATGTATATACATAGAAGTAGAACTGGTGGGTCATATGGTAACTCTATGTTTAACTTCTTGAGCCAAAAACTTCTTGTTTTTTGGTGCTACCTGTACCACTTTACATTCCCACCAGCACTGCAGAAGGGGTAATCCTTACCACACTTGTTATTCCCTTTTCCTATCCCTTTAATAGTAATGGGTGTGAATGGTATCCCATTGTGGGTTTGATCTGCTTGTCTCTAATGACCAGTGGTGTCGAACATCTTTTCATTTTCTTAATGGTCATTTGTGTATCTTCTTTGGAGAAGTGTCTATTTAAATCCTTTGTCCGCTTTTGAATTGGGTTGTTTGTTTTCTAAGGAAACTGAGTTTTAAAGCATTTGTAATTTGCCCAAGATTGTTCAATATACAAGTGGCAGAAACAGCATTCAAAATCCATGTGGTGGACTGCCAAGCCCTTGCTGTCTTTATAATTCCAAAAGGCTTGCCGCCTTCAAGCCAAGGGAGTTTAGCCAAAATTCATTCTCCCTGACATGATGGACTCCATCCAAGAGGGAAAACAAACATTCATAAATTATAACAGCTGTGGCCCCCACTGTGACTACCTCTCAAATAACAAACTGCGGCATCACTGCTATAAAAGTGATAAGCACCCCTCCAGGTACTGGCTCAATTTTCTGGTTTTTATTCAGAAATAAAGCTTTTCAAAGGTTATTACCTAATTTAGGTAACATTTTTATTTTACATAAAATTCCTACTAGCACAAATATCTTTTCAAATGCCTCTCCAAAGCACAAATGTGTAACAACCTTCTAAGTACAGCGTATAAAAAGTACCCTACTGACAGCAAGTGATGGAGAAAACTCTCCAATGAAGGCAGTAATAATAAGCATGGAGTCAGTTTTTGCTTTGCTTCCATTCAGTTTCCTACATAGAGGAAGAACTATGTATGGAGTCAAGCATTTTATCCAAAAAAGCTAAAGTCCAGATTCTTTATTTCTTATCAAGGCAAACAACATGTCATACATAGGGTCGCACAAAGTCGGACACAACAGAAGCGACTTAGCAGCAGCAGCAGCATATATATATAGATATTTATATCTATATATATATATATATATAAATCGGAGAAGGCAATGGCTCCCCACTGCAGTACTCTTGCCTGGAAAATCCCATGGATGGAGGAGCCTGGAAGGCTGCAGTCCATGGGGTCGCTGAGGGTCGGACACGACTGAGCGACTTCACTTTCACTTTTCACTTTCTTGCATTGGAGAAGGAAATGGCAACCCACTCCAGTGTTCTTGCCTGGAGAATCCCAGGGACGGGGAGCCTGGTGGGCTGCCGTCTATGGGGTCACACAGAGTCGGACACGACTGAAGTGACTTAGCAGCATATATATAAATGTTTGACAGATTGGTTTTAAATCGTCTGTAGGGAACCAAGATCTTTTTTATATGGAAATAAATGTATTTTCTGGGGAGAGAAAGCCAACTTAATTTTGGCTGTAGAGACACTGGTTTTGAAGGAGACTTTGATGGCAGTGGCCAGGGAAAAAGAATTATGGCGCATCATATAAAGACTTGATCAGGCTTTAAAGAAGGGAGCCGCAGAGGAGTCTCATTTACAATTGCTGCCTGAGCTTGGGACAACAGTGGCACTCCAGGCAACAGAGGGGGGCTGGTCTCTCAAACGCTTCTCAGCAGGTGGCCCACAGACGTCACCTCATCCGTCTGCAAATTAATAGCGTTGCAGCAATGCTCCACTTACAGCACAGTCTGACTTCTTTTACCCAATTCCCATGAAAACGGTGACTATTATCAGAATGACAATGAAGAAGGTCACCAGAAGGGTAATTACAAACAGAGTCAAGAAAGGCAGAGCTCTACAACAAAAATAAGGCCATCAAAGAAAATACCGCTTGATATTTCCAAGTGTGTTTCTTTACGGTTGGGGCTATTTTTAGCCTGCCTTCTATTTTTTAACTGTAGCTATATATTTTAATAATTAAACTGAAGCTCATTCATTTGGGAACGCAGCGTAAATCAGCATGCATGCCTTCATTGTCTAGAGACTGAAAGAGTTCAAGTCAAGCATGAAGGCAGCCAGGAGACAATGTGTCCTTAAGAAGAGTGTCACTTGGCTATGGAAGGATACATCTAAAAAACCTTCCAGCAATGTGTGCCTCAAAGCCCCCTTACAATTGTTCAGTCCATGCACCAGGGAACTGGTTTTTATCATGCAAAATTTTTCCCAGCCTCTCTGGAATGATGCTGGCTTTCTTTTCATAGTATCCCCCCCCCCAGCCCACCTCAGTGCTGTCCCCTTAGCAAGGCAGCTCTAATCCTGTGAATAAATGAAAGGACTCTGAGCCTGTTCTCAGCAGACATCTGTATTTGCAGAATCACTTAGCTCCTACCCCTTTCTGATTGATACATGTTTAAAATCCAGTTGTCAAAAGATAGTAACATATGGTTATACATAGTGGATATTGATTTTCCACTGCTAATTCAAAGTTGTTGCATGCATGCTCAGTCACTCAGTTTTGTCTGACTTTGCATAGCCACCAGGCTCCTCTGTCCATGGGATTTCCCAGACAAGAATACTGGAGTGGGTTGCCATTTCCTTCTCCAGGGGATCTTCCCGATCCATGGATCAAACCCCAGTCTCCTGCATTGGCAGGCAGATTTTTTATGACTGAGTCACCTGGGAAGCCCTTAATTCAAAGTTATCAATGAAAAAAAAAGTGAGTTTTGACCCTAAAATCATCCTGGGCATATGTGAGGAGTCAGGATACAAAATCTCTGGTACATTCCTTGTGTGTTAGTCAGTCAGTTGTGTCGGACTCTTTGCAGCCCCGTAGACTATAGCCTGCCAGGCTCCTTTGTCCCTGGAATTCTCCAAGCAAGAATTCTGGAGTGGGTAGCCATTCCCTTTTCCAGGGGATCTTCCTGACCCAGGGATTGAATCCAGCTCTCCTAAATGGCAGGCAGATTCTTTACCATATTGGCCATCTTGCTGCCACAACTCCACATACTCGAATTGTTCTCAGAACTATTTATGAAGAAAGAAAGAAAGCAAAGTCGCTCAGTCATGTCCGACTCTTTGTGACTCCTTGGACTGTAGCCCACCAGGCTCCTCCGTCCATGGGATTTTCCAGGCAAGAATACTGGAGTGGGTTGCCATTTCCTTCTCCAGGAGATCTTCCCAACCCAGGGATTGAACCCAGGTCTCCTGCATTATAGGCAGATGCTTTACTGTCTGAGCCATGACTCACTCACAAAAATCAATCTCATCAGCATAATTAAACGTAGGCTTGATCAACCACCTTATCCACCAAGCTTGGCTTCAAATATCTGTTTTTTCAAATTGAATTCTTGTTTAAAATATGAAGATTTTCATTTACTGCCTCATTGTAGACAAATTTGTAAATGCCACTGGCAAATTCCCAAGGAAGAGCTCAAAAATAATTGACAACAAAGGCAACATCTTTTGGCCAATAAATACCAATGTCCCCAAAAGACATCAATTTGAAGTTAGCTCACTCATCAGGATGTATATTTTGCCATGATACTTTGAATGTAATACTTAGGCAGGAGTAGATGGAACTCAGGCTGAAGAGTTTCTCCCTTGTGGACCAAAACTCCATTAAAGAAGGAGGATGCAGGGGGCTGGACCCTGCCCAGATAAGAGATAAAACACCCCATATTTCTTATTCTTGGAGTTAAGGGGAACTCCCCAGTTACACATTTGCAGAAAAGTTCCTTGGAGGTCAAAAAGGGAGGAGGTACTGTATCAAAATAAGTGATGTCAACTACCCATAGGCTTTTTGGCTAGATTCCACCTTGGCTAAGACATGCACACACACACAGGGAAGGACCCTGATACACCAAACACAGACTCAGACAAAACAAGATGACTGGCCAAAGGAAACCCAGAAGAAATGGCCCACAGAAGTGATTCAAACTACCAGGAGGGTGCAACTCTGTCTCTGAGCCCACCCACGTGTCAAGCCACATATACTGTAGTATTTTTCCTCCTAGTAAACATTTTACTTACATCACTACTTTCTGGCTCTATGTGGAAATTCATTTCTATACAGCTTATGGGCCAGGGTCTTGTCACTGGCCACTGGTCCTTGGTGGTCTAGTGGCAAGGATTCAGCGTTCTCACTGAAGCTGCCTAACCTCAATCTCTGGCCGGGAATGGAAATCCTGCTTCAATTTACTGCAGGTCAAGGCCGCTCGAGATAAGCATCCTGACTTTGCTAAGCATACTTTTATTTTAGCAGAAAGGAGTTCATTTGCTGTTGAACATTAAGACAATATTATAGGTTAGTAATAACACACGTGGTAGAATTTTCATAAAAGATAATACATATGCAGTTTACCAAATCTAATATGGAATATAGCAACAATCCTGTTGCCAAACGCAAGTTCATGTGCTTTTAGTTTCAGTCTCACAAATTTTGGAATATACATGCATGCATGTGTGCTTCAGGCATGTCTGACTTTTTGCAACTCCATGGACTGTAGCCCACCAAGTTCCTCTGTCCATGGAATTCTCCAGGTAAGAATACTGCAGTGGGTTGCCATTTCTTCCTCCAGGGGATCTTTCTGGCCCAGGGATCAAACACACGTCTCTTATGTCTCCTGCACTGGTGGGCAGGTTCTATACCACTAGCACCAACTGGGAATATACACCTACAGCTAATAATAATCTTCAGTGTTATATCCCAGCTGACTTATTCTGGGTTCAGTTCAGTTCAGTTGCTCAGTCGTGTCAGACTCTTTGTGACCCCATGAATCGCAGCACGCCAGGCCTCCCTGTCCATCACCAACTCCCGGAGTCTACCCAAATTCATGTCCATCGAGTCGGTGATGCCATCTAGACAGCTCATCGTCTGTCATCCCCTTCTCCTACTGCCCCCAATCCTTCCCAGCATGAGGGTCTTTCCCAGGGAGTCAACTCTTCTCATCAGATGGCCAAAGTATTGGAGTTTCAGCTTCAGCATCAGTCCTTCCAATGAAGATCCAGGACTGATCTCCTTTAGGATGGACTGGTTGTATCTTCTTGCAGTCCAAGGGACTCTCAAGAGTCTTCTACAACACCACAGTTCAAAAGCATCAATTCGGCACTCAGCTTTCTTCACAGTCCAACTCTCACATTCATACATGACTACTGGAAAAACCATGAGTGAGTGAGTGAAGTCACTCAGTCGTGTCCGACTCTTTGCGACCCCATAGACTGTAGCCTACCAGGCCCCTCCGTCCATGGGATTTCCAGGCAAGAGTACTGGAGTGGGTTGCCATTTCTTTCTCCAGAGTATCTTCCCGACCCAGGGATCGAACCCGGGTCTCCCGCACTGTAGGCAGACGCTTTACCGACTGAGCCACAAGGGAAGCCCTGTAGCCTTGACTAGATGGACCTTTGTTGGCAAAGTAATGTCTCTGCTTTTAAATATGCTATCTATGTTAGCCATAACTTTCTTTCCAAGGAGTAAGTGTCTTTTAATTTCATGGCTATAGTCACCATCTGCAGTGATTTTGCTACTGGTTTAAAATTACTTACATGCAGAAAAGTATATCATTCATTTATACCATGCCACATTGGTTATTTTTGATAATTACACTNGTAAGTGTCTTTTAATTTCATGGCTATAGTCACCATCTGCAGTGATTTTGCTACTGGTTTAAAATTACTTACATGCAGAAAAGTATATCATTCATTTATACCATGCCACATTGGTTATTTTTGATAATTACACTCAAGTTACAGAAAAAAGCTACATAGCTTAGAGAAACAATGTAATTTACAAAAAGTTGGTAAGCTGTTTAAACACAAGCAGTCTGACCCATCAGGGATGGCTAAAGTGGGTGATGGCTGGATGGCTACAACATCCTTTGTTTACTGATATGGCAGATGACATTTTTTGTCCACACACCACTATTCAGAAAATGTAATAGTCCTAATAAGCTCTGATTATGATTTTATAAAACAGAAAGATGTAGTTTCCAAATACTTTTTCTATCTTCGACCAGTGAAGCCTAACTAGATTCACTTACTGTAAATTCTATGTTCTGGGGACGGAATACACTTCAGGTAAGCAGAACATGCATCATGCATGAGTTTGATATCTTGAGCTCAACTTGAGCTCAGCCCTAAGCTCAAGTTTAGATTCTACTACTAAATATATTTTGAATATGCTATCTAGATTGGTCATAACTTTTCTTCCAAGGAGTAAGCGTCTTTTAATTTCATGGCTGCAGTCACCATCTGCAAGTGATTTTGGAGCCCCCAAAAATAAAGTCTAACACTGTTTCCACTGTTTACCCATTTCCCATGAAGTGATGGGACCAGATGCCATGATCTATATTTTCTGAATGTTGAGCTTTAAGCCAACTTTTTCACTCTCCTCTTTCACTTTCATCAAGAGGCTTTTGAGTTCCTCTTCACTTTCTGCCATAAGGGTGTTGTCATCTGCATATCTGAGATTATTGATATTTCTCCCGGCAATCTTGATTCTAGCTTGTGCTTCTTCCAGCCCTGCGTTTCTCATGATGTACTCTGCATATAAGTTTGATAAGCAGGGTGACAATATACAGCCTTGACATGCTCCTTTTCCTATTTGGAAGCAGTCTGTTGTTCCATGCCCAGTGCTAACTGTTGCTTCCTGACCTGCATACAGATTTCTCAAGAGGCAGGTCAGGTGGTCTGGTATTCCCATCTCTTTCAGAATTTTCCACAGTTTATTGTGATCCACACAGTCAAAGGCTTTGGCATAGTCAATAAAG